>MU227859.1:5061184-5104266 GCA_018584345.1 Thuja plicata | reverse complement strand
TATATATATACACACACACACACACACACACACACACACACACACACACACACACACACACACACACACACACACACACACACACACACACACACACACACACACACACACACACACACACACACACTGGGGTATGTATGCAACAAATATAGATAGACATATACATTTATGTGGGTTGGCTCTGGTATAGCTCAAAATTAAAGTTGTTCTACTTATAGGAAGTTAAATGAGATATCTGCATCTGAATATGGGGATGCACATTTAGTCAGTGAATAAATGGGAATTAATTGTCCGCTGTTATGTTTCTAAGAAATGGATATTCGTCAGTAAATTAATTTTTCTCTAACGTTAAACTTAGAAGTAATTAAGAATGTCCTGATAAGGTATTTTTATTCTGACTAACGAAATATGGCTGTTAGTATTTTTCTGTAGTTGTATGTGCCAACAAGAACAACTAAAACTTGGATGAGTTAGGAAAGGGCTCAGAGGCCTAGATCAAGTTTTAGTTCCTAATGAACATGGTTTCCATTTTCTATAAAAGATCAGCTCAAGGCAAAGGCATTAATAGTGCAAATTGTAAAGTCTAAGGCTAAAACATGTGAAGGAATGTTCCTAGATATGGGTTTAATGTTAAATTTGGTTCAAAACCATTTTCTTGTAAATGAGGGAATTCCCTCATAAGTATATGTAATGTAATAATCTGGACTTTGGTCCCGGGCTAGACTGGAGGTTTTCTTCTCCATTCTTTCCTACCAATGCTCGCAGTGAATGGAGATTCTGTAAATTATAATTTATATTATTAAAATTTTGGCTATGGCCTTTTAGCAATAAAAAACAAAAAAAAACAAACTCATCAAACAATCTGACAAACACAAAGAAGACAATCTTTCAAAAATGAAGAATTGCAAAAAGGATTCAAAACCCTTACCTTGGTCCACAAATGATATGCAACAAAAAAGACCAAAATCCAACTCCAAATCCAAAGCTTTCAATAAATTATTTAACTTCAAAAATCTAGACAAAGCCTGTAACCTGATAAATCTGTATTTTCTGATTAAAAACCTGTCTCTTGAAAATCTCACGTCTCTCTAAAATGACCAAAATAACCTCTAATAAAGAAAAAATAATAAAACTCAACATAAATTAATAAAAGAAATATTATTAAAATGCAATAAAACTAAGAAATGGCTCTGCCTAATGAGCTCTATTATTCGCATAAATTCTTTAGTTTGGAAAGCATACTGAATCAAATGATTTTTTTTTGCTGTAACTCGATATGCACTGATACCATCATTAAGGACGCAAAGGACTCCGACCATCTGGAGGAATCCAGTTCATGGCTCTGAGGGAAATCCATTGGTAGAGAGTGGAAGAAGAAGGTTAAGAGGAAAAGGATGCCCTAGATCAAATCTCCTCCTCCAAGATGACTCTTCGCATAAGACATTACAATAGAACAACAATGGCTAGATTAAGGTCGCATCACAGAAGCTAAATAAGAGAAGAAGTCTCACAAGAACAAAATCCATAGCTCCTTATTTTCCTTTATCCAATAGATTCACCACCCTCCCTTCCTTCTTGAATGATAACCAAGAATATAATCAAATTATTTCTCCATATACTCTGCCACATAAACGCAGGACCACTAGAAAACCCTCTTCTTCAGCTAAGCTAGACATGGAAGGAAGCATGAAGATGATCCTGAACCTTTCATCACATCACAAAAAGGTAAATATATATACACCACCTCACAGAAGGAGAGAAGATTTAGAGTTAGGGAAAAAATGGGAAAGGTGTGATCAGCCTCCAATTCTAGAAACTCCACAAAAAGAAAATGGTAACATGCATATACAAACTACTGATGACGATTCTTCCAAATTCTTAACAAAGATCAGTCCCAGAAGGGGTAATAAGAAAGAGTAGCGGATCTCTGTAAAAATAATGGGGTCTTCGCTAGGTGGAACGGTATTGGTACACCTACAAAGAAAATTGTAGAATAATTTAAACAGACCTTCAAAGACCAAGTAAGTATAGTTATTCTCTCTAAGGGTTTCCTATTCTTAAAATGCAAAAAAAGGAGATATTAGAAAAAACATTTTACATAAATAAAATCCTAGATTCAAAGGGTGCAATTTCAATTTTTAGAATGACTGCCAAATTTTAATCTTGCAATGCTTAAAAATATGAAGGTAGATAGAGCTATATACATTCCAGACATTCATGTAGAATTAATTAATATAGAAACTTATAAGGCTATAGGTAATTGTATAGGAGAGTATGTGGGTTTGGTAGAAATAGATTTCCCTCAATCAGACTGTACTATGATTGTTAATATGGACTTAAATTGTAAGATCCTTAAACTGGTAACTATTTAAAATTTAGAAGAGACATATGTGATCTGCCCAGAATTTATGAAACCCAAATTTAGAATGGACTATGAAGAAAAAATAATCCAGGATAGAGCAGATCCTGTTGAAATGCTTAGTGGTCCCATAAACAAAAACCTGTTAAGTCAAGCACAATTAGTACATAATATTGATAAAAATATGGTATTGGTAGGGAGAATGATGGTAGATCTTAGAGAAGTTCAAAATGAGATTGCAGAAGAACTGGTACTATGGCATAAAAATGAAGAAAATGATTTTAATAGTATAGAGAATAAATGAGTAACAAAGCAAATGAAGACTAATGCAGAGGCTAATTGTGCAATTCCAATAGAAATGGAAGTGATATTTAGTACTATGGGGGCTCCAATTAATTCATAAACATTAATAGAATAATATGATAGAGGTATTATGGATGCAAAAGATGGATTAAATTCATATCAAAATGATTTGAAGCAGCAAGGACAAGATATATGTAATCAGGAAAATGATTTAGTAGTAACCAATATAATCAAAGAAATTAGAAATGAATGTATCCAATAAAAAAACACAGTGGAAGATACTAAAGAGCTGACAGAATGTCTTAATGGCATCACCAATTTAGATAGGTTGCTGGGAATTGCATCAACCATAGATGTTCTTATAAGCCCAATTATTCCAATACAAAAAAAGAAAAGAGGCAAAAAGTCAACCAATGAATTAAGGATCCAGGATGGAAAAGAAGATAATCAAACAAAGCTCACTGAAATTCTCTATGCAAGAAAGGGGAGGTTCCTTCCCATAGCGCAATGAAAATCACTACGTGGAATGTTAGGGGCCTCAATGCCCCTAACAAACAAAGATTGTTAAAAAGAAACTTAAAAGTATTTGAATCAGAAATTATATTGATATAGGAAACAAAATTAAATATGGAGGAAGGTAATACATTTATTCAAAAGCTAGGAATTTGGAAAACTGAAATGATCCAATCAGAAGGGGCATCATGGGGATTGACGATTATTTGGGATCCTAGGAAAATCGAGTTTGAGAAAATATCTAATCATCAAAATTGGATGTTAGGAACAGTTAAAAGCATTAAAAGTGCCCTTAAATTTAATATCTTTAACATATATGGTCATAATAACACTAATGACAAAAAAAATTATGGAAAGAACTTGAGAATCAACTATCCAATAATCATAATGATCATCATATATTAGGAGGTGATTTTAATGATTTTGGAATGTAAAGAAAAATATGGGGGTTCCCAATATGTATCTCAATCCCATAAGGATTTCAACCAGTGGTATCTTGACAATAACCCAATAGATATCATAACCACAAATAGTCTATTCACTTGGAATAATCGAAGGACAAGATTTAGTCAAATAGCTGAAAGATTGGAACAATTCCTATTTAAAGGTGATATGAGATCCTTCAATCATATCTTATCTACATAAATATTAACCAACGTAGGGTCAGATCATTTCCCAGTAAGATTAAGCATTGTTGAGGAAGTAAAAACCTCCAGGAATCCCTTCAAATTTGACTTTCTATGGTTTCAAGATAACAATTTTATGCAAATTTTGGAACAATGGTGGAATCAAACTAAGGTTGATGGATCCAATATGTTTCATTTTGTATCTAAACTAAAAAATCTTAAACGTAAAATTCTAGGATGGAATAGTGAAAACTTCAATAACATCTTTGAAAAAAAATTTAAAATTGAATATGAAATTGAAATATTAAAGAACGAAGTGATAAAGAATGGAATGAATGAAAACAATTACAATAAAGAGAAAGAACTAATGGAAAAACATGCTGAAATTTGAAATAAGAGATATACTGGAAAAAAAATCTAGGGAAACATGGTTATTTGAAGGAGATAATGATACAATTTTTTTTTACAATAGTGTTAAAAAGAGAAGAAATATTAACTAGATTACTAAAATGAAAGATTCTAATGAGAATAAGGGTTACTCTGCATGATCTAGCAAGATGACTAACTTTGTTACAAATATAAAAAACCATATATGCTAGATTCCAGGGTCAAGCATTGCCTTTGGTTGACCTTAATTTGAAATTCACAGCCACATGTCTATAGTTGTGACAATTAGAATAGGTAACATATGACTGATTAACTTGATTGATAGGTATCTGACTATTGTAATCACATGACTACTGATTTTTTATTCTCTCCCTGCACTCATTAGCTCTATGTACAAATTTGTTGCAATAACAACAAACTCCATGGAATGCATTAGATCTAGCATTATATTTATAAGTTCTACCATAGGAATTTCCTAATCTAGCAGTAGAACCTCCAGGTCTAACATTTGGACCAATAGGTTTAAACCAATATGCATTAGCAATATGAACTTCCTTATGACAATTAAAACATGCTGGTTTATACCTTCTCTTTCTAGTGTTAATTCTCACCTTGGGTGTTGATTTGCCTCCTACATTAATGTCCTTAGTGCCAAATGATTCACCAACTTCAAATTTTGAAAATATTAAATCTTGTTTCTCTCCATTCATCCTCTGTCTTCCAAGTTGTTCATCAAGTTTAGAATAACTCTTTCTAAATTTATCCAGCATATCATTTGCAACCTTCAACTCTTCTTTTATCTTTTCATTCTCTTTCCTTATTCCCTCATTCTCTCTTTTAATATTAACTTTTTCTTCATTTGTGTCATTTAAGTGTTCCTGCAATATAGAAACCTCTTTCCCTAATCTAAATATTTGCTCAACCATTTCTGTTAGGGTTCATCTTTAGTCTTTAGGGAATTTTCAACAATTTTCTTTGCATCCTCAACAACTCTTCTTCCTTCAAGCTCTTCAACCATCCTGACAAACTAACTTTCAAGTTCTCTTTTCAAATTTTCCACTTCTCTTTTGAGTCCACTATTTTTATCCATCAGATCTGCAAGTGCTTCCTCAAATTCTTTAGACAAACTACCTCCAGACATTTGTTCAATTTAGTCTCGACTTTAACTTAATTTATCAACAAGCTCTCTTCTTTTAGCAAGAGAATGCCTCAGCGTTTCCTTCAGTTCATTGATAAATTTTCTTGCATCCTCAAGGCACTTCTCATACTTTTATCTATCCATGTTGAAATAAAGGGATCTTTTCCTCAAGCAATAAAGCTTAATATCAATAGGACTAATGCTTTGATACAAATTGTTGGAAATCTATGACTGAGAGGGGGGTGAATCAATACAAACAGGTAATGAACAAGTTCAACCACCAAAATGGATAACTGCACTATTAACTTCCAAACCAAAAAGCATATAATTGAAGTATACAAATGACAATAAACAATATCAATAATCCACAAAATCAACACACATAACACAAATATTTTATCTAGTAAACCCTTGTAAGAGGGAAAAAACCACAGTGGGGATGACACCCACAAGCCCACTACTGTAGTAAATGAGTTTTCCTTGTTAGGAGCTACAAATACACTTTCTAAGGGTTCACCTTGTTAGTGATTAGTAAACTATGAGGAGTACAAAAAGAGCAGCTATGATCTACCTCGCTAGAGGATTTCAAACCTCAATAAAGAAGTTACACTATTAAAGGATTTACAAATAAGAACCTGTTAAAGTTCACATGGTTAAGGGATTTAAACTACTGTAACTATTAGGGAACAACATGATATGTTGATCTATAGAAGGACACTGATTTCCTATTAGATCCTTTATGCTCCTTTCCTTCCTAGCACTATACTGATATCTTCTCCTTTAATTCATGATTTCCCAATCTAAAAATATGATCACAACCCTAAATCAAACGATTTAGTGCTCCTTAAATAGAACAGTCATTAGGTCACATAAGACCTAAAACTTTCCACCACAGTTGGATCAAAAGATTATCCAACCTCCTCAAAATCAGTGTCAACAACATCCAATATGTCATCCTCAAATGTATTACCAATATTTAGAACTAATATATCGACCTCAGATCCACCGCCTCAATCAAATTAATAGGAAACTATGGTCGGTGATCAAATAGGTAAACTGTCTTCTCATTCAAAACATAATTGATTCAATACTTGATATAAACTTTTGCGATTGGAATTATGAATTCCACTTACCATATACAAACTACATATATGATCGTAACACCTGAATATTTTCTCAACTTGTCCACTACCACATCCTATGTCTGATATTGTTCTTCTTGAACACTAGTCAACATACATAGTTGAACTTCCCTTTACCAATCATGTACAGTTCATACTGATAATTGCAATTAGGATAATTGAATACATTTCCATCAATGACAATCAATTATGCATCAACTCATGACTGCTCTTCATATCTCCTCCAAAACTATCATAATGCCAACATGATAATTTTCTTGATTACTTCAGGATAGTGCTATGTTGAATTTGAAGTGTGGCATGGATTGATTGATTACAGGTGCTCATGGGTACATGAAGTCTTAGGTTATGGTGGACTTATCTTGTGATTAGAGATATGTGCTAAGATCATTGATGGTTTTAGTGGGAAGAACAAGGAGCTTTCACCTGGTATAAACTTGCAAGGAGATTGTTCTAAGAGTGACTCATGAGGACTTGGATATCTTGATAAGAAATCTCATTTCCCTCTCTTGGTCTACTCAATGTTTTACTACTTGAGAGGTGTTTCTAATTGTTCCTTTTAGGTGCATTATGCTTATTCTTTATATTTCATAGATATGGACCTTGCGCTATGGATAAATATTTAATTTTGGAGGATTCAATTTGAGAAATGTTTGGCATTAGTTATCCCCTTGTGTGTGTGTGATATATTTATGAGGATATTAGGAGATCATTTATTCAACTTATTTACTTCATTGGGAATGATTATTATGAGTTGGTTTGATCTTCTTTATTATGAGAGGCTTACATCTATATTGACATTACATAATATATATGTTTGTTTGATCTAAGAGATTGAACAAAGGTTTTATGTTTTGTTATGGATTTTCTTTTGAGGCATTTTGAGGAGATCATACTTGACACAAAATTACTTCTTTGAAGTGTTGGTATAAGGAAAGGTTATAGTTTATAGGTTTTATCTCTTCATGCTACGGTTTCTTCTTTTAGTTTCATGTTCATGTGATTAGGGAGGATGGTAACATATTGTTGGAAAGTATACAACTATTTGGTTGTAGGTGTGGATCATTGTGATAGTTATTAGCACTACATGTTTTCATTTACTTATCACACCTTGATATGGGAATTTTTTGGTAGACCTGATATGCTTTGAGCTCCAGTTTTAGATTTGGTATTAATCTTGTAGTGGGCATTCCTGTGTATGTATGTACTTTGTTGACAAGTTGTAATACACAGAGCTTGATTGTAGTTTATGGTTTTATATGAAATTGGAACAATTTTATTGATGTTATTTATACCTAGGGGGTATGTATGATTGGATGTATTTGCATCTATTCAGGATGTCATTTTTATCATGTGGTTTTTTCACCTTATGAAAATAGCTCGGAGCCTTTTTTATCACATTGGTTATGATTTTTTTCATGGATTGGTGCATCTTCACCTTTACTTATCCCTTTTCTTTCATAGGTTTTGAGAATTTCTTTCTTGATATGGTAGTCACTTGGTTTTACTATAGATATCTTGATGGAGCACGAGATCATGTGGTTACATGTATGAGAAAGATAATGTATTTTTTTGATCGACCCTAAATGTATACAAGAAGTGGGAGAATGTTGGGACAAGGTGTCATCCACCTTGCATACACTTGTAATATTATATCTTATTATTGTGTGTGTTGCACATAGGAGAACCTATATGGATGTACATTATGTAAACATTCTTCAGATATTCTATAGATATTCCATTCTTGGGGACACTTGATGAGTTCTATTCTAAAATTGGTATATTATTTAATGTGGGTGTCACATTGGGATACGATATTGTAATTATTTAATATTGAGAAAATATATTTAATAAATTAAAAACTTAGGACTCAATATTAAATGAGAGATCAATGGTATTGTGCTCACATAGCTTCGTGGCACATGATTTTACTTTATCACTATTTTTACTTTGTGTGAGCTCGTCTCTATAAAAGAAAACACATGTTACTGGTTTGGGTTGGCTGGTTGCTTGAGCTATCATTATTGAATCTTTCTGAAGGTTGTATTTGTGAGGCATGGAATATGATGTGTGGGTACATACTTGGACACATGGGAATGAATTGGAGAACTTGATGTTTCAAAGATGTTCATTTTAACTCTGTAAGGTTTTTGTATTTCTTTATGGATGAGTAATACAATGGAGTATGGATACTTTTGGAGGTTGAATTTTTCACTTGGGAGGGTTTCCCTAGGCTATATCTTGTGTTATCTCGTGGCTTGTCTATTTGATCTTTTTATAATGGTGATTTTGTAAGATTGTATGTATAGTCATCTCTCATGGGTTATGTAGCAAATGGTTTAAATGTAGCTAAGTATTGAGTATTGATTCCTATTTGTAAGTTCTTACTAACATAGTAGATATAATATTAAATAGTACCTTCCTTGTATCCAAGCACTCCCCCAACAACATGATTTTAAACATCAATATGGATTTGGAATGGGAGATTCCAATTCGGGCCTCATAGCCCTGGTGATACAACTTTTAGTGCTTGAAAATCCTTTTTGAAATCATTAGTGTAATCAAATTTTGCATCTTTAGCATGAAAGATAAATAGAGGTGTTTCAATTTTACTGAAGTCTTTGATAAATTTTCTATAGTATCCAACATGTCCTAGGAAACTCTAAACTTCCTTTTATTTATTTGGGACATGCAACATTTTAAGTACCTCAATGTTCATGGGGTCAACTTTTATGCCCAGTTGGGAGACATAGTGGTTGAGCACTACTCTTTACATCATCACATAGGACTTTTCATTACTTAATGAAAAATTGTTCTCTTAGCACATTTTTAGCACTTTTTTTAGATTTTATAATTCTTCATCATAAGTATCACCATAAATAGTGAAATCATCCATGTAAACTTCCATGCATTCATGTGTTAAATATGAGAAAATATCAAGGACCGCTCTTTGGAATACGGAAAGAGCATTGCAAAGACCAAAGGGTAAAATTTCCTATGCATATGTACCTAAAGGGAAAGTAAACATCATCTTTTCTAAGTATTCTAGTGCAATTATTATCTTATTATAACCATTAAATCCATATAGAAATAAGGCTTTCTTACTTGCTGGAGAGTCTAACACTTGATCAATGTAAGGAAGGGAAAACTAAAAATTCATTTTTATTGAGTAGTCCACACAATCTACACACTTCCCTCATTTATTGGGAACAATTACAAGAGGTGAGACCAATTTACTGTTAGAAATAGGGTATAAAAATCTAGCAAAAAGAAGGAATATAACTCTAGAATTTAAATTTTTTTGTAGCTCTATCTTAACTATTTCTTTGACAGATGGATTCCTCCTCTTATGTGTTCTAATTGCTCTACAATATTCCTTTATGTATATCTTGTGTTTGTTAGAGTAATTTCCCTTTAGACTTACAGATTAAATCGTGTTGATTTAATTAGTTAAGTTGTCATTACTCTTTAGTGCTTAAACTTTCTCTTAGGTGCATTAATAATTAGTTCTTTTATTAATTATTAATGTTCAACCTCAATTTTTTACTTTTAGGGTTTTGTTCACCTTTTAAGGTTGAACTTTGTAATTATTGTTCATTAATTCAGAATACATTTTTGCTCTACTCTTTCGAGTTTCTCTGAGCTTTTGAGTTCTTCAGCTTTTTCCTTCTTTTGCCTCTTTCCTGTAACAAGTATTTTGCATGTAGTTGTTCTTGGGTGCAATCGGATCAGTGTTTCTCAGATCCTTCATGGTATCAGAGCCCCTCTATTGCTGCCTGTTTAGGAGTTGTTTGAATCGTGTTCGAAGGAGAAAATCTCTGCTTTTTAAGGTTTTTTTCTTTGTCTTCAATATGAAGGTGAAGATTTTTTTTGGGCATTTTGGGCCCAAACAGACCTCACCATCGTGCTCAAAAGGCCCAAAAACCCATATTTCCTTATAAGGCACGACTATTTTGGCCAAAGTTGCATTCTGAGGCAAATTTTTTTTGTCCATATGACTCTGTTCTGGGCACGGTTTATGTGGCAGATGAAAAAAATTTCTGAAATTTTTCTTTTCGGATTTTGAAAAAAAACACCCCATATTTTTTGGGGTTTTTGTTCAGAATGTTCAAAAAATTAAAAAAAGAGAACAATTTTTTTTATTGAGGGTTGTGGGCCCCACGAGGCTGCGCAAGTCCCCAAGGAGCCACACTACCCGCAAGGCAGTTGCGCAGGCCCCAAGGGAGTCGCGCTAGCCCCCAAGGTGGTCGCGCTAGCCTTGGGTGCCATGCAGGCCCTAGGTGGTTGCACTGGCCTTGGGTGCCGCGGGCCCCATTTTTTAATGTTTTTTTAAAATTAAAAAACATTTTCAAGTTTTTTAGTGTTTTTTTTTCCTTAAAAAAAAGCATTTTGTTTTTTTTTTAATTGTTTTTTAAAAAAAAAATTTCATTAAATTTTTTTTTTTCTTTCTAGAACGACTTTGACAAATATGCACGCCAAAATGGCGGAGCGACGGAGGAGAGAGGAACTAGGGTTTCAAACCAAGCACGAGGGATGGCAGAGAGAGGGTTTTGATAGGCGTGGCCCAAGACGACCATAGTTCCCACCAGCCAAGCGGTTGATGCCTGGCAAGAGAGCTACTGACAGAACAGGAACCGAGTGGGCACAATTGGGCCCGCTGTAGAATAAATGGGGCTCAATGAGAATTTTATCTGGTCTTAAGGAAGGGTTTCGACAATCAACAGATCAAATTTGGCTCCCAAAGGTAGACGCGGGCCCTCAGACTCAACCTCTTACCAAGGAAAAACTAGAAACCACAGACAACCGGACAATCAGTGTTCACGTTGATTAAGAGATTTGGAATAACTTAGTAAAAATGCTGAGAGCACGGGCCTTCTTCATGAAATGGGGGGGGGGGGGGGGTTGGCCGGCCTACCCTAAGATCAGGAATTGGGTAAATGTGGAATGGGGCCCCCTTTTCAAAGTTAAAACCTTGCCGAATGGTTTCTTCTTGATCATTGCAGATACGGAGACTGAAACAACTAGAATCATGTTCAATGGACCTTTCATGATGGGAGGGATCGACTTCTATATTAAAGATTGGACCCCAAACTTCAACCCTAAGCAAGCATCAATCAAGGAAGTCTTGATTTGGATTCAACTCTATAATCTGCCGCATGAGTACTGACATGCAGAGTTCTTTAAAATGGTCGGTGATCAATTAGGCAAATTCATCAAAGTGGATGAAGCGGTGGATAAAAAGGACTATTGCATGTATGATAGAATTTTCATACTATGGAAACAACACCCACTACTTCCGCATGCGGTGTAAGTCTGCACAGCCGAAGGATACTGGTGGCAAGAAATAGAGGTTGAAGAAACACTAGAAAAGTGTAAAGAATGCAGGGAATGGGGGCGTAAGGTAGAAGAATGCTTAGTATGACAGAAAGGGAAGGGCAAAGAAGTTAATAGCCTAGAGAATATCCTAGCCCATCCAATCCCAGTTCCTGAGAACCATATGATGCCATTACCCAAAAACCAACATGAAGTAAACCCCTAGGTGGCTAGTACAGATGCCTATGAGGTAGGAGTGAACAGAAGCGTACCTTGGGTGGGTACTAGTGAAGAGACAGGATCAACTGGGAAGGAAATGGAGACGGTCCTAGAAGGGCATGGGGAACCCAACAATGCTGGAGGAGGAAGGAGTAGGTTTGGCTACAGAGCAAAGTAGCAACCGTGAAGAGCTTAGTGGTGAATTTAAGGACATACACATGTCCCCTATGAAACAATGGCTAGATAGATCAATGACAGATCTGGAGAATACGGTCAATGAAGATTAAGAAGATGATCCTTTGGGACTCAATGAGGAAGTTGGCATAAAGGAGCACTGATCAATCAAGCAAATGAAGTCACAAATGATAAAAGCAAATCTCATAAGCTAGAAAATGAGAGGGAGAAAATCGAACCAGCAGCTACTGGAAGACGCAGGCAACACAAAGGGGCAAACTAAGCTTTGATCTAGAAGGGACTTATTCCCTTCTGGGCAGCCATGAAGCTCCTAATGTGGAATGTTAGGGGCTGCAATGCCCCTGAAAAGAGGCGCTTGATCGAGATAGGTCTTGATCAAGCGAAGCCTGATATTGTGTGTATTCAAGAGACTAAGCTAGATGGTGAAAATGCAACGAATGTGTTCAGGGTCAGACAAAAATAGTCTAGTTTTTTTGTTGATGCAGTCAGTGCCTCAGGTGGCTTAGGGATTATTTGGAACCCTTGACTGATTAAGGTGGAAGCAATCACCAAGGAAAGATTCTGGCAATTGGCCAAGGTGAGTCCTTTCACTATTACTGTTTCAATCTTTTTATTCAATGTCTATGGCCCTGTCAAAATAGAGGATAAGAGAAGAGTCTGGGAAGAAAATGCTATGGCTTTGGATGACCTAGGGCAACAAGTGACAATCATTGTAGGGGACTTTAATGCAACCCTTGTCCACTCAGATAAGAGGGGAGGCAGAGGAAGGCTGAGCAGAGTCCAAACAGACTTTCAGAATTTTGTAGTTAACAATGGGTTGTGGGAGGTGATAGTGGGAGGAGGAAAATACACTTGGAAAAATAGGAGATTGGGCTTCTCTAACATTGCGGATACGCTAGATAGATTTTTCTTGGCAGGTATTTGGAACGCACTTCCTCTTGTGTTTGAGGCTCAAATCTTGGGACTGTCAGGATCAGACCACTTCCCGATGGCACTAATGATTCACAAGGATGGGATACCACCCTAGTGTCCATTCAAAATGGAAAAATGTGGCTAAGAGAACCAAGATTCAAGGAAATGATCAGTCAATGGTGGATTTCAGCCCCAAAAGAAGAAGGGAACTCAACCTTCCAATTCTGTAAGAAACTGTGTTTTATAAAGAAAAAGTTGAAAAATATGGAATAGGACCCATTTTGGTGATATATTTGCTGGAAAACTAAGTTTGGAAGGGAAAATGGAAGTCTTAAATTGTAAAGTCCAAAATGAGGGTATGGATGAGGTAGATTTCCTAACAAAAAAAGACCTGTATGCCTCTCCTTTCATGATTCATGGTTCCCAAGATTTCCAAAGGTGGGGGTTAGTAGCAACGGCTAATAATGATAGAAATCCAATACACAAAAGCTACTAATACGAATACTTAAAACCTAACCAATAAAATATGCAAGCAAAGAAAGGAAGAAAAATGAATGCAAACCCCAAAGTGCTTAAAGCTTCTATTGTCTCTCTCTACTCCTTCCAAAACACTATTTTTGATGCTCAGTATTGGTGTGGGCAGCATCTATGACTTGAGAAGCGTCGATAATTTGCAAATTGAAATGGGTGTGTGATCACAAGATGGCTTGAATGCTAGAACCAAACTAATGGAGTAATGGCGCACGAGACCTTGAAATCCTAGATCCTTCAAATGGGTATGAAGGGTTTATTATATAGGAATTGAGGATGATATGAATGGTTGAGATCAATCCCAGAGATAGAGAGATGAATGGTTGAGATCAAAGGGAATTGGAGAAGCCATCAGTAAACTCCACCTCTTCAACTAGAAGAGAGGAGAGAGAGTTTGGTTGACTGGAGAGCTAATTGTGAGTTACCTTTTAGAACTGAAGAGGTGGGTGGAGTTACCCATGTGAATTGGAGATATGGGTGGAGTAACCTATGTGATTTGATTGGAGTTATCTCTTTGAAGATAAATGAATATTCAATTCATTTATTTAATTTAAAGTTTTCAACATGTGAGATAATTGAATTCTTTTTTGATTTAGAATTGCTTTATTTGATGAAATTAAATTAATTTAATTGGAAGAATTTAATTAGTAAGTTTAAATATTTGAATTTAAACTATAGGAAATTGAATTTAATTAATTAATTAATGGTAATTAATCAATTAAGGTTAATTAATTAAATAAAATTAATTATTTAATTAATTTTGGGAATTAGATTAGATGATTTGAGGAATCAATTTAGAGGAAAATTGATGATTAATTAATGATTAAAAAACCATTAATTAATAGATGAAAATTAGTGTTTTTAATGTCAAGTCGCAAGCCTGTCCATTTTTGGGTGTCTACATTTGCCCCTCTTTGATGTGATGTGACTTGTTGCAGTGTGTCAAAGATTCTTTGATTTTGATCTTGCCACAGCTTGCCCTGATGATAGTAGGTGTATTTATTCCCCCTCAACAAATTTTAGCAAAAAGTCGCGACATGAGCATTAATTTGTTGAAACTGTAATTTCTGAATATGGGTAGCTGACTAATTTGAAAAATGCTTAATATTGCCTCTGATATTGACTGTCGAAGTTTCCAGGGACCGGGAAGAAAAATCTGACCTCGTAGAGAAATTAGGGTTTCTAGAAATCCCTATAAGTAGCCAAGAGAGCCATTCATTTGTCACATTGCCTTCTTGGAGCTCTTGAATTCTTGGTGAGTTGGTTCTTAGTTTTCTTTGCTTTTTGCTCCTATTTTCGTATGATGGAGGGCCTACCTGGTGTCAAACACATATCCAACTGAGTCCAAACATATGGGCGGGTGAGGACAAGAGGTGGCCAAACCAATACTCAAAGAGTTGGGTTGAGTGCTGTGTTGGAGGATGAGGAGGCAATGGAGGAGGAGGCACCTCAGTTAGTGCGGAGAGTACGTCAGTGTACTGGTGCTATTTTGGCTCTGAGAGTGGAGGATAGGGTGGTTGCGGAGGATGTAGATATTGAGATAGGGGATATAGACATTGATTCCTTGGATGCAGAGAGTGCAGGCTCAAGCTCCTCTACCGGTAGTAGCAGTACAGGCAACAGTACTGGTGAGAGCTCAGAGAGTGAGGATGATTCTTGGGTGGTGAGGGGGAGGGGAGATGAGGGATTGGGTGACAGACCTAAGGAGGGTGACATGGATGTGGCCATGGGAGGGATGGACATAGATCCTTCTGATCTAGAGAGACTTACACAATAGATTTCTGAATTACATGCCAAACTTTCTTCCTCTGATGCACGTGCCACTACGTTGGAGGCTAGAGTGACAATAACTGAGGCCAGGACAGGTGTGGCGGAGGCTAGAGTTACAAAAGCTGAGGCTAGGACGACTGTGGAAAAAGCTAGAGAGTGATAGGCTCAAGCTGAGGTCCATTCTTTTATTGACAGTGTATAGGATGCTTCTCACCAGGATGTATTGGACAAATATTATAGATCTGGGCGTGATGCCTAAAGGAAGATTGAGTATTAGAGATGCCATTACGAGGGTGCAATTCCTGCTGAGCAGAGAGTTCCTAGTTATATAGCCTCCTAGAGACCCAGTAGGGCTCAAAGATCACAAAGTAGTGGTGTTGGTGCTCCTAGTTCATCACAAAGAGCTGCTACTGATATGCAACCCCTTCGTCCACCTAGCGGTGAGGGTGGGGGTAGCACATACTGATTTTGATATCTTTCCTCTTTTGTAGTGATGTTCCTTTGATATTACTCTGAGGTTTATCCATTTTTGTATCTTGACACACTGATATTTATTGATATATATGTTGATTACCTTCCTTTGTTCAGACTTGCGACTGTCCATTGTACTCAGATATTCTAATTTATATGAGATGCAACTAGTGATTTGATATGATGTGCATTGGCTTACTTGCAATATGTATGATTCTACATGATTTGGTTTAGGTGATGAAAATGTATATGCAATATGATTCTATTATGTAGACTTGTAGATGGATGATTTATTTTTCCTGTGATACTAACATGTTAATGTAGGATGGTGGAAATGAAATGCATGTTTATATGAGATGCTTATGGATGCATGTGATTTTATGATTTATCATGTATGCAACTACTATGTTTTTTCATTTTTCTGATGCCTTTAAATGGAATGGATGCAATCTATTATGCACAAAAATATATGAGTAATGCATGTGTTAGTTAGAGTTAGTTTGGAAATATGCTCTTTGGGATTGATTTGATAGATATGGGATGATAGAAAGGAATTTTGCTCTTTTTGATAGATATGAATTGATAGAAAGGATGAGTGTCCCAAGCCGCTGCCCCTGTTTCTAATATTTGTCATCATTACATCTTTTTTATTTTTGAAAATTTGAAGAGCATCCAATGCATCTAGATCACATACCATCTAGATACTGCCACGACCTCTTGATAATCAGAAGGAGTAGAGAGATTGAATAAAAAGAGAACTTAGTGCACCCAAATATTGACCATTTAGGTTAAGCTATGTTCCCTGTTTGAAAAGAAAGAGAGCCAAAAGTACCCAGATATTGACCATCTGGATACCGCTTTGCCCTCTGAAAAAATTGAAAAAAGGAAACCAAGATAGAACTCCTATGCACCCAGAGTCCATCTGGATAACACCGTGAGCTCTTGATTCTGTATAGAAAAGACCAAAGAAAACAAGATAGAACTCCTATGCACCCATAGTCCATCTGGATAGCATTGTGAGCTCTTAAGTGCAAAAAAGAAAAGACCAAAGAAACCAAGATAGAACTCCAACGCACCCAGAGTCCATCTGAATAGCACCGCGATCTCTTGATTCTATAAACTAAACAAGCAGATAAAAGAGAAGAAATGCCCAATTATTTCCTAGGGTTAAGCTCAGATCATGGAATTGCGTGGCTGCTAGATAAATGACAACACCTACCACTTTTATCCTAAATCATCATGGCCCTGAAATCAAAGTGAACATTCAACAGACAACAATCAAAGGAAATAAGTCATGATCTATCATAGCTACTCTCCTCACATGGTGGGTCTTGGAGTACCGTAAGAACATAACCACAAAATATAGACTGACATCTAACTGACTGACTGACCTAGTCAAATTTTTTGGATGGTTCCTTGATTCAGTTGGATTCTCTTGATTGGCTCGACTCTTTTGATAGGCTTAATTGGCTTGATTGCTTGAGTGTGTCTGGTTTCAGTAATAGATGACTCATATAAGACTGACTTGTCTGGTTTTGAGTGTATCCATCACTGTGTAAGATGATTGATAAGATTTGATTGATTTGATCGATTTGGATGGCTAATTAGGCTATGTCAGATGGGCCTAATGCTGATTCACAAAGCTCATGATTGTGACAATTGATAGATTGGCTTGGTCACCAGTTTGCTTGTTGATAGATTTGATAGATTGATAAAGCTATGTCATATGGGCCCAATGCTGATTCACAAATCTCATGATTGTGACAATTGATTGACTGGGCATGATCGCCCTTTGCTTTGTTGATAACCAAGTTAGTTTTATTGCTTGGGATTTTGCAATTTTTTGATTGTTTTTGATGAAGATTGATTTTCTTAGGACATTTTGATCTTTTTAGGATTTTGACGTGTTTTTCAATTTTTAGGGATTTTTTTAGAACATTTAGAATTGCTCCCTATTCTGGTGGACCAGTACTAACCATGGACAAGTGTTTGGTGCTTAGAGGGGTTTATGCTTCTAGATATAGCTTAGGTAGTCAGTCTTGCATTTGAAGCATTCTCAAGCATTTGATCTTGGAGTTCATTGATGGTGAAGTTGGATTTGAACACTTGGCGCCTGTTTGCTAGGTTTTTAGCAAGGTACCTACTCAATAGTGCTTGTTTGCCAGGTTTTCACTGAGAGAGCGATTTTGTTTCTCTTTACTTTTTTTATTTTTTATTTTTATTTTTTTGTTGTCAACAAGGCACCTGATGGCCAGGTTTTTACTAAGATAACATTTTGTATTTTTTGATTTTTTGGTATTTTCTGGATATGTAGATAGGTGCCTTAACCATTGAGATCTCAAGCGTAGAACCTCTTAAGGTGCATGTTATTGATGTATTCGGGGAGTTGATCTCCTTCTAGTGTTGTTAGTTGGTATGCCCACTATGGGTAGAGTTGATAATGACGTATGGTCCTAACCAGTTAGGCTCAAACTTTCTTGGTTTCACTCTTTCTGCTTGGTTCTTTTAATTTTCCATGAGGACAAGGTCTCCTACCTCAAATGTCTATGACCTCACCTTCTTATGATAGTTCCTTCTAAGGAAATTATGATAGCCTTGTAAGTGGTTGAATGCATGCTGTCTTCTTTCATCTAGTAACTCTAGTTCACTGAGCCTTGCTACTATGTAGTCTTCGTTTGAAATCAAGTTCTTTAGTGATATCCTCAGGGATGGGATTTCCACTTTGAGGGGTAGAACCACCTCTGATCCATATACTAGGGAGAAATGAGTTTCTCTTGTAGGTGTTCTCATGCTAGTTCTGTATGCCCATCATGCAGGACTAAGTTGTCAATTTTAGCTTCGTCTGGATTTGTTCACTATTTTCTTCAAGATTTTTAAAATTATTTTGTTTGTAGCTTTGGCTTGGCCATTCCCTTGAGGATAGTAAAATGAAGAGAACCCTTGTTTGATATGGAACTGTTCACATAGCTCTTCAACATCTTTGTTTTGGAAAGGCGTACCATGATCTGTCAGGATGGTTTGAGGGAAATCGATAGATGATGTGGTTATGTATGAACATTAATATCCACTTTTCGATAATGTAAGTGAGGGGAATTGCTTCCACCCACATAGTGAAGTAATCTGTTGTGGCTATGATGTATTTGTGTCCATTTGCTGAAGAAGGTGTAATTTTGCCCACTAGGTCAAATCCCCACATAGAAAATGGCAATGGTGATGTGATATGATTTAGTTCTTGGGCTGGTGCATTGATGAGGTCTCCATGAATCTGACATTGCCTACACCTTTAAACATGTTTGTGTGCATTTGTCTCTACTATCGGCCAATAGTATCCCATGTGGATGATCTTCTTAGCTAAGTTGTTGCCACCTCCGTGGGTTCCACAAATTCCTTCATGTACCTCGTATAGAGATCTCTGGGATTCCATGGAAGTGAGACATCATAGTAGCATTCCATCTAGACTTCATCTATATAAAGTAGTTGAGAGGATGGTATACCTAGAGGCTTGGCTGATGAGGGACTTTCTCTAGTTTCTAGACAAGTTGGGAGGTAGGACACTATTTTGGAGATAGTTGTATACATCTTGGTACCATGGGGTTTCAGGACCAACAAGGATGCATGCCGATTCTGTGATGGATGCTTGATCTGATGGCACCAGGAGTTGCTCTGCTAGAAACTGGAATTGTGTTTCATTGCCTAGCATATCGATTAGTGATGCTATGGTAGCCATCATGTCTGTAGCTTTGTTCCGAGCTTGTGGTACTTGCTCAAAGAAGATGTATTAGAACTTAGAGCATAATCTTTCCATTTATGCTTTGTATGGTATTAGCTTCTCATATTTTGTCATATAATCATTATTGACTTGGCTAATGACCAACTGCGAATCTCTGTAGACCTTAATGTTCTTGATTCTCCATTGAATTGCCATCTTTAAACTGATGATTAGTATTTCATATTCTTCCATATTGTTTGTGCAGGGGAAGTTGAGTCTGAAAGATTTTGGATTTGTATCATTATCTAGAGTGACGAGCACTATTCCTACCCCTGTAGCATGGTTCATGCATGACCCATCAAAGTATAGTTGCCATAACTCGATCACTAGTTGTAGTGTCATAATAGATTCATCGAGAAAGTTGGAAATGATAGGCTGATGATCCTAAATAGGTGCCTCTTCCAGTTGGTCCACAATCACTTTCCCTTTGATGGCCTTTCTGTCTATGTACTCAATGTCAAACTCACTTAAAATCATTACCCACTTTGCAAGTCATCCAGTGAGCACTGCTTTGCTTGGGAGGTACTTTAAAGGATCAATATGTGCTATCAACTTTGTTTAGTGACTCAACATGTAATGCCTTAGCTTTTGAGAAGTGAAGACGCCTGCCAGGCATGATTTTTTAGTTGATGTATAGTTGAGCTCATATCCAACCAATGTTCTACTAAGATAGTAGACGACTATCTCCTTCCCTGTGTCATCATGTTGTGCCAAGAGTATGCCTAATGCTATTCCGTTGCTAAGATATACAAAAGCAATGGTCTACCTTGGACTGGTGGCACCAAAATAGGAGACTTGAGGAGGTAGTCTTTGAATATTTGGAATGCTTGTTTTCATTGCTCTATCCATATGAATTTGATGTCTTTGTGTAGTAGATGTTGGAATGGGTCTACTTCAATGCCTCTGTGTGACACTATGAACCCCAGTAGCTTTCCTGTTGTGACCCAAAATGCACATTT
The DNA here is from genome assembly GCA_018584345.1 of Thuja plicata. Classification (NCBI taxonomy): domain Eukaryota; kingdom Viridiplantae; phylum Streptophyta; class Pinopsida; order Cupressales; family Cupressaceae; genus Thuja; species Thuja plicata. The sequence continues at coordinate 5,083,659 of MU227859.1, read as the reverse complement.
CTTTGGGTTTAAACAGACTTTGTATTCCTACATTCTGTCAAAGATTGGTCCCAATACTTGTAGATGATCTTTGTGAAGCATTGACTTGGCTAGTATGTCATCCACATAGTCTTCCATTGTTTTGTGGATGAGATCATGAAAGACAGTTGTCATGGCCCTTTGATACATTACTCTGACATTCTTTAGACCAAACAACATGACATTCCAACAATATGTGCCCCAAGGACATGTGAAAGGTGTTTTGTGTTGGTCCTCTGGTGCGATCCTTATCTAATTATACCCTAAAAATTAATCTATGAGTGATAGCATTTGATGCCCAGCAGTCAGATCTATTATTATATCAATGTTAGGCAAAGGAAAATCATCTTTGGGACAAGCTATGTTGAGATCTCTGAATTCTGTGCAAATCCGTATCTGACCACTGTACTTTGTAACTGGTACCAAGTTAGATATCCAGTCTGCGTATGGGATTGGTCTTATGAACTTGGCATCCAGGAGATTTTTCAATTCTTCCTTTACTAGAAATGCAACATGGGGATGCATCTTTCTTAGCTTTTGCTTGACAGGTTTGGCATTGAGTAACAACGAGAGATAATTTAGTACAAGCTCTGGATCTAATACTGACATATCTGAGTAGGACCATGTGAAATTGATCATTCTTTTCTTAAAGAAATTGATGAACTATTCTCTCTCCTCTAGGGTGAGTGATTTCACCAAGTAGATATTCTTTGGGTTCTTGTCATCTTCCAAGTTGACTTCCTCTGTTTCTTCTACTAGTAATGTTGATTTCTCCTCTGTTAAGGGGAGGATTTCCTTCTTTCCATCTTCTAGCGCCTCAGTGAGATTTTCACTAGAAGATACATGCTATTTTATCTTTTTATCATTTTTTGTGTCAGTAAGTGCCATTCAGTTTTCACTTAATGATGATTCTTTTCTCTTTTTTGATTTGTTTTGATGACTGGAAAGAGGGGCTTCCTCCCCAAAGTATGCTAATCTGTCGAGGTCAATGGAGAAACCTGCTTTATGGTCTCCTGATGGAATTCCCTCTCTAAGTCCCATGAAGTCTGCAATGGCCTCATCATTCTCAAAAATATCCATATTAGGCGGTCCTTGTTGATCCCACTCTATTAGTTCTGGGTGTACAAGACATAGGCCCTCGTGTTGGTTTGACTCTATTTGGTTGAAAGGGAGTTTGGATAGGGTTTTGACATACCTAGCCTATGATGTGGATGCATCACTTGAAGAATGGAGAATGACATGTTTATCTATGTAGTGTTGGTCACCTATGGATAATTGGTCAAATAAGTCATCAAGGTGTATGATGGTGGCTAACTGAGGGGAATAATCTAGGATTGACAATTTAGAGTCGTGAAGGGATCTCCACTCGTACTCATGGGAGTCAGTTTTGATAGAACACTCGTCAGATGTCTCACTTCCTCTATTATTGTCGATGGATATGTTGAGGTTTATTCAGGTTTGAGAGGTTCCCTCTTTAATGGGAAACAACTATTGCAGTATGTTGCTTATTAAGACATGTTCTAATTTTTCCCCTGGTGCATCTCTGCTATTTGTTCCTGATCAACTGGGATGTCTTGGATTATAGGGCTGGTTCTTTGTTTCCCATAGCCTAACCCTCTTTTGTTTCTCTGGGTTGGCGGGAGAGACAAATCCATTAAGCCTTGTTGTCTTGCCCCCAGACCATTTGTACCATCATACCCATATATTTGTAACATTGTATAACCACTTCCATAGTTCGATAGGGGTAGGGGTTGTTGAAGTGTCTTTTGTGGATCTTGGTACAACCATGTATTGATATCTTTTTCAAATGGATTTTCTTCTACAATATCTCCCCATTTGACAAAAGTTGTGGGTGGACATTTGAATAGAATGGGCTCTGGAGTTTCTGTTATAATAACTGGTTGTGGCATGCCATACGTTCTTGGGATCTGAGGCATGTTCGTGATAGTGAAAGCTTCTTCATAGCTGTATTCACTACAACCCTTATCGATAATGGATATTTTTCCTACTTTCCATGTGACATCCTTAGGATTTGAATCTGAAGAGGATGGGATACTTGCATCTTGGTTTGAGGGTACCTAGTTGTCAGTGCTGATTTGGACCACATTACAGTATTGGAAAGGATTGGGATCTCCCTCTATGATGATTTCTTCTCCCTGGTGTGAGAGCTTGATGCATTGATGGTATGTTGAAGGTACAACTTGAATTTCATGTATCCATGGTCTCCCTAGTAACATGTTGTATCCCAAATCAAGATCTAGGATCTGGAAGGGAGTGTTCTTAACCACTAGACCAATACAGACAGGTAGAATGATAATACCTTTAGAGGATCTTTCCTCTTCATCATAAGCTCTGATATTTATCCTCCTCATGACATCAATGATTGATTTTGAATAGCCTAGTTTCTTGATTAACTTTAGAGTACAGATATTCAATCTATCCCCACCATCAATAAGGACCCTACAGATAGCACTTTTGTGGACCTGGACAAGCAAGTACAAAGGATCATTATGCAGGGGTTTATGTGGTGCACATCATGGTCTGTGAATGTTGCATGTTTGTTAGTAGCTATATGGTTAACCATTGTTTGGAAGTTCTTGGGTGTTATGTCCCTTGGGACAACTTCATTCTGAAGGGCTTTGTCAAGTACCAGTTATGCTGCAGAGATATGCGCAATAGGTCAAACATGGAGATCTGGGCAGGTGCGCGCTTTAGTTGATCCACTAGGCTTGGCCGTGGATCTAAGGTTGCATTAGGATTGGCAGATATAGTAGATGAGGATGGTACTCCCTACAAGACAACTCTAGTATGACATGTTACAACACATTTGTTACCTTGGTCTTTGATAGTGATTGTAGCCACATGGCTGTCTGAAGGATTGAGGTAATTGAAGACATTATCATTGTTGGCATATGTATAGCTGACCTGTTTGGATGATCCACCAGACCCGAAGGCTTTCCCTTTGTTGTGATCATGAAATGTATCATTGAATATAGTGTGATTAGTTATTCCTTTGGCTTGGGTATTTGTTACATCAATGACCCCTGTGTCAATCAGATCTTGGATAGCGTGTTTCAATCGGTAATAGTTAGGTATTTTGTGTTCTTTCACCTGATGAAACTCACAGAAGTCATTGTCATTATACCACCTTGGTCTGTTTGCACCTTATTCAAATTCCTTGATTTTTGAGAGAGTGATAGTGTTGGATTGTATCAGCTTTTGTAAAGCTTTTTCTATCAGCTCTCCTAATGGTGTGAAATCTCACTACTGGAATTGAAACCATGGTTTGCGTTGAGTCTGTTGCTGACTATTTGACATAGTGACCGCTTGGACAGGGGGAGGTTGGTTTTGAGTGTATGCTTGTTGAGTGGGCCCTATGGGTTGTTGGTTGGCCATAGGTGCACCTTGTAGTGACACCTTGGGTTGTGCATAGTTGATTGTCTTCACATCAATGACACCATTGTTGGTGACATTTTTGTTTTTGTTCCACCACTTAGCTTTGTCTGTTGCATTTTTGTTTGCATTTTTTTGTGTCAGATCTGCAAGGATTCCTCGTTCGACTAAGTTCTTCTCACAACAAACCCCTCATTCGATGAGTTGTGTGAAGTTTGAGCTAACTGCAATTCTGTTGTGAAAGACATGTTTGGAATCAGATTGTTAATGAACATGACTATTAGGTCTTGTTCGGGCACATCATATGGTATTTGGTTTGCATTATTCCTTCATCTCTGTAGGAATTTCATAAAAGACTCTCTATCCTTCTGTTTGATATCGCAAAGGTCATTGATACTGACCTTGCGCTTGATGTTATGATGGAAGTGAGTGATGAACTTTTTAGCCAGTTCACCCCAAGACTTGATGCCATGAGGTAAATGTGAGAACCATTCCATTCCTGGTCCAACTAAGCTTTGTGGGAATAGTCTCATTAAATATGTCTCATCATGTGTGACTTCGACACAACTAGCAAAAAACTTTCAGATATGTTCAATAGGGTTGGTATTACCCCTATATTTGTCAAATTTTGGTACTAAGAAGTGAGTTGGGAATGGAGACACATGAAGAGAGTGGTCAAAGGGGGTATGGGTATAAATCCTCTACAGTGTAGGATTTAGTTTGCCCCTGATTTTGCATATCCATCATTTGGGTTTGAAGGGTTTGCATTTTTTGCATAAACATCTTTGTTTGATACCGAGGTTAATGTGTGATGATGTTCCTCTGTGCTATAGTAGGTATGAGGTTGCACCTCTGTGTCCCTTGAGTAGGAACATAAGACCTCATCCTTGGGGCTTGATATTGATTTCCCACCACATGATTTTGAAATAGGGCACATGAGTAGCCCATAGTGGGTTTTGATGAGTTTTTTGTTGAGATTGGGAATGTTGTTGTTGTTGGAACTGTGGTTGATACTGCTGGGATTGATATTGTTGCTGCTGAAGCTGGGGTTGCTGTTGCTGGGGTTGCTATTGCTGGGGTTAGATTTGTGGCAACTCAAGCTGGGGTTGGATTGGTGGCAACTGAAGGTGGGGTTGCTGTTGTTGAGGTTGGATTGGTGGCAACTAAAGCTGGGGTTGCTGTTGCTGAGGTTGGAATTGTGGCAACTAAATTTGGGGTTGCTGTTGCTAAGGTTGGATTGGTTTTTGAATGGGAAAAGGTGTAGCCTTGGGTGGGCATTGAGTGTAAGTCATACCTGTAGAGATGGATCCCTGTGGGAATGATGTGTTGATCCCAAGACTAGTAGGAATTGACTGCAGTAGCGACATAGTTTCAGAAAAATTACTATTTGGAGGGATGGAAGGCATAACATGAGAGCTTGATTGCCTAGGCCATGAGACCGAAGGTGGAGGCATGCTAGTGACCATGGGTGCACTTAGTTACGAGCCTGTCATGCTTTGAGTGGAAGATGTGCTTGATTGGTTTGTACAATTGGTTTGATTGGGTATCATCTGTGCCAATGTGGGTGTTGTCAATGGTGGGAAGATTTTAGAAACAACAGGTAGTATCTGAGAGGACTGAGTAGTGTTTTGACCTACGAGAGGGTTTTTGGGCCATATGGTCAACACACTAAATTCAGTGGGGAGTTTGAATCCCTTCTTTATCAGCATGTCTAAGTAACGTTCGGGATTCCTCTCTACAACAACATCAACTACTTGTGTGGAATAAGCATCTTGCTCAATATCTTCAATCTCCTCTTTTGTGACCTTTTGGAAAAAAGCTACCCCACGAGGTTGTTCAATGAATAGAGAAGAATTGGTATTTGCAAAAGGATAGTTCTCTTGCTCTATTTCCCAAGTGGGGAATTAGTTGATATATGACTCATCAGGTTGTGTTCTAGCCTTTGACCTTGTGTAAGGCCCTCCATGAGGTGTTTGAGACATAGTGTGGTCCATATTTTGTAACTAAAAAAGTGATATAAAGAAAAAAAAAAAGGGTAACCACCTTTCTAGGAAAGTCTGAGTTATGTTTTGGACAAGGGTAATTCTAAGGACAAATGTTGATTTATCTTGATCTCAAAGTTGTGATGATGTAAAAGATAGGATTTGTCAACCTTTTCCTAGGACAAAGTCACTTGATAGAGATAATGATGATGTTTGATATGATGAGATCAAGATATTTCGAGTCTGAGCTTTCAAACTAATAATGTTTTAGAAAATAATAATGTTTTTCAAAGAAGGGATGATCTTTAATGTTTAGAGATTCACACAATGTTCTTCACATTTTTATGGGATAGACACTGGTATTTAACACAAAATGGAGAGTGCTTTCAAGGTTTTAGATCAAAATAGGTGTAAAATAGTTCTGGTCAACTGCGGCCTAACTCCACCGATTGCGGCAAAGTGAATGGTCAATTGCAAAAATTTATCACTGATTATGGTAATAAATAGATCGATTGTGGCAATAAACAGTTTAACTGTGGTAGACTTCCGTCAATTGTGAAAAAATGCAATAAAAGGGGAACAGTCTCAAAAAAGACTAGAGGATAGGTATCACTGTCTGACAATTTTGATATTCTAGAACAAGGCTTCTGATTTGCAAGATAGTTGATGTTGACAACCCTAGACTTTAACACGTTTGACTCATTTTGACAGTTGGATATTTGTTTTGCATTTTCAGAAACTGATCAAAGAACAAGCACAACATACACTATGTTTTGAAGAATGAAGACTGACAATGTGAATGTTCTATAAATTTTTCAAGTTGCAAGGTTATCACGAGGTCTCAACAATGAACAGTCGGATTAATCTAGGTCAATGAATTCAGAAAACAATGTTATAGGCCCAATTCTTGAATGTCCATTAGCTCACACAATAATTGTTAAACTACTAGAACACGAAGGTCCATGATGTAGGCACCCGTGTTTTTTCTGTTTCCAGGTATTGTTGCCGTGAAGTGAAGATTTCTTTCACTACACAAATACTGTGGGACACATATGTTGGGAATCTTGGGGGGAAATTTTGCAACCCCTTGCACTATAATAAGGTATATGTTTGGAGGTAAATCGGGTTGGCCTCTAATTAAAAAGTTTGTAGTAAGGGTCCATTGCATCTATCCAATCAGTTTGTACATGTGTGACTCACTTAAGAGCCTAGTTGACCATGCTGGCTCCTTAGGGATATTCACCTGATCCAGACTATCATCAACACACCTCGCCTGAGCTTGGCTAGATAAAATGGAACTTTGGTTTGCACCTTGTTTATATACTGATAAGAAGGATTATCGGTTTAAGGTCATTCTCTATGGAAGAAGCACATTCCCCGGACAAACCTTTCTAAAAACTATAAAGGTGTCTAATCTAACAGATTGTGTAAGTGCACCCAAAACTCAAGACATAAGGTAAATCGATTAAGCTCTGAAAGTTTGAAATGTGAACTAAGCTACACCACCATACAAGCACAAGTGTTCAGTTTTAATCCCAAAAAGTAGGTGTTGATTGCTTGTTCAATTTTAATGCACCAAATCGAGAGATTCTTTGCCTTGTGCAATTTTAGTCCCCATGTCAATTTTAAGCCCAAATCTGAAATGTGAGGTGTGAGATGTGTGACAAACATTGTTCTTTTTAAATCCAAATCGATAAGTGAATGAATTTTAAGTTGTATTGTTATCTTGCCTCCTCAATTTGTACCTGTCAAAGAAAGTGTTTAGTATCTCAAGAAATGAAAGCTTTTAATCCAAAAAAGCAGAATATCCAAAAACTCTAGGATTATTGAGATTGCTGAAATTAATGGTGACTTTATACTTACTTGTGAATCTCTTAATTGAATTAATGTACCTCGTGTATGCTTCGCTTTGATCTTCAGATGCGATTGCAAGAATAGCCCTTTGTTGTGATTGATACTTGATGGTTCTCCTTGTAGCTCTTAATGCTCTAGCACCTGGTATGCATCTAATTACCTTCTTTTTCATTCACTGTCAGTAAGGCCTGCATGAAAACAAAGAAAAACAGACAGAAATGTAGCTTTTGAGTTGATTGCGGTGCTGTTTGTTCAATTGTAGCAATCTCTGGTCAATTGCGGTAGAATATTGGTGTTCGCGGAAAATAACTTTCCTCTGCGTAGGATGTGTTCGATTGCGGCACGTATCGGGCAATTGTGGTAAAATATAGGCAATTGCGACAAATAATAAGTAACTGCAGTCAAATACAATCAATTTTTGCAAAACTACCAGAAGATAGAAAGACATAAGACGACAGAATAACGGTGGGTAAGCCTGCAATCAATTGCGGTATTAAACTAGTCAATTGCGACGCAATTTTTTTGATTGCAGCAGAATAGAAGCTATTGCGAAATAACACAGATATCGAGAAAAAGATAAATCTTTTGGTCTGCGACCGTACGACTGTGGTTGATTGGTTATGTTTGCAAGAAATATTTGTGTTGTTTGTTTGACGTTGGGTTCACCAAAATGTACGCCTCTCCTTTCATGATTCGTGGTTCCTAAGCTTTCCAAAGGCAGGGGTTAGTAGCAATAGTTTACAATGATAGAAATCCAATAAACAAAAGCTACTAATACGAATACTTAAAACGTAACCAATAAAATGTACAAGCAAAGAAAGGAAAACAAATGAATGCAAACCCCAAAGTGCTTGAAGATTCTATTGTCTCTCTCCACTCCTTCCGAAATGTTGTTTTTGATGCTCAGTATTGGTGTGGGCAGCATCTATGAATTGAGAAGCGTCGAGAATTTGCTAATTGAAATGAGTGTGTGATCGCAAGATGGATGGAATGCTAGAACCAAACTGATGGAGTAATGGCGCACGAGAGCTTGAAATCCTAGATCCTTCAAATAGGTATGAAGGGTTTATTATATAGGAATTGAGGATGATATGAATGGTTGAGATCAATCCCAAAGATAGAGAGATGAACGGTTGAGAATAAAGGGAACTGGAGAAGTCATCAATAAACTCCACCTCTTCAACTAGAAGATAGGAGATAGAGTTTGGTTGAGTGAAGAGCTAATTGTGAGTTACCTTTTAGAACTGAAGAGGTGGGTGGAGCTACCCATGTGAACTAGAGCTATGGGTGGAGTAACCCATGTGATCTGATTGGAGTTATCTCTTTGAAGATAAATGAATATTTAATTCATTTATTTAATTTAAAGTTTTCAACAGGTGAGATATTTGAATTCTTTTTTGTTTTAGAATTGCTTTATTTGATGAAATTAATTTAATTGGAAGAATTTAATTAGTAAGTTTAAATATTTGAATTTAAACTATAGGAAATTGAATTTAATTAATTAATTAATGGTAATTAATCAATTAAGGTTAATTAATTAAATAAAATTAATTATTTAATTAATTTTGGGAATTAGATTAGATGATTTGGGGAATGAATTTAGAGGAAAATAGATGATTAATTAATGATTAAAAGACCATTAATTAATAGATGAAAATTAGTGTTTTTAATGTCAAGTCTCAAGCCTATGCATTTTTGGGTGTCTAAAAGACCTACTGTGTAGATACAGTGAAATTTTACAGAGAGAGGAAGTGTATTGGAGACAGAAATCACAAGAGAGTTGGCTCAAAGAAGGAGAGAAAAACACAAAGTTTTGCCATAGCTCGGTAAACATCAAAAGAAGCGTGAATAGAATCCTGGCTATCAAGGTGGCTAATGGTAGTCTTACAGAGGAGATTGAGGATATCAACCAGGAGGATGTTGATTTCTTCTCCAACCTCTAGGGTGAGGAAGGGGTCAATGACGATAGGGCCCAAAGAGAACTTCTACTACTCATCCTGAAGATGGTAAATCAAGAGGAGAACTAGATGCTAACAGCCCCAGTGTCCTTATCAGAACTAAAAGTGGCAATGTTCAGAATGGGTGGAGAAAAGGCATCAGGGCCTGATGGGTTCCAAGATTTTTTTTATGAAATTTTTTTGGAGGTCTTAGGCCCGGAGCTGCTTGTAGTGGTGGAAGAGTCCAGATCCAAAGGTTTCATATTAAAGGATTTCAACAATACGATGGTGGCCTTAATTCCCAAGAAATAGAAACCCAATACATTTGAGGAGTTTCTACCCATATCACTTTGCAACACTATTTATAAAATCATCAAAAATGTGGAAGCAAATTGCTTAAAGCCAGTACTGGAGCGCCTAATTTCTTGGGAATAGAGCGGCTTTACTCCTAATAGGAACATAGTGGATGGAATCATTATAGCTCATGAAGACATCCACTTGGCCAGAGCTAGTAAGCAGAGGTACATGATTTTGAAACTTGACATCAAAAAGGCATATGCCAGAGTGGAGAGAGGATTCCTAATTGAGATCCTCAAGAAATTTGGTTTTGATGAAAAATGGGTCCAATGGATCAAAGGAATGATATTCTCCTACCGAGAATTGATTTTAATCAATGGAAGCCCCCAAGGATTCTTTGAAATGACACGCAGAGTCTAACAAGGTGATCCCATCTTGCCATTCCTATTCATTATCCCGGCCGAAGTGCTTGGGAGGGCTATCTCAAGGAAAAAATCTCAAGGAATGTGGAAAGGTATTGAGATTGCACAAGGTTTGGAAACTACATCCCACTCCCAGTTCGTGGATGATACCTGTCTTTTTGGGGTGGCCTCAATTCAGGAAACCATGGTGATGAAAAAAAGTCCTAGACACCTATAGTGGGACATCAGGGAAAAATGTCAGCTGGAAAAAATCCATAGTATTTTTCTTTGGAATAGAGACTGGATCTCAAAGGGATATTGATAGAGTACTAGGAGTCTGTATTGGCCGACTCCCAGGTAAATTCCTGGGGACTCCCCTCTTTGTGGGTATAGATAAAGCAGAGCTATGGATGGAATTGGTTGATAGATGCCAAGTCAGGATGGATGGATGAAAGAGTAAATGACTTACCTTGGTAGGGTGTATACTGCTATTAAAAATAGTAGTCTCAACAATGCCTATCTATCCAATGGCATACTTCAAAATCCCAACTAAAATGATTAAAAGTATACCAAAAAAGATGTGAAAATTCTTGTGGAATGGAGCACAGGATCAGGACAAAATCCCCTTAATGGCTTGGGACAGAGTTTGTCAAAAAAAAGGTGGTGTCGGGGTTGGAATCATAAATGGGAATTGACTAATGAAGCGATGGGAGCCAAACTGGTATGGAAAGTGTATAGCAAACTGGAGCAAAGATGAGTGAAATTTTTGCAAGCCAAATATCTGGAAAATGCAGATAGGAGAGAATTCTCATGATCAATAATCCACCTAGAGGGTCAGCCCTGTAGAAATTTTTGATAAGCTGTAGACCAATAATAATGGATCATTTGTCATGGAAAATTGGAGATGGTAGGAAAGCTTCCTTTTAGAAGGATTCTTGGGATGGGCAGCCAATCTTGGCTCAAGGGATACCACACCATATTATCTTGGCAATGGAACAAGAGTGGGGAGCTAAGGTAAGAATTTTTTTGGATCTAACCTCTGTTGAAATGGGCCAGGAACTCAAATGGAAGGAGACAACGGATTGGGGACTCTCAGAGGAACACCAAGAGGCTCTGAGGAAAATATTGAGCAGTTGAATGGTCATCACATCAGAGGAACAAGATGAAGTAATTTGGGTAGGCACAAAAAGTGGCCAGTATTCTATAAAAATTGGCAATGCCTTGTTAGAAAATGAAGTCAGAAAGGTGGAGTGGGAAGAAAGTGTTTGCTAGAGGAAAAATTGTTTGCCCAACGCAGCCACATTTACATGGCTAGCCAGGAATGGGAGAGCCCTTACAGGGGATCGAATTATGTGGCTAGGATTTTTAGGCCCCTTTAGATGTGCTCTATGTAATAATGCAGAAGATACTGTGGATCATCTATTCCTACATTGTGAATTCTCACAGGAAGTTTATTGATTTGGACTGGGAAAATTGAACTGGCAGGGCCCCCTACCGTCCAAACTTAGTGAGTGGTTAATTTAATTGCCAAACCCAAAAGGAATGTCAACCCTAGCAGATATTTGGCATGTCCTCTCATCTAGTACAATTTGATTGATTTGGAATGAGCGAAATAAGAGAATTTTCACAGGAAAGGCTAAAGTAGTAGACCGGTTTCTACCACAATTTGAAGTGGCAGTGTCAGAATTGGTTTCTAACACAGCTACAAAGACTAATGCTATCAAGACTCCTTTCACCGGGGCTAACATGATGGTGCAACGCTAGTGGTCGTGGCTGAAATACAAACCCGTTAATGGGAATGGGAGGGTGCAACCTCTGAATTAGGTTGAGGATGATAGTATGAGTAATTGGAAACCCTCATCCCCTAGATGGGTCAAAATAAATTTTTATGGTGCCTTGCGAGGCAACCCTAGAATATCTAGGATAGGATATATTGCGTGGGATGAGAAGGGAGAAATAATGGCGCTAGGGGCCAAAAGGTTGAAAAATGAAACAAACAACGAGGCCGAGTGTTTGGAAGCATTTGAGGCCATTCTAATGGCGAGATGACTATAGATTAGGAGGATTCATCTAGAAGGAGATTCACTCCTGGTATTAAATTGGATAGCTAAAGGTCAAATGGACACCTAGTATTTGAATAAACATATTAGATGAATCAAGAATCTGGTGGGAGAATTTGAAGACTTCAAAATCTCACAGGTGCTAAGAGTGGAAAATGAGATGGCGGATAAACTCTCAAATATTGGTGCCAACAAATCACTCAAAAACAAATTTGAACTATTCGAAGACTTGAGAATAGAAATATAGAGGTCAACAATATATCAATGAAGAAAACCATAGTTGGGGGCTGTTGAGTATAGTAAAACCTGAGGGAGGAGAACTTGAATCAGAATGAAGTTACAAACCACCAAAAGCACATGACAAATTTTCCCACTACAAGGAAAAGGATATGATGGCAAGGAGGATGCATGTGAGCATGAGCTATTTTGACGTAAGATCTTGCAAGCTGAGGATTCCCATTAGGTGAATGCAGAGAAAGTACATAAGGGAGTAATGTGAAGGGATGGAAGGGATGACAACATGATGAAAACACCCTTTGGCCTCTAGAGACTTTGAAAGCATTTTAAAGCCACTTGAGAAGGAGAGGCCGCAAGTTGAAAATTGGAAAAGAAGCCATTAACGCAGAATGGAGGCCAATTTCTCACACAATAGGCCAAATCCCAGCATTTGAAAGACCCATTATGATGAACTGTCTGAGTCACATCTTCAAGGAGGATGGTGAGGAATTTTGGGCGGTAATTCAGGAAATCTTTGGGAACCACTACCTGCAGAATTGGTGGAAACCACGAACAAATTTGGACATTTCATGTTGCACTCGAGCTCTCGATGGTGGAGTCAATAGAAAAAGTGCGTGGGGTGGTCCTACAGTGCATGGAAATCAAATGGGTGGAAGGAGTGTAGGAAATCATGTAGCAGATGAAGGTGGGGGTTAGTTTACACATGGGCGATGTGCCATTTCGTATGGTGGGATGTGGAAGTAGAGGTTTGCAGCCACTTGTGCTCTTGTCGACAGCCAACCCTGAGGATGTCCACTTATCCCAGGCCCTTAGTGGTTGGAAGGAATTAAAGGCTATCCTAGAGAGAAGGAAGACAGAGGTGAAGGAGAAGGTTGAGGTTGAGCTTGCGGGGAGGAAAAAGAAGCAGACACCTATTAAATCCACTGCGAATGTGGGAGAAGATGACAGACCATAGATTCACCACCAGTTGCCTATCACCAAGAGGGGCGGAAAGGCTAATGCAGCTTAGAGGGCCTGAGAAGAGGTGGCTGCAGGCATGAGCAGGGTGGCTAAGGGTATGAACCGCGTTGGTGACCTGGTGGAGAAAGGTGGCTCTTTTGGTAACTTCACCAAAGAGGAGGCTGCCAGGTGGTTTAGTTAGTGGGATAATGGATTCCTTTTTGTATTTCTGTTAATAGAAATCTGACATGATATATTATATGTTTACCTATAGATGACTTTAGAAGCAACTAGAAGAATGCAACAAAGTTTTTGCATCAATGTATCCAAGAGCCATATATGGCAATGGTGTAATTTATTTTACATATTAATGAAAAAACTTATTATCGATAATTTATTTTTTTTCTGCCATTTTGGTTGGAAATTTGGAGGCAGTTCTTTTTTGGAGGTTTTTCACTAGTTTAGCCGAGCTCCACCATTTTTGGCTGAGGTTCTTTCGGATCATTTGGTTTTTGACCTACTGGTGGTTTTTTTCTCATAACTTGAGCAAACGGAGGCATTTTTTTCCAAACAAGATATCGACGGAAAGATGGTTTTGAGGCCATTATGATTTTTTTAGTTTGGTTATCTAATGTTTCTATCTTGTAGGGTTTTTTTCTAGTCAAAGTTAGGGTTCCATTTTGCACTTTGGTCGCTATATTTTGCTCCTCTAGACTCCTTTTTTTTTGACTTCCGCATGGAATTGGAAAGCTAATTCCATTCTCTTTCTTCTTCTATGGGTCTCACACCCAGATTCTACTCCATGTATCTATGTATTCAATTTTTTGCTTTATGGCATTCTGATGGATATCTTGGATGTTTCAGGTCTTGGGATTGTTTCCTTTTCTAAACATTATATACATATATTTCTGTAGCATTTTTTATAAACACACTGAGATAAAGTTTCATCTGATGCATGCTTGAGATTCTATTATACTCGCACTATATTATAAAGTGCCATGGGGGGGTTTGATGTTTGCCTTTGTTTTCCATCTACCTTTATCAAGTGAGTGTCCCTTCCACAACATTAGCCTCATGATGTGTGTCAAGTGAGTGTTCCTTCAATGACACCATCCTTTATATGTGCTTGTACATTCTTCATCATGCAGTATTTCTTGGTAGTCCGTTTCAATGTACCTGTCATACCTCTCCTTGCTTAGCATTATAGGGGGTATCTCCTATTGGTTCTAATGTTTCCATGGTTTGATTGATTAGCTATTTAGGCTTTGTTTACAATCTTCTCTTCCTGATCATGTTCTATTACAATGGAGGCTCCATCAACTATTTTTTGATAATGTTTGCAACATCATGCTTCAGAGGTGTTCTACATGTTCTTTCTTTGATCCTATTTTCTAAGACATTCTCTAGTTTGGAGGCTTCTTCAGTCCTTCACTAGGCTTCATCTCTTTTTGGAGAAGGGTTTTTCCCACTGGGTTTTCTCCCTTTCTCCTCTTTACATAGATTTTTTTGTACTTGGGTACCTGATCTGGCCTTGTTGTCGGGACCCATTTCCTACTTTCATAGCTATGCTAGGTTATCTTACCTCCCAAGATTTACTTAAGGGGGGGGGGGGTGTTATAGTAATTTCCCTTTAGACTTATTGATTAAATCATGTTGATTTAATTAGTTAAGTTGTCATTACTCTTTAGTGCTTGAGCTTTCTCTTAGGTGCACTAATAATTAATTCTTTTATTAATTATTAATGTGCAACCTAGCTTTTTTCCTTTTAGGGTTTCATTCACCTTTTAAGGTTGAACTTTCTAATTATTATTCATTAATTTAGAATACATTTTTTCTCTACTCTTTCGAGTTTCTTTGAGCTTCTGAGTTCTTCATCTTTTTCCTTCTTTTTCTTCTTCCTTGTACAGGTATTTTTCATGCAGTTGTTCTTGGGCACAATCAGATCAGTCTTTCTCAGATCCTTCAGTGTTTACAATGATTTTGTTTTAGTCCCTTCATGCATTGATAGTCCTAATAAAATGGTGTTTGGTGTTCTTTTTGCAAAGAATTTAACTTCACCTATTGCTACTGATTGAGCTTGTTGTTTATGTTGAGGTATTTTTGAGGGGTTATTTCCACCTAAGTGGTAAGAAGGATCAATGCAACATTTATTGAATACACATCAAGTCTAGGGGGGATGGGGTGAATTAGTCTTATATACCTTTTAATCCAAATTTATAGTTAATTAATATTTATTACATGTGTAGTAGAATAAAGAAGATAAGGCAATGAACACCATGCACCATAGAACACCATATTACTTATAAAATTCAAGAAGGAAAAAACCACGACGATGGTTAACTCACAATATATGAAAGGATCACTACAAAGTAAGCACTATGATTTCTAAAATAGCAGCTAAGGCACACTACTCTAGGTCAAGATACAAGAAGACTTGTAGGCTAAGACACATTTCCTTAGGGAAAGATACATGACTTGTACATAAGACACACTATCTCGAAGAAAGGTACATGCACATATGAATAGGGATGAACAAGCCTTCAACATACTACCTCCAACAAATCTCCAAATATGAAGTTGTCCTTGAAAATCTACCTTAAGCAACTAAATTCATAATGTCATCACCACCCACTTCTTCTAGCGAAAATCTGTGACCCCTTTTTTCTACACTACTCCATTTGATCTGTTAGTGATTTTTCTTTCTAATTTTAATCCTAATTAAAATTCAAAAGACTTGGACTATAGGCTTGAAAACTTAAAAAACTTATCCAACCCTATTCACCAATTGAAGACAAGAGAATGTAACATCAACAAGGAATATAGCCTTCTTCACTTTGAGCTCCGCTAACTTGGGAGGGTATTCCCTTTTCTCAGATATGTATACATGATAAAGTCACTCTAAACAAAAAATAACCATAGATCTCACAAGTGGATGATTCTCAGACATAATGTAATGGGTGTTCTTACTACACCATGTCACTGCTTAATCCCATTTATGACTTTAAATATTTCTGAGAATGAGTCTATATTAAACCTATTCCTACTAACATGAAAATAAAGATTATTTTGAATTTTAATGGTATCTAAGAATTTTTTTTGGAAACTTCATTAGATCACTACCTAATCCATAGTGCACAAAATCAAGCTTTAGATCATAAAAACATTCATATAAGAAAGATTATTCCAATAAACCAAACTTCAACATTCATTTCTTACACAAACCAATCTATTTGAACCACTATAAAATCATGCTTGCATATCCTTCTTATTTACTCAATCTCATAACAAAATGTATATAACATTTAATTCCTTCCTTGAAGGAAATCATGTTAGTATTACCAGGTCCAAGATTACTAAGAGGGGGGGGGCGGGGTGAATCAATAATCTACCAAATCAAACTTTTCATCAACCATTCAACCACTTGCATCAATAAACATTTATTGTATAAAAAACTAAATAATAAGAATAAGCACCACAATCATGAAACACAATAACACCAAAGTTTTCTCATGGAAACCCAAATTGGAAAAACCATGTGTGGGGATGGCACCCGCTAAAATATATAGTCTTTTGAAGTATGCCCTGTTAAAAGCTTACAACATTCTTGTTAAGAGCAGGGCGATCCCACAATACTGTGTCCCACTTTTTGGCCAACTTTGACACTGAAACGAACATTGTGAAAAAAAACTTCGCTTTTAGACACCTATTACTGTAAAATCATTAAGAATTTGAAGATGATGTAAACTAGTGAATTTTAGCATTTTCTCCTAGTTTATAAGTATATATATTTTTAAAAAATTAGATTTTATTTGTATCCATTTTTCCTTCTTCACAAATTGGTTTGTTTGAAAAATCAACATTTTTCAGGAGTGACACTCACTTTGATCAACATAACTTTTTTTATAAAATTGATAAGAATGTAATTTATTTGAATTTAGGTTTGTAACACCAATATCTAGAGAATCCAATTGGTTTCATTCAATCTGTATATATCAAAATTCATTTTTTTGATAGAAAGGTAACATAAATACCTATTTCCTAGATATTTTTCACAGTTTTTGTTTTCCTAATTTATTATTTTTCCAGAAGCGTCGAACAAAGAAGTTTCTAAATGGTCAAACAACCTATGTTTAGTAAAAATTAAAAATAAAAGTCATAATAAACTCAATATATATTAAAATCATAATCATTGGAAAGCTTTCTTTGAGTACTATTATCATGTATTAGGGTTTGTTAAATGAATTCATTTGATCCCACAAAAAGTTAATGTCAAAGTGATTGTTTGTCAGCATTTTGATGGGTGCAAAGGAGACTCAATTATAGGTGTGAGTGAGGAGCAGAGAGATTATAAAAAAGAGAGTTGGATCCAAGAGGATTTTATCTAACCATTTTCAATTTACTCTGTCAAATGGGAGCTCTCAAGGCTTAAATCATCACATTTTCTTAAAAATGTGTAATTTTAGCAAAAGTCATGATGTTCAAAAAAGTGGGACACACTATTGTGGGACCACCCAACAAGACCCTTTTAGGAGTCACCTGATCAAGGGATTTAACTCTAACCCTGTTAAGAGATTTACCCTATTAGGAGTAACCTAATTAAAGGATTTCAAACCCTAATTAAAGAGTCACACTGTTAAAGGATTTACAATTCATACCTGTTAGGGTCTACCCAATTAAGGGATTTAGCTTGATGAAGCTATTAGGAATAAACAAGTAAACTATTTGAGAAAATAACACTTCTCCTTTTCTAATATAGATCCAGTTAAATCTCAATCTCCACTACACATGGAGCTAATCAACTATCTTCCATCTTCTCTTGATCGCACCTCTGTATCCATGATCTACACTTGTATATTTCATAATTTTACATATTTATACAATACAAGTTCATTAGGGAAATTAACCACCTTAACATTTTACAATCTTTCCCACTCAATGAGAAAACCCTAAAATGTGTTACAAATATAGAACACTTTCTAACAAACTCAGGTTGGGATTCTCGTTCATTGAACATTAATTTGACAAGGAAAAGTCAAACCATAATACATTCTTCAATATTATTGCACAAACTCCAATAAATCCAATCACAATGATCATAGAAAATGCCAAATCATCAATGCTCATCAATATTTAACATCACCCCGATCCCTCAAACACATAAACACTCAAATAATCACAGTGCATCATCACCAGTCAAGGATCTCACCGACCATTCTTGACTATCCTAAGAACTGCTTTAACTCTTTTCCTGAATGACCTTCTGTCAATTGAAACTTAATCTTCCAGTCATCAAAACATGACGCAGTCGCAACAACAACCTTAGGACATATCCAAGATACACATAATATGACCACAACATCATATTCCAAGCCTATTTGACACAAACATAAAATCATTCTTCCTGGTCTACATCTTGTTCTTCCTGTTAACCTTTCAACCTTCAATCAATCATAACTCACACAATTCATAAGATAAATTGGTGCGGTCATAGGTAAAACATCTAGAGAGATCACTTATTCTTCCTGTATGATTGCATACTCTAATTCATACATCTCAAGATTTTATCTTTGAACATACACCAACATATCAAGCACATTGTCAACCAACAAACACTAAGTTGACATCAATGACAACATCATAATTGATCAAACTATCATCAATTCAACATCAAACTCATACACAACTTAACTCTTCATTGGTTATGCCAACAGATCCATACACAGATTTACACAACTGCAAAAAGGATTGCAATGAAAAATCATACTTATGATTAATATTCTAACTTGATATGAAGACTAAGTACATAATTTGGAGACAAGTCTATAATTCCCTTCATTATTTTATAAAAATTGATTGAAATTAATACATCAACATATAAAATTTCATAAACTAGTCTCTATTCCTAAATTGTACACTTTACTACCTTTACATTCTTGAGAATGAAAATTAGAACCCATACACAATGGCCTTGGTATTCCTTTTATAACTACAAGGAATGCAACAAGCCACAGGTTGTTCACAAATTTCATTTCTTATTGCGACTAGTCTGTTACAAAGAATATTCTCCCAACAAAATTTATTTCCCCCAATTGTGTCTTGAAGTGAAACTGCTTAGCTGTTATATGAGGGAGCATTGGTTCCAAGGCAATAGTGCTTCCAAAGAACCAACCAGGCTTGTGATCCATGGCATGATTGTGCAAAGGTGGTTATTGGTGTAGAAAAAACTAGGATGCAAGATTCTAACCATTTCTCCTCACAGGGGAGAAATCTGAGACTTTTTCCAAAGGGGAAATGAATGAATCTAGACCCCATCTTGTGTGCCAACATCCAAATTTCTCTCTACATATCTCCTATCATAAATAATTAGAGAAATGGACAAAGAGATTAAAATTATTTGCAAACAACAAAAAAAACCTGTAGTTGAAATAAAGGATTTTAATGTCCCTCTAGATACCTATGACAATTTTAATATCCCTATGAATTCTAGATGGAATATCAATATGCTCACTTCCATGGTCTCTATATATTTCCTACAACATAGTTCTCTTCAACCACCTCTCCTTACACTATAAATAAATTACACCCTCCACAAATTTCATCCTCATCCTTTTCAAACAAAGAGAAAATTCCTTTAATGTAGATAATAAAATCTAGTGGATGTATTTTTTTCTTCACAACACCAATATACAACTCACATTTCTCATAATATGAAATGGCAATAGCTAGTTGTCAAATTTGAACACTTGAATTTATCAAAAGACATCAACAATTTGTGTAGATAAGGAACTTATGCATAAAAATGAGTCAGGAACAAATCTTCCCTCTTAGTAGACCCTGATATTCTATACTTATCCCAAAATCTATGAGATCCTTTGCACTAACCTTTCTCGATTGTAAAAAATTCAGTGGGACACTCAAAAAGTTATGACAGCGAGGCTAATGATTTCTTGGCATGTATTGATTATTAGATCCTTGCAATTTTCCATTAGACATTGCACCACTTCCTAGATCCTTCCTATCACCTCACTCTCTTTCAATGCATCATCAAAAGTCCTTTACCTGTTTCACCTAACACTTTCCCGCCTACATGGTGCTACATGGAAATTAATGATTTTCTTAACCCCTTTGAACTAAACCCCATAGAATTATCATAGTCAAAAAATAAAAAAACCTCTTCCCAATTAACTGACATGACACATATCAATATGTCACAAGTCCACAAGCTATAGAAAATATTAACCATGATAGAAACTAAATTATGATCAACATTTTTTTCTCACCACTAAAAGCTCTACTGCAAGGTCATGGTATTAAACTCATTCAATTTTCTTTTCTTGCAAAGTAGAGAGATCAGATCCCTGAAACAAATGTCAATATATCATACATTCGTAAGGTCTCAACATGATTTATAATTATAGATGTAAGGATGCACCATGCCAACACCTTTCATCTCTTCTAACTCTGGCACACTTGTCAAATTTTCATAGCACCCAAGAAGAAATGGGGACCCACATAACTTGGTTGAAAAGTTGCGATCAAAAATTAAATTAGCATTCTCTTCTTCATTATAGCTTCACAAGATGCTAAGGGTATCTTTGTTAACCAATGAAAAGTAGAAAAACATTAAATGTAGCCCTCATTTAGGGGAAAGGGACCAGTAGTGGTCATAGCACCAATACCCGTTCACTTTTCATTAATTGGACCCCCAATACGAAATAATCCTACACACCAATAAATGTACATAATTAACCCAAAATATATTCATTCAACCCCCAATACATGTTCACACATGAACAAGTAGCAGATAGATAATAAAAAAAATTGACCCACTATTGGTCCTTATGTGATTGAAATACAATATTCCTTGCACAAATTTAGCAAATAACTCATTTATTAAAAAGTCAAATTGTTTACAATAACCACTTTATGCAAGTGGACCAGAGGTACACAATTAGTCAAATTACAAATACAAGAGAGTAGTTATTGGTCCCTCTATGACAATTTTATAAATCAAACTAAACTTTATGGGTTCTCATATGCACTTTCTCACAAACAGGTTTGTACTCTTTGAGGCATTTAATCTATCTGCAAATAGTACATGCATTTTCAACAACTGGTGTAAGGCTCCCATATAGACACAAAAAAAACATATAAAAAATATGTGAGGCTAAATCCACACATGAGAAATAAATTGAATATGCAAGCATAAAATGACCGATTGGTTGCAAAAAATAAGTTTTTAGACATTCAAAATCTACACATACAAGCATTCAATTTGACATGCAGGTATGAAATGACTATTTGGTTGCAATCAACATGACCTCAAATTGTAGTAGAAGAATGAATTGACATGATGTTTCCCACCAAAATTCAAATTCAAAATTCAACAACCACAAATGAATGCATTCAACTTACACATTCAAATTCCCAAACTAATTAATAACGGGTTTTGCAAGTTCATTTTCATTAATACAAATAGGAAGTCTGAATATTCTTTGTAGACTACAGAGGTGAAGCAGGAATTATCTGTTCATTAATGCAAAGTCTGAATATTCTCTGCAGACCTCATAGTTGAAGGAACATTTTTTGCACAATCCTAATCAGGTTGGTACACTATGCTTAACCTTTCTCATTTTATTTCATAGGTGAATACTGTGTAAACTTACTATTTTCTATGTTCTAAATACATCAACTACATCCTCATTAATTTATAACCTTATTTGTCATGCACCTCTCACTTAGAGCACCAATACACATTGCAACCTTCTACTAATGGCATCATCTACATTTTCTAATCATATCAGAGTCACCCCTCCATCACATGCTCTAATTCTATCTTGTGTCACCATCTCTACTTTCTTCTGTACTTGTATACATATACACAATTATGAGTATACCTCAATAATCATGCACACATATACATATATGAAGTAGCAAATACTATGCCTCGCATTTCATTAAAATGTTAATATCCCATGTAGGGTCTTTTTTAGGGTGTGACTAAAGGGCTACATTAAAATGATGAAATCTGCTTCTGCGTTAATCCATCATGCTTTATGTGGTTTGTTTTGTCATCATTTCTTCAAATGCTAACCATTCTATTAAAATGTTTACTATTTCATATATGTGGTAGAGGGTTTCATTTTTTGTTGTGAATGATTATTCGTATCCATGTAGTGTTCCATTAAAATGATGAACTCTACTTCCGCATTCCTGCATTTTGCATAGGGTTACATTAAAATGATGAAATCCGCTTCTATGTTACTCCATCATGCTTTATGTGGTTTGTTTTGTCTGAACAATTATATATATATATATATATATATATATATATATATATATATATATATAATTCTT
>MU227859.1:5019097-5033881 GCA_018584345.1 Thuja plicata | reverse complement strand
CATTTAGTAATCCATTGTATTACCAACCATCTGTCCTATCCTATCTTTGTGTAAGTTATATCAATTCATAAACTGAATAAGCATGTAAACATTCATAGAAGCATTCATGAAATGTAATGACACATAATAAAAGATATGGTAATGCAAAAAAACCTTGTTAGAAGGTAAAAAATATGGTGGGGATGACACCCACAAAAACTTCACTATCTGTAGATTGGAAGGGGCCGGTTAAGGCATACAATTTTTATCACTTTTGATTATCTACCTTGTTAGGAGTATTATGTGGAGACTGGTTAAGGTCTACTCTGTTAAGAGCTTTATCAACACTGTTTAGTGTGCACTCAGTTAAGAGATTTACAAAGGATTGTTAAATCCACCTTTCTTGAAAGGATTTCTTCTATTTGCTACACTTGTTAGAATGTAGACAAAAATACTCATTGACCTGAGTTTATGCAATCTTCAATTGATGATTACAGATCCATTAAAATCACATGTAAAAAGTATCACCTAATGTGATTGATTAATACCTCTGTTGCTCAGTAGCCTTGATTCTTGGTTCTTGATAACCAAATTCATCTTTTGTTGTTCTGCTTCTTGAAACTCTCAGTATAATCCATAGATGTGCTCCTTGGCTACTATTATCCTCTCATCCTCTTTGAAATAAATGATTGCACATCTATTTATACAATAGATTGACCTAATTTAGTTTCACGTATTACAAAGATAACTCTATGATCAAAGGTTTACAACTTGACCTTGATCTCTTATTTTGCATGTTTTTAATCAGTTAGGCTAATTAAAATAATTACAATTATCTTTCTTGTCCCTCAAGAAATTGTTTTAAATCAAATCTAAACTCTAAATATAAAATAACCATTTTATCTGACATAGAAGTTAGATCCACTTTTCTCAGGATATAACTGACTTTCGGTGTCTGATGATTAGGTTACTCTATTGTCATTTTGTCGGTGTTCCTTTGTTGAACTGTCGGGTTGCTTTGTCAGTTTCCTCTGTCAATATTTTCAGTTTGCACTGTAAAAGTGTGTCATCAGGTTTCTCTATATTTAGCACTTTTGGTTTGAACTGTAAGCCTGTCTTTCGGTGTAGTGTTACCGATGGTTCAAAGAACTTTTTTCCCTTTGCATATACTAATAGAAAAATAATGTCTTCAATCTCCCCCTTTGACATTAGTATCAAAAATTGATATGTGTAAAATACTAAACTATGTAGTATGTACACCATGTGTTTACTTTTTCATTTATGACTCCCACTATGTATATGCCGATATAGTATATAAATTACAATTGCCTTTATACTATACTCCCTTTTCACCTTATCTTCATATTATTCTCCCTTTACTGCTTACATATCATCATTTTCTCCTTTTTTTTCTCTATATGTATTGTACATTTCATTTTCTCCCTTTTTTGATAGTAAGGGCAAAGGTGTATACTTACAACTTATAACAAATATGGGAATGAGAATTCTTCATATCCTCCATCATTTTCTCCTATTTCTCCTTTAGGTTCTCAAGAGCCATGTGCTCTAGTGTAATTCTGGCATGCATATCCTAGATGCTATTTGCTACAGACATCTCAGGGGTGGCAATTAGCTATCTTGCCGAAGTCATATGTTCTTGTAGAAGTCTAAGGTTTGGCAATAGTTGAGACTGTAGCTCGATAACCTCATCTCTAAACTGTGAATCTGCTTCCCAAATTTCTTGTCTTAACCTTTTGATTTCTATAATCTTGTCATAATGTTGTTTGATTGCATTGTCATCTTTGGTTAGACCTTGTGCACTTGCACTTAGATCAGAATCTATCTTTGCTATCTTATCACTAATTTCCTTAGTGAATTTCTCTAAGGTGCACAACTTTTGAATTAAGGCTAATGCTTTTGAAACGACAGGGTCTAATTCATTTGCTAATTCAGAAAGCTTTACCTTATTTTCTGGCACTTCTTGGTTGATCTTCTCGGTTAATTTGTATTGGAACTTTTTCTCTGCTCGTTCTTCAATGTCTTTTTCTGCATCCACATTTTGAGTTGTGATGGCTTCGGTTAGAATGACAAGTTGATCCAGAATAGGGGGATTGTGATCAACATCAATGCCAGGAACTATCTGGTGTAAGATATCTCTAGTATTTTCTAGCACTAGAGAGTCCTTGTTCTCTTTTCTAAGATTTTCTTTGACAAATTTCTCCATATTCTTGGAGAGATTCATAATCCAAAGTAGTTGGATCACACTTGGGTATCTCAATGATTTTGTCAAGTTTTACTTATAACTTTCTCTTCTTGTTTTTCTTCTCCTTCTTGTGATATGCACCTGTATGTAGTACCATAACAAGTTTTTCTGCTTGGTCTGATGTGCTGGAGGAAGGCTTCGATGGTGTTGTACCTTTTTATTGCTGCTCAGGGTTTTCCTGGCGGTTGTGTGTGGATGTCTCTTCATCAACCTTTGGTTTATTTGTAGCATCTCCTTCAGTGTCCTTAGGAGTGGTATCAAATGGATTATCTTGTTCACCTTTCTCTTTTTGCACTTCATCAATATCTTTCATTTGTGCATCTATTTCGGTGTGATCTCCATCTTTTTGTGTGTGATCTACATTTTTAACATTTTTTCTCCACCGATGACTACCTTTATATCGGTTGAATCTTCATTTTCATCAGTTGTATCTTTTTTTTCATCATTACCCTTATCATCGGGTATGCTCTCATCATGGTCGAGTGAGTTTTCCTTTTGTGAAATTACGTTAATAGCTTGTATTAATAGTGACATTTGGCCTGGTATATTCACATGTGCAGTATCTGTAGTTGTTTCCTATTCATCGGTTTGGGCTTGGACAATGGTGACATCTTCATCTTTTTGTACCTCATCTAGAGGATCTCCTCCGATAATATCAATGATAGTATTATCCAGCCATATTTCATCTGCAATAGCCATATCCTTGTTTCTTGCTATGTTCAATGCTGCTTCACTTACATTCACATCATCAATTATAGTAATGTGCTTTGGGCTCGATTTAGCCCAATCTTTAGCATTGAGTGGCTTGTTGGTAAGATATTCCTGTGGCTCGGGGCTTGAATCCCTTTTAGATACATTAAGTATCTTTCTCCATTTATCCTCACTTGTTCTATCAAGTTCAATTAGATGTCCCTTTAGTACCTCATAGGATCTTAGCTTTGGGGAGAACCTGTTGGAATGTTTCTCCATCATTTATCCATGGATCTCCTAGTGATCTGATGAACTCACTAATCTGTGTGGTCACTAGTCTAGTAGTGTCCCATTTGACATTGTTGATAGATGGGAAAGATTCTTTAAAATATAAAAATATGCACATAATGAGTGAACCAAAATTACATGAGTTAAACTTTGCATTCCTTATTTCTTCATGTTCTCATATAATTGCCTTAGCAGAAGTTCTAACAAATCGAACTGCATTCCCTTCTTGAAAATTTTGTATGTTGTATCCACTGCTCCGGATATAATATTGTTCATCCCGCTAGCCTGAAAGAACTTGTATCCTAAGACACATGCTCCAAATTTCATTTCAACATCATTGATGGTGGATAAATTTAATCCTCTTCCATCCCATGCTGCCCATGTGTTCTTTTCACTGTTAGATTTAGGAGGGTGCTTTAGTACCTTTACTTTATCAGTTATGAGATAACTGGTAACGACGTGTATACCATTCCCTAGTTATCAGTTTTGGCTCATCCAACCATATCTTTCAGTCATGTACTCTGCTTAGTACTAACCAAATCCATTCGATCTTGAATTCCTTTAGGAATAGTAGGGCATGTGTGAGCACTTCCACTTCAATATGCTTATGCTCTTCTTTTATTATTTCATCATTGTTGCAAAATTTTTTAAAGGTTTTCTCAACTTCTAGGTCTCCTATTTCTGCAATCTTGCAGTGAGTATATGCTCGCACATCTTCAACGAGTAAAACTCTAGCTGGTATACTAGAGAATGCACAAACATTTTCAGGTTGTGAATAAACCTTAGGAAAAATCTTGTAGTGAGGTTCTTCACAAGTGTTATTCTTGATCAGATTGACCTTTATCTTCTTTTCATTCTTGATCTTGGAGGTTCTTGATGTAGTTTCCATCATTTCAGAATTTAGGGATTTTTCCCGTAAATGAAAATAGAGTTCTTGGTGATTTCTGTTACTTACTTCAACCTTCTGTGACTCCTAGGAATATTTCTGAGTGCTATGAACAGGGTTGGAGTTTCTATGCAATCTGGTCACTTCGTGCTCTGGTTTCATTCTCCTTCTTCATTCAAATCACTTTGTGAACAAATGAGCTATTCTGTCGACTATTTATAGACTTTTTCCCTAAGTCATGTCATAAATGCTCACCCACTTCTCAGTGTTTGAAGATGGAGATGTTAGGTAGCACAAACACACTTTATTCTCGGTGAGAACGTGATGCTTGGGACAAGTGTTAACTCATTTGACTATTTACCGACGGATCTCAGTATATGACAAAGACCTCATTTCCTTTTTACATGTTTACCGACAGATTTCAGTTTATGCTAGCGACTTAGAATTTTTGTGTTATCTGACGATGCTCGATAAGTATAAGCAACTTAGCTTTGTATGTACACTGATGATTCTCAGTAAGCATTGATCGATGAGATTGAATTCACAAAATTATAACAAGTAATACCATAGTGCATCTTTAATCATGCTAGTTTGGCATTTCATCAATGTATAATGGAACTGATGAAAAATATAACTTGGTATAATGTAGTTCCATACTTACTTGTTCTATTTAGGCGGGGGTGGTGCTATCACCAGATCCATTGGATAAGGTGTTACCATTTGCATTGCTCGGTCCAACTTCATCAGTCTTTGTAGCTTTCCTCCACATTTTGTTTCTCATCTTCCTAATGTATTAGATGGTATTCCATTGGAAAAGGTTCTTATCTCTATCACTCGGTCTCTGAAGTCTTTTCTTAGATGACCAACTTTATGATAGTGCAGACATGCCATTCCAGGGTTAGTCTAGCTTCTAGACTTTTTCATCCATTGTCTCATACAGTTTGCAGCTATGTGACCAAATCTTCCACATGTTGTGCAATTTGCCCAAGTGTTGTAATCCCAAACATATGAGTTACTGAATCTTTTTGGTTGATAAGCAGTTTCTTAATTTTTAGTATTCCATGCTTGCTTTTTATTCTTCCACCATTCAAGAGATGTGTGTCCATGCATTTTGCAAGTAGGACAATATTTGTCCATGTAGGTTTCCTTCTTTGGTTTTTTCACCTCAGATTTACATTCATATGCTTTATGTCCTTTCTTGTTATATTTATAACAAATTCCTATGAATGAAGGTGTGGATTTAGGAATACCTTTTATTTTGTTCTTGTAGACATTTGATGTGTGGCCTTGTTTTCCACAATGATTGCATGACTTCTTTCTTGGTCTTGGATTTGCATAGACATTCTTTGGATCAACTTGGTTTGGTGATTCTTCATTTTCGGTATACCCTAGTCTGGTATTATTGTTGACTCTTCTTTGTCCATCCAGAAAATCATCCATCTGTTTGGTGCTTTCTTCATCTCTCTTGATCATGTCATTATGCTATTGTTGAATTCTTACTTCATGTTTCAGCTTTTCATTTTCTTCTCTTAGCTCATCGATAGCTTCTATTCTTTCAATGAGTTATGTATTCATTCTGTTTGCCTCCTAACTCATAAGAATAATTTGATTTGTGATCTCATGATGATGTTCTATAAGTCTTTGTATTTCTGACTCTTTCTCTTATAGGTTTTCAGTAATCTTCCTCCTGTCATCAATAGCTAGTGTTCTTTCTTGCTCAACTTGTCTAGCATTGTTCATGAAATCAATCATTCTTACCATCTGTATCTCTTGACCGATTTGCATAGATTTTACTTGTCCAGCCAGATGTTGATTGATTTCATTCAGAATTTTGATGCTTTCTTTAGATGTGTTTGATGCTTTGCTTGTTGTAGATCCTGAAGATTCAAATAGATCAAGTATCTCTTATTCTTGGTAGTTTGTTTCATTACAACGAGATGCCATAATATTTCTTTCATCTAGAAACTATCTCATCTTGACTCTAGATTCTTTATACTGTTCATAGAAGATCTATATTTCTAATTTTTGATTCTCAATACTCTAGTCAAGCCTATACTTCTCCATTGTATGAACTTTTCTCTTAAGTCTTTAAACTTTTCCAATTAAGAGATCTAGATCT
Organism: Thuja plicata; assembly: GCA_018584345.1. NCBI lineage: Eukaryota > Viridiplantae > Streptophyta > Pinopsida > Cupressales > Cupressaceae > Thuja > Thuja plicata. Next base: position 5,027,656 of record MU227859.1, on the reverse strand, counting down.
GATACCAATTGTTAAAAATAATGGGAAGTATGTACTAAGAGGGGAGGGGTGAATCAGTACCTCTAAAAACTTTTATCTCTTTAACCTTAATCCATTTAGTAATCCATTGTATTTCCAACCATCTGTCCTATCCTATCTTTTTGTAAGTTATATCAATTCATAAACTGAATACGCATGTAAACATTCATAGAAGCATTCATGAAATATAATGACACATGACACAAGATATGGTAACACATAAAACACCTATTAGAAGGTAAAAACTATGGTGTGGGTGGCACCCACAAAAACTTCACTATCTACAGATTAGAAGGGGCTAGTTAAGGCTTACAATTTTGATCACTTTTGGTGATCTACCCTATTAGGAGTATTATGTGGAGACTCATTAAGGTCTACTATGTTAAGAGCTTTAGCAACACTGTTTAGTGTGCACTTGGTTAAGAGATTTACAAAGGAATGTTAAATCCATCTTTCTTGAAAGGATTTCTTCTATTTGCTACACTTGTTAGAATGTAGACAAAAATACTCATTGACCTGAGTGTGTGCAATCTTCAATTTCTGATTACAGATCCATTAAAATCACATGTACAAAGTATCAACTAATGTGATTGATTAATACCTCTGTTGCTCGGTAGCCTTGATTCTTGGTTCTTGATAACCAAATTCATCATTTGCTGTTATGCTTCTTGAAACTCTTAGTCTGATCCATAGATGTGCTCCTTGTCTACTATCATCCTCTCATCCTCTTTGAAATGAATGATTACACATCTATTTATAAAATATATTGACCTATTTTAGTTTCACATATTACAAAGATAACTCTATGATCAAAGGTTTACAACTTGACCTTGATCTCCTTGGTTGCATGTTTTTAATCAGTTAGACTGATTAAAAAAATTACAATTATCTTTCTTGTCCATCAAGAAATGGTTTTAAATCAAATCTAAACTCTAAATATAAAACATAACCATTTTATTTTATGTGGAAGTCAGATCCACTTTTCTTGGGATATAACTAACTTTCGGCGTCTGATGATCGGGTTGCTTTGTTGTCAGTTTGTCGGTGTTCCTTTGTTGAACTATCGGGTTCCTCTATTAGTATTTTTGGTTTCCACTGTAAAAGTGTGTCGTCGAGTTTCTCTATACTTAGCACTTTTGGTTTGAACTGTAAGCCTGTCTTTCGGTGTAGTGTTACCGATGGTTCAAAGAACTATTTTCCCTTTGCATATACTAATGGAAAAATAATGTATTCAATGCCAAGTTTGTGGGTTCACATTCCTGTGATTCAAAGAGGCAATCTTTCCCTCTATCTACATGATCCTGCCCTCTTGTTTTTTAACTGTTGTGTGAATTCCAAGAACAAAATTGATGGTGCCAATACCTGCACTTCCACCTTCCAACCTACAAAAGCCAAAATATACCTTGCAAAAACACTTAAACAACACAAATTATTAGTTTTTGGGTTACTTGTGCAAAGAAAAAGAGATGAAGATAAGAAAAATGACCCGTGCCAAAATGTGTACAGTAAAAATAGCGTGTTAGGAATATAAAGAAGGCTAAACATGTTAGCAATAATAGTCCACTAGTACAACAGAGAGGGGGGTGAATCAGTTGTATGCCAAATATTCTAAACTTTAACCTTTAACAATCAAAAGATAAATTCAATTTTGCACACATTAACAAAAACAACATAACACAACCATTTGTTGTTGAGGAAACCCTGTTAAGGGAAAAACCCTGTTGGGACTTAGCACCCACAAATAATGCATTGATAGTATAGTATCCCTGTTAAGAGATTTAGCCTTGTTAGGAGCTGATTAATACATATAATACATAGTCCCTATTAAAGGACATATCCTATTAGGCGTCAAGAGAAACAACAGGCTCATTGCCTAAGATCACTGCCTAAAGAAGGCTAAATCCACCTTCAGGACTCACTGTCTGAGATACCGATATACAAAGATATAATATCCAGTAAAATTAATGATAGAAAAAACTTTTCTTAAACAATTCCAATGAATTTCATCAAACATAATCTCTTCTCTACATCCTATAGACTTCTCAAATATAAGCTCGTGACTTCCACACTTCATTGTTCCCTTTTCTAATCAAGAAAATAACTCTCCTTTATACAAGTTTACAATAAGAAATTAGGTCAACCAAAAAATTAAATACATAAATCCTTGCTAATATACACATGGTACCTTGAACAAGTAAACACCAATTATAAATAATAAAATATAATCCAAGATTCACAATTCATGCTCGTCATCCATAATACACGCTACATATTTGAAGTCAGCCCCAAATAGGTCTTCTCCATAACACACGCCACAACTGACGTCACCAAGAGTCTTGCGACCCAAGAATCATAAAAAATATTCCTCAACATGTCTTTTGACATTCCCCAAGATTGCATAACATGAAACTTCCTCACACCCAAGTTATCCATAAAACTCAAAGATTAACACTGTCACAATTCTCTGTCACTATTTTGCAAATAGTCTTCACCAAAATTGTTGTAACTCAAACAAATAGAAACATAAATTCAAGAGACCTTAGATATAAGATCCCAACTTTCCCCTTAATACATATTTGTGCTTGCATCCTATGATATTATGCATAGTGTCTGTACATGACTATCAGTCTCGCCTATGCCTACGACAACTAGTCTGACAACGACTTCAATTGAACATATGTTGACATTAATGACAAACATGAATACAAACAACTCCAACAGAAGCCAATTATAAAAATATCCCCCTTTGGCATCGATGGAAACACATGGGAAAATCCATCAATCTAAATTACCACTCTCAATACAATCTTCTCGATATACTCTTCACAGCTCTCCCTAAAACATTAGGGATTTTCCATTGAATCTCTTCACTAAATTTCTTCCCAATCATAAAAATATTCACCAATGTCTTCTCGCAAGTCACTTCTGTGTTGGTCTCACTAAGAGGGGGGGGGGGGGGGAATGAATTAGATAAATCAAAACTTAAACTCTTAAAAATGAACTCACTGATTCACTTGGTAGGTACTGAATACAATAAATAACCAATTCACCAAATAATATAAGCAACAATTAATCATTAAAACTTAGAAACATTAGATTAACTCATTCACACATGATATAACTCATTGACACATGATTTAATGAGAAAACCCAATTTGGGAAAAACCTCTGTGGGAATTGTAATCCACAATAAAAATTGTACCCTTCTAAAGTACGCTTAGTTAAGAACTTATCCCGTTAAAGATTACAAACACATTTGCTAAATGTGACCCTTCTAGGGGATTTACCTCTGATATGTTAAGATCTTCACCCTGTTAGGATTGGCCTTGTTAGCAGTCTTCAAACACTCTTTTGGAATGTCACCTAAGTCTAGGTTTTACAATTAGGACGGTTAAATCCACTCGGTTAAGAGATTTCTATGTTACAAATATTAATAAGAAACAGTAAAATTTAATCTGTAAAAATTAGCAACTCACTATGCTTGAATCAGATCCTTTATGCTCAATTTAATACTAGCATCACATACTCCATTGATCTCTTTCTCAAAATGTAGATTCTTTGATCTGTCTTTCTCTGTTCTGCTTGGTAAATGTTGTTCTTCAACTTCTTTCCTTCTTTTCTCAAATCGCCAGTAGTCTCTACTCTATGTAATTCTCATTCCTTATATAGACATACTTTTGCCTCTTAATCTCCTTAATTTTATTTTCCTTCCTTTGCGCTCAGTCGTTAGATCAACTTCTTAAAATTTCCAACTCGGTAAACCAAAACACTTTTACCTTGGAACTTGTAACTTTTCTTGGAACTTTTTGTTTAACCGCTTGATCTTTGCCTTAGATATTCATATTGAATTTTCCCATTTGTAGATCTTTCACACTTCATTTAATTCATTTCCTCATCCAACTCATCATCACTTCACATTAAATCATCATTTTATATCTGTATACTGTACTCAGTAAAAATTGCTTTGTAACTCGGTAACTAACTTGTTAGAAGATACAAAAAATAGGAAGAGATTTAAGGAAAAAATCCAAGAGAGTGAAGCAAGAAGGAAGAGTTTTTACCATAAATCAATGAATGAAATCTAAATCAAGAACTATCACCAAAAGAAACAATAAGCTCCAAGATCAACACAAGAGACAATGTTTTTGAAAGGGGAAAACTAAGAAAAACCCCTTGTGCATATAATGAATGAGGCCATAGCCTAAAGAGAGAAATGAGAGAAAGAAAGAGAACAAGATGCATATTACAATAACTTCATCCTTCATCCTTGCATAGTGATAAATGAGAGAGGAGCATCTCTTAAATAGAGATAAGAGAGAAAGGAGTTATAATGTAACTCTCAAGTCTATGAATGCCACCATTCATTAGTGTGTGTGACAAGTGTCGATATCCTCTTAAGGAGGAATAAACTAATTTCCTTATTAAAGGAATTACATAAAATGAGTTGTCCTCCCACTTGGACTAGAGGAAAAAATACATGTAGGGATTCCCTAGGAATATCCTAAATAAATAAATAATACAAGTAAATATTAGATATTCTAACACCCCCCTTTTAATACTTGGGGTGTTTACAACAAGGGGTATGAAACCCAATTTTTACAAAAATCTGCAACTTGATCTTGAAATATTGTATTGTCTTCAATTTTGCAAGTGGCCTTCTGGAAATGTAATCTATAATCATTTTTGGTAGAGATAAGATAAGTAGAAGGGTCCTTTAAATGTGTTCAAGTAGAAGTATATGCACATGTGCAAGTAGTCTTGTGATTCATAGGACATGTGTAAAAGAATTGATGTCTTTGGAAGGCCCATAATATATCACCTAAATCAAAGAATAGTTTCCCATAGTTGGGATCTACCCTTGATACAAATCAGTACACCTTTGAAAAGAAACTCATAATATGTAAAATAAAATAATTCAACTTTAGGTAAATTTTGAAACCTTTTGAATGAGATAAGCATGAGCTATCATAAAAATGTGCAATGTCGCTAACATGATATCAAAATAAACCATATGCTCAAAGTTTCAAAAAGGTATGAAAGTATTTATCATTGCTCTCATGAAAGAAATATACTAATACACAAATGACCACAGACAAGGTCAACTAATGAAACCTGCATCAACATTGCATCAATCACATGGATATAGACTATCCACTAACGAGTTATCTCACTACAAGAGAATGACCTATAACTCCACCACCTGCATAACTCACGATCTAAGCAATGAAGTATGCAGTGCATTATCACATTAGTATATTTTTCAAGGAAATATGAGAGAGACAATGATAAATCAAAAGAACATGTGACTTAAGCACCAGATCAACTCAAGATCCTAATTTTCCAGCCATGTTTACCATTGTGTACCATAAGACAAGATTATGAGTAGTAATAATATACATATCCTGCCAGATATATGAGAAATCCAACAAAATTCAAGAGGAATTTTAAGAACAATATCCTCACCAAAAGATAAGCAATGGAATAAGTTTATAAACATCAACTGAAGTAAGCGCATCCAGTACAACTTACAAATGGAACAAGTTGATAAATATCAACTAAAGTAAGTCCATCCCAGTACAACTTATAAATGGAACAAGTTGATAAACATCAACTGAAGTAAGTGCAATGCAGTGCAACTTACAAATGGAACAAGTTGATAAGCATCAACTAAAGTAAGTGCATCCTAGTGAAACTTACAAATGGAACAAGTTGATAAACATCAACTGAAGTAAGTGCATTCCAGTACAAATTACAAATGGAACAAGTTGATAAATATCAACTGAATTAAGTGCTTCCCAGTGCAACTTACAAATGGAACAAGTTGATAAACATCAACTGAAGTAAGTGCATCCAAGTGCAACTTACAAATGGAATGATGGATCAAATGGAATTCATAAAAGATGAAATAATAGATCATTTAAAATCTGAGAGTAATTAATGCTAAATAATGAAATAATCTAATAGAAGGCAATGTTGAATGATTACTAGAACAAATTAAAACTGAGCAACATTAATGTTATGGATATCAGCTAGAAAACTCCATTGATGGTGAACATGAGAACTAATTGAGATAGACGGTAGAACATAATTACTTGATCGTAAAGAAATTTGTAATTGAAAATACCCAGACTAATTGAGTAAACAAGATATTAAAGTCTATAGTTTAAATAAAGGTATAATTAAAAATTTGAAATGAAATAAATTTGATTTGAACAAAGCAAAGATCTAGCAGTAAATAATACAGAGGAATACAAAGTGAATAACAGTTTAAAAAAATGTTAAATGATGGAATTAAGCGAGGAGATTAATATATAAAAATAATTATTACCCCCTATGTTTAATGAACATACACGAATAATAATTAAAGTGAAAGTTTTCCATGTCAAATAGTTAGAACTATTTAATTTGATTTCAAGAATGCGGGCATACATGATTAATTAAGTAAAATGATAATATTAACCAAAACAGAGTGAAATACAATGAATATATAATTCTAAAGAGTAAGAAAAATAAATTTAACTTAATGTTAATCACAATGTGAATGGTTAAAGATTTATTTGAATTTTTTTTTAAAAAAATGTTGTTTAAATGAAAGAACAATTTTTTATTGCAATGAATTAGCAAAGAGACAATTGGAGAATGTTTATATTGTTACAAAAACATGAGGTTAAAATGATTTTAAAAATAATGAAGAAAAAAAATAGTTTTAATGTTTAAACTTTTTGTTTAAAAAAAATTAAAAAGTTTAAAATGATAAAGGAGAATTGATAAATATTAAAATAAAATGTTGATTAGTGAATAAAAATGAATTAGAGACAATGTATAAATGATAACAAAGATTTGTTTATGCAAATTGATATAAACAAAAAATATTTTAAATCAAATGCTTTTAAAATTTATAAAAAATTAAACTAGATAAGATTTAATTAAATTTATTGAGAAGATTAATGAAACTAATGAGATGAAAAATAAATTATTAAAGATAGACAAATTAGATTAAACAAATGAGATAACATTAGTGTTAATGAACAAATTAATTCAACTTAATAAAATGATGTAAGTAGAGATAAAATGAGTCAAAGTTTTGTTCAAACACTACAACATTTGGGGTCAAATTTTGATGCCAATTTGCGACGGCGCTACCATTTGTGTGTGATTTTTGTGTTTTTTTCCAAGTGCTCCTGATGCTGTCGTAATCACAAAAAAAACAAAAAGAAAGGCTCATTTGTGATCGAGCTGTGCATGCGAGCGGAAGAGGGCCCTAATGATGAGCTTGGTTTTTCCCGGTAACACAACCACTCAGCTTCTTGCCGAGGATATGTCGCCCATGATTTAGAGGACACCATGCTGATTACCTTCGTTGCTTGTTCACGGGTTTGAGGACATGTACTTTTTTACAATTTTTGATTCCCAACTTTTACTATATCCGAGGTTTGTTAACCATTTTATTGCTAAGATTGTTTGCGTACCCTTTATACATTGACGGCTGTTTGAACTATATTTTCCAATTTGAATAACCTCATATACATTTTCATTGATCTTGGTAACAGGTATTTCAAATTTTGAAGGTGAGAAATCAGTTCTTGGCTTCATCGCAAGGTGAGTAAAAATCTCCAACACCCATCTACTATGAATTCCAGTTCTTCTTTATTTGTTTTGTAATTTATCATTTTCTTTAGCTTGATCTAGAAAACCCCCAAATCTAAAATATCTGCAGTTGCTGGACATTTTCATTTATCAATTTTCCATAGGATTAAGAATTGAGATCTCTGTGGTTGCTGAATGTAACCTATGCAAGAACTTGAAGGGTCAAACATATATTCGATTACTGTTCACTAGTTTTGTGTATGTATGCATTTGAGAGGAGGTATTGTTAAATTTTAAAAAATAAGCTTGCAAGTCTTTTATAATGCAATATTTTAAATGGGCTTACCAAGTGAAAGTTGAGGTTTATAAATAAGTATAGAATCCCTAAAATTTTGCAAATCCGCAGTTATAAGAAACCATTTGATTTTCATCTATTGTTCTGTATTAGGCATCTCTGTATGTATATTATTAATATCAGACTCGTTGTGTCTACATATATACATATATTTGGCTTCATAAAAGTGAGCGCATATATGCACAAGATATATGCATGAGGACATCTATACATTGTATATATACATACATGATTACTATACATCTATACATTTTATATAATATAAATAAGGATATGATTTTTAGCGTAAAAAGATATACATATAGAAATAAATAAAGGGGTTTGGTTTTGTGCTTCACGGCCATGACCTCTACTAGACTTAGAGTAGCAAATACAATGGTTATCAATCATGTGAAGCATTGGAGAGTGGCAGAATCCCCTGACCACGAGTTTTCCTTTTCCTATTTGTGAATGGATTTAGACATGTAAAATTAAGGTTTATGATTGAGTACATTATCCCCAATGCTTTGCAAAGACATGGTTATAAGCAACCTGGATAGAGAGGATTTGATAATAGAAATACCACTCCATAGAAATTTATTGAAAGGGGGCCAAGTAGT
>MU227859.1:4901970-4997133 GCA_018584345.1 Thuja plicata | reverse complement strand
CTAAGTTGGATCAAATTGCTCAAGTTTTATTGTTATGTGTGTAATTTGGACTTGAGCTTAATGTTTACCCCTAGATTGTGATCCTCTCAAGTATAATATTTAGTGATCAATGTTTAAGTGCTTTTTTTTTGCATTGTTGTATATTCACTGGCATGAGATTGCATAAGTTATTATATGTGCTCTTCTAGAATAAGATGTTTTTTGTTTTGTTTTGTTATTCATTTTATTGCATAGGACTATTGACAGCGAAATAGGGCTCCCCTTCATTGGGCCTTCATGATACACATTGTAGGCCCTCTTCCACCACTCTTTGCCCAAGTGTGATTCCTCCAAAACAAAGAAAAACAATGCAGTGATGTTGTCAAAACTTGAATAATGGACTCCTTGGCAACTAATGCTCGGAAATTTCAGGCTTGGAGTTTAATCCCTCACAACCTGTAGGTAGAGATATAGATGGCCTAAAAAATAATAGCCAACCCATTTTTTAAGGAGAATGAGTGTTATAAGTACATCACATACGCTCACTTTCTTTGCATAATGTTTCTCATTTTCATACTCTTACAACTTTGAATTATCTCCCTCCATCTGTAATGAAAATTATATTCATGTCTGCCATTTATAGATATGCTGTCACAGTTGGGAGGACATTGGTTTGTCCCTTTATCCACTAGGAAACTAAACTCTTAAAAACTCTAAAGTGACACTAAAAAAATACATGCGACGTCAAACCGTCAGAAATTGTCGACGGCTCGACGTCGCATGTATAGAAAATATGTCGCATGTAATTGTGACACCCACAAACTGTAACGATAACATGTTGAGGTTTTTAGGTGGTGAAAACTATGATCCTACATGTCATAATAGAGATATATAAAATATGTAATGACAACATGATAAACATCATAGTCAGCTTGTATTGCGACACCTAGACATCATATTTTTTTATGTTAATCATCGCAAATTATGACAGACGTGCGACGTATTTGATATACATGCAATGTCAAGCCATTGGAAATTGTCGACGGCTTGATGTCACATGTATAGAAAATATGTCTCATGTCTGTCATAAATTGCGACACCCACAAACTGTAACGATGACATGTTGAAGTTTTTAGATGGTGCAAACTGCGATGGTTAACACAAAAAATATGACACCTACGTGTCGTAATAACGACAGCTAAAATATGTAATGACAGCATGATAACCATCATAGCTGGCTCGTATTGTGATAGTTAGTACCATAGCAATAACGACAGATGGTACAACCATCATTGTTTTTGACACCAAAACTGTAACACTGGTCTTTGTCGCTTGGCCAACGGGACAATGTCAGAAAAGTGACACATAGCCATCAAAAAATGGTCTCAAATGTTGTAGTGAAACTAAAACTAAAATTAGATAAACCATAGATTTGTAGAATGAATTTAATCTCAGAGCAATGACACTAAAAAATATTCTCGGCCAGAATGCTACAGAATGGAGAAAAGAATAATATAATTTCTGCCAATACACTATTTTTAGGAAACAAGATTCCTAACTGCAACCTGTGAAACAACAACAAAAAAAGAGCGGGTGGAGAAGCCAAAACCAAAAGAAAAAATCATTTCAAAGAGAATTTAAAAAAAACTTTTAATGTGAGACTTGTAGAGCTAAAATGTGAAGAAGACATTGAAAAATGGTGACCAAGCTTATACTGAAGCTAATGTTGTGATGACCAAGCAACCAAGTAATGTTGTGAGTAGGTGTGAATGGTTGAGTGAAATGAAATGAAGGGAAAAAAGGTATGAATAATTTCTTCTCTCCCTACACTTCTAACTAAAATGAATGAAGGGAGATGACATACAACAACATTTTTAAGGGCTTGGTGGGAGATGTTGCTGTTAGAATAACTGAGGGGGGGGGGGGGCGGGAATCAATGGCCTAAAAAATATTCCAATAAATTAACCCAAAAAATTATTACCACATTTATAAGCCTCTAGTTATCTTCAGTCCTACAAGATGTATGCCTTTAGATTATCTTCTCAAATAACTACTGCTTGGAGTTCACTGTTAAACGTTATTCTTTATCTTTATTGATTAGCAGTCTATCATTTACCGAAATACAATAAATAACTTAGTGTATACTGATCAATCCTATTTTAGTAATGTGTAAAGAAAAACATGAAAGCAATGACCCATAAACACATTTGACACATGGATTTTTAATGTGGAAACCCTGTTAAGGGAAAAACCACTTGGGACCGGAACCCAAAATTTTCACTCTTCTGAAGTGAGCTCGGTGAAGAGCCAATCTTGTTAAAGGTTACAAATACATTGTTAAGTGTGACCTTGTTAGAGGATTTATCACTAACAATTAATCACTTGATATCTGACATTTAACTATGCTATCTTCATGAATGAACCTTTTGATACTCCTTGGGATGTATCTTAATATATAAAGGATTTGTTTAGATCCTGCTCGGTTAAGAGACTTTATGAATCAATGGTTAAATTGAAACAATATATGATCTGTTCATATAAAAAACTATACTTTGTAGATGTTTAGATCTATTGCAAGCTCATAATACCTTTTTGATCAATGTCTCCTTTTAATACCTTTGCTCCACTTCTTTCTGACGGGTGATGCTATGCTTCTCTGTTTCTCGGTGTCCACAGAAATCTTTAGCTTTGTTCTTTAGCTTGATTGATCAGGACTGTATGAAGTTGTTCTTCACCAGTATTATCTTCAACATCTTCTTCTCTATTTACCCCTAATTCATAATGAATTAGCTTGTCTCTTTATAGACATGATTTCACCATTTCTAAGTCCTTGAATTTCTTGTTCTTGGTGTGATCCACAATTCTTGCCTTTCTTGATTTAAAGTTTTACTTCAGTTTTATCCTATAGATTTATCTTAGACAATTGGAATAAAACAAATTTAAATCTCTTGCTTATCTTTGGCTTTAACTTGTCGATGAAAACAATGTAAACAACCAGTTAACTCCATCTTTAGCTCTTGCTAGCTAAGTCTTTTGTCGAATCTGAACTTCAGTTCTTTTCAATGTTTAACTATTTGTTAGCTCAGTCAACACTTAAGTTGTCCTCAGGCATCTTTTTCCATTGGGGTTGTCTATCCATCGGGTAACACTTTGATTCTTCTTGTCGGTAATGCTTGCTCAAGTTTCTTGCTCGGGTATAACTGTGACTTTCCTCTCGGGTTTCTCTATCCGTCAGAGTGCACTGACCATTGGTGTTTGTTGTCACTTAGTGAATGCTAATCTTTTATGCATTACTGAAAGCATAACCTTTATCTCTTAGGTTCTTTGAAGTCTTTGACACTATGTATATAACCAATCAGATTATATCAAGTTGACATCAATGACAATACAATACATTAAATGATTTAATGTCTTGCATTAACTTTATGCAACTTGGTGATCATCAACTTAATATCTTCAAACATTTAATCAGTTATAGTTCATCAATCTCTCCCTTTGGAATTGATGGAAACACACTACATTACTACTAATATAATATGAAATATATCAGTTGTAGTTCATCAATCCACCAATCTTATTGTTCTATAACCAATACAAATGTCTGGCTCTCGGTAAGCTCATATAGCTTAGATTTGTTTCTTGCAGAGTGCTTTCTTCAATCTTCATTCCCTTTACTAGATAGATGTAGCAGCTTCTGTTTCTTTCTCTCCCTGTGTTGTAGAATCTCTTGTTAATGTTGTCTCTCCCTTTGACTGTTCCTCTTCTTGATCATCTCATTTTCCTTTGACAACAATAGATATACTCTCTCCCTTAGGATAACTTCTCTCCCTTTGATGAATATTTCATATGTAATCTCTCCCTTTGGATATTATCTCCCTTATAGGTTACATATCTCTCAATTAATCTCTCTTATCTAGATATTCTCTCCCTTTGACAAAAATGCCAAAGTATATCCTTCCTCCTTTTTATAATATACTCCTTGAATTTCCCTATCCATCAGCAATAGAATGACTCTGGTGTTCAGTGCAGATATGTACCTTACTGTGTACTGATGTATCTTTTTTAGTCCATCTCTTTTGTTGCATCCACATGAATGATCTTCTGATTATGTGTAGGATGATGCAACCTCCTAGTCAACTTACTAACCAATAGACAAGGTTCGGACCCCTAGTCTCTTTCTCAGGTACTCAAATGTATATTTAGGCAATGAATTTGTGAATATGTCAGCTAATTTTTCCTTAGATTGAACATATTCTAGTATCACCTCTTTCTCTTGCACTTTTTCTCTTAAGTAATGATACTTTATAGCAATATGATTTGTCTTAGCATGCATGACTGGATTCTTAGAAATGTTTATTGCACTGGTATTATCATAATAGGTAATCATTGGTTCAAGAATTTTCATATTCATACCTTCCAATAATTGTTTGATCCATACAATGTTAGAGCAATTTGCAGCAACAACCACATTTTCTTCTTCCATAGTAGATTGTGAGATGCATCCTTGCTTCTTGCTTATCCATGTGACAAGTCTATCACCCATGAAGAATTCTCCTCCAATTGTACTCTTTCTGTCATCTAAGTTTCCATCCCATTCAGCATCTGTATAGAATTGAAGCTCAAATTTTCCTTCTCTTTTATACCATAAGCTATAGTCCTCAGTGTTCTTTAGATATCTCAGAATTCTCTTGACAACAGTCATGTGTGATTCTTTTGGATTAGCACAGAATCTTGCAACTATTCCAATTGCATGTGCTATATATGTTCTAGTATGAACAACATACATTAGTTTTCCAATCATTGATCTATAGAAGGTTTGATTTACCTCATTTGACTTATCTTCCTTTGTTAGCTTGCATCTGGTTTCCATAGGTGTTCCAACTGGCTTGGAATCTTCCATTTTGAATATCTTCAACACTTGATGTATTAGGATTGAGTGATATATATGCTTGCGTCCTATTGAAGAATCTATAGACAAAGAAAGAATTTGATCTCCCCAAACATCAACATCTCAAAATATTTTCTCATTTCATTAGAAAAGGATTTACATAACATATCATTGCTCCCAAATATGATATCATCAACAAATATTTCAGCAATCAGAATATTTTCATTAGCATCTTCCTTTAAGTACAGATTGCTATTTTCACTTATTCTTACAAATCCTATGCTTATGAGATAGGAGTGAAGTCTTTCATACCAGGCTCTAGGTGCTTGTTTCAATCCATAAAAGGCTTTGTGTAGTCTACAAACCATGTTTCTCTTGTCAAGATCAATAAACCCCTCTATTTGTTCAATGTATACCTCTTCTTCTAGTATTCCATTTAGGAATGCAAATTTGACATCCATTTGGTATACCTTGAATCCTTTGAATGCAGCATAAGAAAGTAAAATTATTACTCCTAATCTAGCATCAGGTTCAAAGGTTTCTCCATAGTCAATACCTTCTTCTTGTGCATACCCCTTGCATACTAGTCTTGCTTTGTTCCTTGTGACTTCTCCATTCTCATTCAGCTTGTTTTTTAATATCCATTTGGTACCGATGACATTATTATCATCTGGTCTTGGTACTAATGTCCATGTTCTATTCTTATCAATCTATTTTATCTCTTCATTCATAGCACTGACCCATTCTTCATTTTCAAGTGCAGTATTGACAGATTTAGGCTCAAAATCACAAATTAAACATCTAGTGTTGAGTGACTTACTTCTTCTTCTCATTCTAGCCTTCTTGTCTCCTATGATCTGGTTCTCTGGATGATGTCTTCTAACATAATTTTCAAGTATCAGTTCAACTCTTTGTTCATCATTCTAATCATCATCTTGACCTTCATTCTGATCTCCATCACTTGAAACATCATTTTCCTAATTTTTGATATTTGCAGCCTGATGTTCGGGTGTAATGTTCTCTTGCTCAGGAGTGATACACTATTGCTTGGGAAGAGTGTTTGTTTCTTCAATGTAAACAAACCTATTGTAGTCTTCTAGTTCTTTTCTTCTTTCCTCATCATTTTTCTCTGCATATTCATCTATTCTGATGTTTGCACTTTTAATGATTTTGTTAGAGGACTTGTTAAGACATTTATAAGTTTTCTCTTGGTGGAATACCCTAGAAATATTCCTTCTTCATTTTTGGAGTCAAGCTTTCCATTTCTACCATCTTTCAAAATATAACATTGACTTCCAAAAATTCTGAAGTAACTTACATTTTGTGTGTAACCATACCATAGCTCATAAGGTGTCTTTCTTCAATTGTACTTTGTTCAATGTGTAGAAAATAGTACTGACAACTTCCCTCCAGAATATTTGAGTGATTCTTTTCTCTATCATCAGTGTTCTTGCACAATCAACAATGGATCTATTTCTTCTCTCAGTAATCCCATTTTGTTGTGGTGTTCTTGGTGCAGAAACCTGTCTTTTAATTCCATGCTCATTGCAAAAGTTAGTAAATTCATCATAAATAAATTCTCCTCCTCTATCTGATCTTAAGCATTTTAGTTCCTTACCACTCTATTTTTCTACAATAGCCTTGTACCATTTAAACATCTTGAATGCTTCTAATTTTTCTTTTAAGAACATAACTGTCATCATTCTAGAATAATCATCTACAAAGAGAATGAAATATCTATTACCATAGTAACTCTTTTTCCTCATTGGTCCACATAGATCAGTATGGACTAATTCTAGAATAGAATTAGATGTATGGGTTTTTCTCTTGAAACTAGACTTTGTCATCTTACCTTTTTGACAATTCTTACCCATGATATGCTTGGGCTTTGACACACTCATTAATCCTCTTACTTTCCTTTTATTTCTTATCTTAATCATGTTGTCAAAATTCACATGACATAATATTTTATGCCACAACCATATGTCTTTGTTTCTAGCCATTAAACAAGTAGTGTTTATATCATCAAGATAGAATAGGTTACCTTTTGTCTGTTCACTAGTTCCGATCGACCTTCCTGATTCATTAAAGATCTTTTCCTTTTTGTTCTCAAATGCAACTTGGTGACATGTATTATTCAGCTTTGAAATACTTAATAGATTATAATTAAGTCCTTTTACCCAATATGCATTTTCACATTTGATCTGGTTATTCAACATTATATTTCCTTTACCTTCAACTGGACAAGGTGAGTCATTACCCATTCTTACTGATCTGCCATTATAGTACTCAAAAGTTTCAAAATTTTGTTTATCACTGGTCATGTGGTGAGTGCAGCCACTATCTATAATCCAGACATCATTCTTACTAACCTTAGATATGAGCGGAGTCTCTACATACCTTTCTTCTTTGTCTGAATCATCCTTCATGGCCACAAATACCATCTCAATGTCTTCATAAGATTCAGTGTCAGTATCTATAGCTCTGTTCTCAGCCAAGTAACAAGCCTTCTTCCCTTTGTCCTTTTAGTCTTGGGTATCTCTTCTGTCATATTGTTAGTTGCTTCAGTAATCTCTGTTGTCACCTCTATCAAACTTCTTTTCATATGATTTGTCATTACTTCTGTCATATTTTCTTTTTTTAGGACATCTAGCAGCAAAGTGTCCAATCTCTTTACAATTAAAACATACAAGTGGTAATTTACCTTTGTATCTACCTTTGCCTCTCTGTAACCTTCTAGCCATTAGTACTTCAATCTCATCAAGATATTGGTCATCACTATCACTTTCACTATCATTTCTTATAATGTGTTTATGAATTGACTTACTTATTTTCAAAGGAGATTTAAATGCAGACTCAATAGATGGTAATAAATTGTTATCAAAGTTATTCATCTCAAATGAAATAAGTCTTCCAACCAAACTATCTAGAGTGACATTGTTATTTTCTACTGCTCTCATTTCTTGTATAGCAGATGCTCTAATAGCATAAACATGCATCAAGGTTCTTACGATTTTACTTACCCACTATTTCTTCTTCAAGTACACCTCCAACTCCTTGGATAGCATTGACTACCTCTTTTATTCTGCAGCTCTATTGAGTGATATTTTCCCCTTCTCTCATTCTTAGGTCATCAAATTTACCTCTTAGGCTTTCTGCCTTAGCCCTTAGTACATTATCATCTCCTCCATGTACTAGCTTCAATTTGTCCCACATTTTCTTTGTAGAGGTGCATGTTTTGACATCTTCAAATTCAGCATCGGAGAGTGAGGAAACAAGTTCTATCATCATATAATTATGCTCATGCTTTTCTCTGAATTTCTCAAGTGTGTGAGATCCTGTAGGCAACACATATTCAGTATCTAAGTATTGAGTAACATCATTTCCAATACCTGATAGGTGAATTCTTATCCTACTTTTCCATGATGCAAAGTTGTTCTTGCTCAAATTGGGCACATCTCGTTTTCTCATCTTGTGATCTTTTTATTAGGTCTTGAAACCTTCCTTCTAAGCACACAAGCTTTGATACCAATTGTTAGAATAACTAGGGTGGGGGGAGGGGGGGGGGGTGAATCAGTGGCCTAAAAAATATTCCAATAAATTAACCCAAAAACTTATTACCACAATTATAAGCCTCTATTTATCTTCAGTCCTACAAGATGTATGCCTTTAGATTATCTTCTCAAATAAATACTGCTCGGAGTTCACTGTTAAACCCTATTCTTTATCTTTATTGATTAGCAGTCTATCATTTACCAAAATATAGTAAATAACTTAGTATATACCGATCAATCATGTTTTAGTAATGTGTAAATAAAAATATGAAAGCAATGACTCATAAACACATTTGGCACATGAAGTTTTAACATGGAAACCCTGTTAAGGGAAAAACCACTTGGGACCGGTAACCCAAAATTTTCACTCTTCTAAAGTGAGCTCGGTGATGAGCCAACCCTGTTAAAGGTTACAAACACACTATTAAGAGCAACCTTGTTAGAGGATTTATCACTAATAGTTAATCACTTGATATCTGGTATTTCACTATGCTATCTTCATGAATTAACATTTTGATACTCCTTGGGGTGTATCTCAATATATAAAGGATTTATTTAGATCCTTCTTGGTTAAGAGACTTTCTGAATCAATGGTTAAACTGAAACAGTATATGATCTGTTCATATAAACAACTATAATTTTTAGATGTTCAGATCTATTGTAATCTCATAATACCTTTCTGATCAATGTCTCCTTTCAATACCTTTGCTCCACTTATTTCTGTTGGGTGATGATATGCTTCTCTGTTGCTCGGTGTCCGCAGAAATCTTCAGCTATGTTATTTAGCTTGATTGATCAGGAATGTATGAAGTTGTTCTTCACCAATATTATCTTCAACATCTTCTTCTCTATTCACCCCTAATTCATAATGAATTAGCTTGTCTCTTTATAAACATTATTTCACCGTTTCTAAGTCCTTGACTTTCTTGTTCTTCGCGTGATCCTCAATACTTTCCTTTCTTGCTTTAAATCTTTACTTCAGTTTTATCCCATAGATTTCTGTTAGACAAATAGAATAAAACATCTTTAAATTTCTTGCTTATCTCTAGCTTTAACTTGTCAATGAAAACAATGTAAAAGACTAGTTAAATACATCTTTAGCTCTTGCTAGCTAATTCTTCTTTCATTTCTAAACTTCAGTTCTTTTCAATGTTTAAATCCTTGTTAGCTCGTTCAACACTTCAGTTGTCCTCGGGTATCTATGTTTGTCGGGTAACACTTTGATTTTGCTCGTCGGTAATGCTTGCTCAGGTTTCTTGCTCGGGTATCACTGTGACTTTCCTCTTGGGTTTCTCTATCCTTCGGGGTGCACTGACCATTGGTGTTTTTTGTCACTTAGTGAATACTGATCTTTTATGCATTACTGAAATCATAACCTTTATCTCTCAGTTTCTCTGAAGTCTTTGACACTGTATATAGCCAATCAGATTATACCAAGTTGACATCATTGAAAATACAATACATTAACTAATTTAATGTCTTGCATTAAATTTATGCACCATGGTGATCATCAACTTAACATCTTCAACATTTAATCAGTTATAGTTTATCAGTTGTGTTTGGAGTAGCCAAAAAATGGGAGAAGCTTACGCTTATGCTGCGCAAGGAATAAAATATGCTTGGTGTGGAGCTATGTGTGGTGAGGAGGAGCTATTTGGACAAAGTGGGATGAGGGGAGAATGCTGCACACCAAGGAGAAACAATGCTATCAAAGATTTTAGGATAAATTTTAATCAACTAGAAAAAAAGCTGGAAAAATAACTATATTGAATAAACAAATTTATGTTTTTGTGATTCAAATTAATTTCCTTTTTTCTTGCCAAATGCTGCAATTGAGATGTAAAATTAATCACAATTACTCTTCTATAAAAAAACTCAGAGTTAAAAAAACTAAAGAAAAGGAATGCTATTGGCGCGTGAAGAGGGGCAGAGAAAGTTGTTGCTAAGTATACGTATTTTGTTGATATAAGTTTCTTGTTTAAATATATAATTTTTTTTTTGAAAGTAAAAATGTTTTGAAAAAGATGCTGAAAGAAAATGAATGCAGGTTGTGGAGCAACTCTTGCTTCAGCACGCCTTGGAGCAAAGACAACATTAGAAAGAGATTAGACAAAGGTCAGAGGGATAAGTGTGGGAAGCGGAGAGAAGAAGCGCAGTTAAAAAATAGAATTAAAAGTATGATGATTAAAGTAATATAATAATGGATATTAAATGTTGTTCCAAAAAAAAACTTCCCTGCAATACAAAGTCCAAAGTGAGAGCAGAAATGTTGAACTAGGAGTTTGACAGATATCAATAACAATATATTAAAATATACTTTCTTTTAAATGTTGATAAAATATATAGAGAAAAACGTTGATTATACTGAGAGAAGACAAAGAGGAGAAATTATAATTTATAATAACAACAAATTATAATACTTCGCTGAATCTTAAATTGTTTATAACTGAATCCTATATTGTTTATAATAGCAGAGAAGAGTAATATCATAGATAATGTTATAAAAAAAAGTTGCAAGAAACATTAGCAAAGATAATGAGAATGAGAATAAAACTGTAAATTGAATGCTGAAAAAGAATAGTGAGAGTAGACTAAACTATATATACATATATAAACCTGCAAATCAGATAGTTAGAGAAATGAACAAAAATGAATGAAATAGAAAAATCCCTGCGGTTGCTCGACAGAGGGTGAGGTTAGATCAATAAAACTTGAAATAGAGATAAATAAACTTAGATTTGGCGGCAAGCCATCGAGAACTAGCTATAAAGCTAGATGTTAGATTTGAAAAAAAATGAACAAAAACTTGCAAACAAGAATTAAATCAAACAAAAAAATATTGCTTTTTCCTTCTCAACCGAGATATCTTTCAATGATACCTTCATGCAACACTCAAAACAAGGATTTAGCTATCTTTGATACCATGTTAGAAAATACAAAAAATAGGAAGATATTTAAGGAAAGAATCCAAGAGAGTGAAGCAAGAAGGAAGAGTTTTAACCATAAATCAATGAATGAAAGCTAAATTAAGAACTATCACTAAAACCAACAATAAGCTCCAAGATCAACACAAGAGACAATATTTTTGAAAGGGGAAAACTAAGAAAAATCCCTTTTGCATATAATGAATGAGGACATAGCCTAAAGAGAGAAAAGAGAGAAAGAAAGAGAGCAAGATGCATATTATAATGACTTCATCTTTCATCCTTGCATAGTGAGAAATGAGAGAGGAGTTAGAATTTAACTACCAAGTCTATGAATGCCACCATTCATTAGTGTGTGTGACAAGTGTCGATATCCTCTTAAGGAGGAATAAACTAATTTCCTTATTAAAGGAATTACATAAAATGAGTTGTCCTCCCACTTGGACTACAGGACAAAATACATGTAAGGATTCCCTAGGAATCTCCTAAATAAATAAATAATACAAGTAAAGATTAGATATTCTAACATGACTTCATCACTTCTCGGTATCTAACTTGCTCTTGGTTCTCAGTGCTCGATAACTATAACCGACTCACATAACATTCTACCGAATGACTCAGTCTAGCTTGGTAAAGTATCTCTTTCAGTCATAACTTAATTCATTGTAGTTCCTGACTTGATCAATCAAATGTACTGATATGATAACATCAAATATATAGTAGAAAAAAACTAAAACATCATTACTTCATCATTTTTTGATCTGTATTTGTCACCCATTTAACTTATCCTCTTAAGATATGGTAACATAATAAAAATAAATTAATCGATTGCTTAACATCAATGAACAAACAACAATTGATCTAACCATTTCTGCAATCATGATACTTGGTATCACTCGGTCTTCATCGTCTCCATTAGATAAACACCAGTTAATCAATAATCCCCCTCTTTGGCATTGATGGAAACCACTATAACAATGTTATAGCAATTGATGATGACAACTCTTTAAATACATAACTGTACTCCCTCTGAGTTGATATACTTGTTTCCACTTTAATATTTTTGTTTTCATCATATCAGAGATCTGAATCTACCTTTTGGATAAATATTTTGTTTATGTAACATACATTCTGAATCCCCTTCATGAATAAATATTTTCAATTCATTCTTCTCTCTCAATATCTCCCTATAGATAAATGCCATCAATTCATTATTATCCCTCTTTGACAATAATGCCAAAAATTCATACTCCTGAAAACTTTTTTCAGTAGTGGATTATACCTGACATGTACTCATAAAACATTTCATACAAAAATCTTTTCACAACTTCATAAATCACCTAAAGTGTGTCATACTAACATCAATCTAGAAATAGATATTCTAATGAAATATAGAATTGATGCAGCATGCCTCATGCTCCTTAGTGAACATTGGATAGGGGAAGAACCCCTAATTTACCTCTTAGATACTCAAAAAAATCCTTAGGTAGTGGCTTTATAAAGATATCAGCCAATTGTTCCTTTGAATTCACATATTCCAACTTCATATTCTTCTCTTGAACTTTTCTCTCAAGTAGTGATACTTGATAGAAATGTTCTTGGTCTTTGAATGTGTAACTAGGTTATTTGATATGTTAATAGCATTTGTATTATCACAAAAATTATAATTGGATATATGATCTCTTCTTGCATACCTTCAAGTAATCACTTAATCCATATTATGTTTGCAAAATTCATAGCAACAACAACATATTCAGCTTCGACAGTAGACTATTAAATACAATTGTTTCTTGCTCAACCATGTAACCAATCTTTCACCTAGAAAGAATGCTCCTCCACTAGTACTTTTTCTGTAATCAACATTTCCAGCCCAATTTGCATCAGTGTATACTTGTAGATCAAAAGTACCTCCTTTCTTGTATAGTAAACCAAACTCTTCTATCCCTTTTAGGTATCTCAAAATCCTTTTTAGTGTAGACATATGTGTTTCCTTCAAATTAGAAGAAAATATTGCAACAATTCCAACAACATGTGCTATATCAAGTCTACTGTGAACAACATACTACAATTTACCAATCTTGGATTGGTAAAGAGTATTATCCACCTCTTGTGTTTCATCATCTTTAGATAATTTACATCCACTAACCATCAGTGTTCCAATAGGTTTGGGATCTTCCATACCAAAAGTTTTAAGAATCTCTTTGATATACTTGGCTTGTGTAATATAGATTCCTCCATTAACTTGCTATATCTGTAGACCTAGAAAGATCTTAATCTCTACAATCATTGACATCTCAAACTCTTTTCTCATTTCATCAACAAATCCTTTAGATAAAGTGTCATTGCCTCCAAATATAACATCATCAACAAAAATTTCAGCAATCAAAAATTTATTATCATTGTCACATTTCAAGTAAACATTACTATTATCACTTGTTCTTTGAAATCCTATTTTGATTAGATAAGAGTGCAGTCTCTCATACCATGATCAAGGTGCTTTTTTCAATCCATATAAAGCTTCATGTAACTTACATACCTTTTTCTTGTTTGTGTTCTCAATGAATTCCTCAGGTTGCTCAATGTATACTTCTTTCTCAAGAATCCTTTTAAGAAACGTAGACTTAACATCCATCTGATAAAATTTGAATCCTTTGTAAGTAGAATATGCTAGAATTATTCTAACTCCTTCTAGTCTAGCAACAGGTGCAAAAGTCTCTCCATAGTCAATTCCTTCTTCTTGCGCATAACCTTTGCACACCAATCTAGATTTATTTATGATAACTTCTCCATGTTCATTCAATTTGTTTCTGAGAATCCATTTAGTACCAATCAAATTTTTATCTTTAGGCATAGATACTAAAGTCCATGTCTTATTTTTCTCAATTTGATCATACTCTTATTTCATAGCATTCATACAATCGTCATTATCAAGTGCTTCCATAACTTTCTTCGGCTCAAATGAATATATCAAACATGTATTATCTCTGCCCTTGCTCCTTGTCATCACTCCAGCTTCCTTATTTCCAATAATATTTCTCAGGGAATAATATCTTCTCATATAATTTTCCAAAATAGGCTTGATAGGTCTCGGTTCATCAATATCAACATTTGGTTGTTGAACTTCTTGTACATCTTCCTCCTCGGTAGGTGCTCTAGGTAAATTTTCAAGTGCATCATGTTGTACATATACAAAATTATCATAATCACCAGGTTCTTTCTTACTATCTTCTTTATTCCTTAAAGCAAATTCATCAATTCTCACATTTGCACTTTCAACCATTTTGTTAGTAACCTTTTTCAAACATTTGTAAGCTTTACTCTTTGTAGAATATCCTAAGAATATCCCTTCATCTCCTTTTGAATCAAACTTGCCTTGTCTAGAATCTTTTAGAATATAAAATTTTCTCCCAAAGATTTTAAAGTAACTAACATTAGGTTTGTGATCATACCATATTTCATAAGGTGTCTTGTTGGTACCTTTTTTCATTTGTACTCGGTTCAATGTGTAAACAACAGTACTCACAAGTTCCCTCCAGAAGTTCTGTGAAACTCCTTTTTCAATCATCAGTATCCTTGCACAATTTCCTTCTCTCAGCAATCCCATTCTGCTGTGGTTTTCTTTTTTCCATTCTCATTACAAAACAATGTAAAATCATCAGAAGTAAACTCACCTCCTCTGTTGGATCTCATATAATTCAACTGTCTTCCAGTTTGTTTTTCAACTTGGGCCTTATACCACTTAAACATTTGAAATGCATCAGATTTTTCTTTTAAGAACATTACATACATCATTCTTGAATAATCATCTACAAATAAAATAAAATATCTATCTCCATAATAACTTTGAGTTCCCATCAGTCCACTTAAAGCAATATGAACTAAATCCAAAACACCTTGTGTAACATTAGTCTTTCTTGCTAAACTAGATTTAGTCATCTTACCCATCTGATATTCTCTGCACATAACATTCTCTAGTTTTTCAAGTCTTGGTATTCCTCTTACTCTATTACTATTACTCACTTTGATTAAGTTGTCAAAATTAACATGAAAAAGCCTTTTGTACCATAACCAAACATCTTCAACTTTATCAAATAGGCAACTCTTCATAGAAGTATCAAGATAAAATAGATTACCTTTAGATTGTTCTCCAGTAGCAATTAGATTTCTCTTCTCATCAAATAATCTCACTCTTCCATATTGAAATTCCAGTTGGTGACCTATATTGTTAAGCTTTGCAACACTCAATAGAATATACTTTAATCCTTCAACCCAATAGACATCATCACATCTTGTGTCATTTAGTAGAATTATAGATCTTTTTCCTTTCACAGGATATGGAGCATCATTACCAAATCCAACATAACCTCCATCATGATTTTCCAAGGAAATAAACTTAAGTGTGTCACCAATCATGTGATGTGAACAACCAGTGTCTATAATCTATGTTTCATTCTTGCTTACTTGTGATATAAGGGTTTTAGGTGCTTCTTCATCAGAATCATCTTTTATAGCAACATAAACAACTTGTTTTTCCTCATTTCTCTCAATGGAATCATCATCACTTTGTCCTTCATTAGCAATATAACAAGATTTCTTACCTTTTTTTTTGTAGTCTCTGTATCTCTTGAACCTGTTTTCTCTCTTGTCCTTATCTTTCTTTTCCTCCTTATCATTTTATGGACATTTAGATGCGAAGTGACCAATTTTATCATAATTAAAAAATTTCAAGGGTAACTTACCTTGGTATTTTCCTTTGCCTCTTTGTAGCCTTCTAGTCAATGAAGCTTCAAATTCTCTTTCATTCTCCTCACATTTAGTAAATAGATCATCAAGACCTTAAGTGCAACTATAGAATTTCTCACTAGCACTACTTAAATAACCATCTCTAGCAGTAGCTTCTCTAGTCTTTCCAATCTTTAAAGTAGACTTAAATGCATATTCAACCTTAAAAATAACCGGTACACTATTGTCAAAATCATTAAGTTCAAATGTAGTTAACTTACCAATAGTGGCATCCAGTGAAATATTCATCTACGGTATAGATCTCATCTCTTGTATAGAAGATACACGAATAACATAACTCGCTAGCAGAGTTCTCAACATTTTTCTTGTTACATCATCCTCTGTTATGGTACCACCAGCTCCTTTGATAGAATTAACAATCTCCTTAAGTCTTGTACTATATTATATTATGTTCTCTCCTTCCTTCATCCTCATACAGTCAAAATTTCCTCCCAACTTTATGCTTTAGCAATCTGAACATGTTAATCTCCACCACATGTCAAAAAAATCTTATCCCACATCTATTTTGTAGTAATCCAACCATTAAGTTCATCATATTCCCAGTCGATAAGTGTAGAAGCAATCTCAATCATGACTTATGTGTGCTCATGTTTCTATCTTTGTTCACTGACAGTCAAAGGTGTCATAGTCGGTGCTACATATTCATTTTCAAGATAGTAAAGTGCATATTCTCCTACTCCAGACACATGCAACCTCATTCTACTTTTCCATGTAGATAAATGATCCCTATTCAGCTTTGGTGCTTCCCTCTTATACATCTTTAGATCTTACTCAAGTCCTTTAAACTTATCACTTCAGAGTAACAAGGCTTTGATACCAATTTTTGGTCCCACTGAGGCGGGGGAAGTGAATCAGATAAATCAAAATTTAAAATCTTAAAACTAAACTCACCAATTCACTCGGTAAGTACCAAATATAGTAAATAACCAATTCACCAAATAATATAAGCAACAATTGATCATTGAAACTTAGCAACATCAGATTAAATCAGTCACACATGATATAACTCATTGGCACATGATTTAACAAGGACCCTCAATTTTGGAAAAACCTCTATGGGAATTATAACCCACAATAAAAATTGTACCCTTCTAAAGTACGTTCGGTTAAGAACTTATCTTGTTAAATATTATAAACACATTTGCTAAATGTGACCCTATTAGGGGATTTACCTTAGATATGTTAAGATCTTCACCCTGTTAGGAGTGGCCTTGTTAGAGGTCTTCAAACACTCTTTTTGAATGTCACCTAAGTCTAGGTTTTACAATTAGGATGGTTAAATCCACTCGGTTAAGATGTTTCTCTGTTATAAATATTAATAAGAAAAAATAAAATTTGATTTATAAAAATTAGCAACTCACTATGCTTGAATCAGATCCTTTATGCTCAATTTAATATTGACATCACATATTCCATTGATATCTTTCTCAATCTGTAGATTCTTTGATCTGTCTTTCTCTGTTCTGCTCGGTAAATGTTGTTCTTCAGCTTCTTTTCTTCTTTTCTTAAATCGCCAGTAGTATCTACTCTTTGTAATTCTCATTCCCTATATAGACATACGTTTTCCTCTTAATCTCCTTAATTTTATTTTCCTTCCTTTGCGCTCATTCCTTCGATCATCTTCTTCAAATTTCTAACTTGTTAAACCAAACCACTTTTACCTCTGAACTTGTAACTTTTCTTGGAACTTTCACTTTTCTGTTTAACCACTTGATCTTTTCCTTAGATCTTCATATTTAATTTTACTGTTCGTAGATCTTGTAACAAACTTCATTTAATTCATTTTCTCATCCATCTCATCATCACTTCGCATTAAATCATCATTTAATATCTGTATATTGTACTTGGTAAAACTTGCTTTGCAACTCGATAACTGACTTCATCACTACTCAATGTCTAACTCACTCTCGGTGCTTAGTAACTGTAACCGACTCAAATAACATTCAACTAACTCAGTCTAGCTCGGTAAAGTATCTCTTTTAGTCATAACTTAATTCATTGTAGTTCTTGACTTAATCAATCAAATGTACCGATTTGATAACATCAAATATATAGTAGAAAATAACTAAAACATCATTACTTCATCATTGTCTGATATGTATTTTTCACCCATTTAACTTCTCCTCTTAATATATGGTAACACAATAAAAATCATTAATCAATGGATTGAAATCAATGACAGAACAATAAATAATATAACCATTTATACAATCATGATACTCGGTATCACTTGGTCTTCATCATTTCCATCATATAAACATCAATTACTCAACAATCTGCTGGTGTTCGCAAGACCTGATAAAGTCTTCGTGTTATTATTCACAGTTGCCTTGAATGTTGATTCAACCTTAGGTAATGAATCTCCCAACTTTGTAGCCTCAAAGGTAGTTAATTTTTCATTCAACATCTCTCTATTGAAGTTCTTTGTCAAAGGTATGATCTCTTCTATAGCTTGTACTTTAGTTTTATAAACAGGTGTCAAAGATCTAAAAATCTTTGTGATCACTTCTTCTTCATTGTAGGTGCCTCCAGAGTTTCTAATGTCTATTAAAACTTCTGTAACCCTTTGTACATATGCTCTAACATTCTTATCATCTTTCATTTTCTGGACTTCCATCTTTATCTTCAAGTTTTGTAGCTTCGCCTTCTTAGTAAACTTATCTCCTTCATATAGTGCCTCTAATCTTGACCAAATTTCATGTGCAAAATCCAAATCTTTAACCTTTGTGAATTCACCTTCAGAGAGTGCACTAATAAGTTCTTCTCTTGCAACCATGTTATGAGAAAAAAACTTCTTTTCATCATCAATAGCTTTATCTAATTCATCTTCAGTCTTCATCGGCTCATTTTTCTTTGTAATCATCCAATAGTCAATTCCAAAATATAGCAGATGAGTTCTCACCTTGTTCTTCCAATTGTCAAAGTTTTCAGGATCAAAATTCAGACTTTCTTTCTTATAAAATGTCATCTTTAGGATCACCTCAAGCTGTTAAGCTTTCTCTCAAAGGACCAGAAGCTCTGATACCAATTGTTAGCAATAATATTCCACCAAAAAAACTAAGGGGGGGTGGGGGGGGGGGGGGAATCAATTGTATGCCAAANAGGGGGGGTGGGGGGGGGGGGTGAATCAATTGTATGCCAAATATTCTAAACTTTAACCTTTAACAATCAAAAGGTAAATGCAATTTTGAACATATTAACAAAAACACTATAACACAACCATTTGTTTTTGAGGAAACCTTGCTAAGGGAAAAACCCCAATGGGAATTAGCACCCACAAATAATGCACCGATAATATAATATCAATGTTAGGAGATTTACCCTGTTAGGAGCTGATTATTACATACAGTACATAGTCCCTATTAAAGGACAGACCATGTTAGGAGTCAAGAGAAACAACAGGGTCACTGCCTAAAGAAGGTTAAGTCCACCTCCAGGACTCAATGTCAGAGAAATAAATATACAAATATATAATATCCAGTGAACTTACTGATAGAAAAAACTTTTCTTAAATAGTTGCAATGAAGTTAATCAATCACAATCTTTGCTCTACATCCAACAGAATTCTCAAATACAATCTCACAACTTACACACTTCACTGTCTCCTTTCCTAATCAAGAAAACAACTCCCCTTTACACAAGTTTACAATAAGCAATTAGGTCGGCCAATTAAAACTTCCCCAATGAAAAATTAATTAAATAACTCCTTTCTAAGATACACATGGTACCTTGAACAAGTAAACATCAATTATAATAATCAAATATAATCCAAGATCCGCAATTCATGCTCGCCATCCATAATACATGCTACATCTCTAAAGTTTGCCCCAAATAGGTCTTCTCTAGAACACACACCACAACTGATGTCGCCAAGAGTATTGCAACCCAAGAATCATAAAAAAACATTCATCAACATGTTTCCTGACAATCCCCAAGCTTGCATAACATGAAATGTGCTTTTACCCAAGGTATCCATAAAACTCATAGACTAACACTGTCACAATTCTCTATCACTATTCTGTAAATACTCTTCACCAAAACTGCTATAACTCAAACAAACAAAAACTTAAACTCAAGTGACCTTAGATATAATATCCCACCTTATCCCTTAATAAATATTTGTTCTCACATCCTTTAATAGTTTGTACAATGTTCGTACATGGCTGTTATTCTTGCATGTGCCTGAGACAACTAGTCTAACAAAGACTTCAATTGAACATATGTTGACATCAATGACAAAAAATGAATTCCAACAACTCCAATAGAATCCAATTCCAACAAAACATTCAACAAAGTAATCTATTACAAAATCTAGATTAGACAATGAAAAGGAAGCAAATCAAACAAAAGGCCTAAGGGCATGCAAACCTCTTTAAACAAGTGAAGAACCTTCTTGTTGAGTAGATGTCTCCAAGATGGTTGATGTGTTCTCAAAGAGTGCCCAGGATTCAAGTATGGATAGATTTGGGTGTAGTGATTTTTCTTTTCTTATGATCTTAAAGACAAAATGGCATGAAAACTCTGTAAAGAAGGTGGATGATTTTTGAGGGGAAGAGGGCTCAATTTATAGGCAAAGACGAGGTGAAATAGATGATTGAGATGCAAACTTGAGGAAGGTCTAAGATGCATTTGAAGGGAAGCACATGGATTGTGCTTTCTCAAGCTCATATCCTTCTGACAAGTGTTACAAGGAGAGATCTTGAGATCGGATTAGAGTTTGAGAGGTCAAGTCATAAAGGCACATCTTGTTTGATACCCCAAAGGTCAGGATTGGAGGAATGTGCCATTTTGGAAAGTGGAATGGGGGAAAAATGTGTAAGGGGGTGTAAGGGGTGTGTAAGATCATTTAAGGTTGATAAGTAGGATGGGGGTTGGGATTGGAGTTTACAAGACATGAAGTTGACTTTGGGGTAGGCTAGGATTTCTTAATCCTAATGATTTAGGTTGTGCAAATGTTTAGGGAGTTATTAGGCTTGGATTAGAGGGAAAGTGGGAGATTTAGGAGGATGTGATAGGAGGAGAGAGAATGAGTGGAGGGTATAATTAGTTAATCAAGGTTAATTAACTAATTAAGAGAGGTTAGTATGTGTGAATGGGTTGGGTTGAGTTAGGATCATGGGTTAAGTGGTTGGGATAGGTTAGGTTGGGGGTTAAAGTTAGGATCCATGTGCTTAAATTGATTAAAAAAGGTTATTTTAATTAAGGGAGGAATAAAGGGATTTATGAATTGATTTAAATAGACAATTGAATTTATTTAAATTAATAGATGAATAGGGATTTAATTAACTAGATGGTTATGGGTTTCCATTACATTAATTGGACAAAAATTAATTAATTGGATTAATTAATTAATTAGGGGGATGGAATAGATTAATTAAATAATAAATATTTAATCAATAATGCACTTGGAGGGGACTAAATGTGATTAGGAGTTTATGTAATAAGATTTAGGTGTCTACAATAAGTATTTTGCAATGGGTTTTGTGAGATCATAATATATACCCGTCGTATTGCTTCTCTAGTCTCCATGGTGTGGTTGTAGTTTCCTTTTTCCTTTCCATGGTTTGTTGGTTTTTCCATAAGAAGATTGCTTCCATCCCTTGGGTTATTGGAATCTTCAATTATATGATATCTCCACCCGATTCTTCCTTTCTTGCTAAACTATTGATTCCACGTATCATTTTTCCTACCATGATATGAGAAATTGTCAAAAAAGGGATCACGTTAAAGGTCTTTCCAATATCTACTAGAATTTGGATGATCATTGCAATTTTTCACTTTTTTCTTTGGATAGGGATAGGTTTCCATCTTCTTTCTCCATGATTGTAGATTCGCCATTTCTCTATTACTCTGTCATAATTGAATCTTGTTGGCTCTCATTAGTAGGTCTGATCCTACATTAAAATTGTTTGGACATTGATTGTGTCAAAATTTTCCCCAATCATGATTTTCTTCACTTGTAGATCCTCCAATGGTAGTTCTCGGTTTGCTTCATCAACCCATTTTCTCTCCCCTGTAAAGTCCCTTTGTTGCCTCTTCTAAAACTACTCTCCCAACCGAATATTCTCCTCACTTCTATGCTCCTTGCATGTAATTTTTTCTTCAATATACAAGTGATGTAATTTTTTGATCTCAAACATAATTTAGAAGAAAAAAATGTTACAATTTTATTAAACCAAAATGCACAAGAAGATTCAAATGATTATTTCTTAGATGCAAACATTAGTGTAATTTCATTAGGAATTTCTTCATAAGAAGGTTTCCCTAATAGGATGAAAGATTTTCATGTTTTTCTTAAGTGTCATGTACCAATTAATCCTCACATGTGTTAACATTCCTTTTATGCAATGTAAGGTAATGTCCATTTTACATAAGGTCAAGTATATAAATATGATAAGCTTCTTCCATGTACTATCCTATCAATAGAATGAGCACAATAAATATTTTAGTATATTAGTTTGATGATATATAGAAAAGGAAACCTATTTATGCGTTAAGGAACCCATCTATCTCTATTTGACAACAAAAGTTTGAAGGTAATGTAAATTATATCATCTCGGAGCTTTATTGATGGAACTTAACTTGGACATGTGTGTAATCTTTGTAATAATATCCACATTATACACCAATGACATGATATCATTGGAAATTAAAGTAACCAACAAGAAACAAAAATTGAAAATTTAATGTTGGTGCCCATACAAGCCTCTATTTATGCAAATTTTCAAGAAATAAAAGATGTAAGAAATAAATATGTAATAAGATCAATTAAAAGATTGTACACTTAACACCTCATCAAATAACAAAGATGTTATTTAAAAAAACCATCAATGTTCCTTCTTCAAGTTGTTCTAATCAAAAGGTTTTTAAAGATGAATGATCTTTGAAAAAAATTGTTAACGGGCATCTTATATCACAAAATACTATTGTGTTTAAGTCAAATATTTTTTTATTTCAAAATTAATCATTGATACAATGCATTGTTAGTTTTATTGTTGAATGTCCACTTAATTTGTGTTTAAGAAACATTAAAACCTAACCAAAATCACAAAGATATATGATATACATGTATTATGAATTTCTTATCTTAGAATATTTCAAAGTCATCAAACATGTGTCTAGAGACATTATTGTAATGTAAAAAATATATATATCCTTACAATTTCACTCCATATTTTGTGTCCATTCCCTAGTGTTTCTGTAGGCTCATTTAAGTATTTGCATTAGCCTTTTTCCTTTTCATGATGCAAAGGCTTTTTTTTTTGTTTTGGTTTATTTTTTATTTTTTGTGGTCACTTTTTTTAGTACATTATATATATATACAATTTCAGTCTATATTTTGCGTAAGTTCCCTTAGTGTTTCTGTAGGCTCATTTAAGTATTTGCATTAGTCTTTTTCCTTTTCGTGATGCAAAGGCTTTTTTTTTTTTGTTTTGGTTTATTTTTTATTTTTTGTGGTCACTTTTTCGAGTACATTTTATATATATCCTTACAATTTCAGTTTATATTTTGCGTAAGTTCCCTTAGTGTTTCTGCAGGCTCATTTAAGTATTTGCATTAGTCTTTTTCCTTTTCATGATGCAAAGGCTTTTTTTTGTTTTGTTTTTATTTTTATTTTTTTGTGGTCACTATTGTGTTAGCTCTATGTTTTTTTCTAGTATATTGTCATTTTTTAGCCCAAATTATTTTGACACTAGCACATAATAAGCGCGTATGCATATTGTAATGACCTAAAAAATGGTCATTTAAACCCATGACCCCCAATCTCGATCTCTTATCAAGAAAACCATAATCTTGACCACCTTAAGTCCTAACCTAAGGCAATTCAACATCTTCAGTTTGATCTGACCTAAACCCTAGGTCCTAATCTATCATTGCGTTGTATTAATAATTTAATTCATAAATCCCAAAATATTAGAAAATAAACCTTGTCATTTATTTAATTAATATCCTAGTATGTTGATTAAATAAATAGCTAATTTTCAATTAAATTAAAATTAATAAATTGAGTAAAAAGTGCATTTCAATCATTTAAATATTCAAAAGTGCATTTTATGTCATCATTTTAGTTGACTGAACATAAAATTAGAAACAAATATATCTTATTTAGTTAACTAATTCTTTTCTGTTTCTTGTTTCGGAAACAATCTAGTTAACTGAAAATTGATTTCAGAAGTTTCCTAAATGATTGATCAGCCAGTTCAGTTAACTGACACTCTTAACCAGTGATCTTCTTTGCACATGGATTGTGCTTCTTTGAATTGAATCTTGTCTGTTCTTCAGCTTTCAATCTCGATCGTTGGTTTGAGAGATATTTTCTATAAAAGAAAGCTTCATTTCCTCACAAAGGATGGGAAGAATTTGAGTAGAGTTATTATGCAATTTTTTTCTTATCATTTACATTAAGCATTCAAGTATTTCATTTAGCATATGTTTATGTTTTCAAGCATTTTCAATTCATAATCTAGGAACACTTTCTTTTTGGGTTTTAATAATCAATCTTAGCTAATCATTTGAAGAATCTTTGTACTTGCATTAATAGGTTAATATCATTTTCAATTAATCCTTCATTTAGACAGTATCAAGTCACTGGGTTTGCGATGATCTAAAAGAAAACTCATAATCCTACCTTCTAAAAGGCAATAGGTCACCTTAGATTAGTTTATTGTTTTCCTATTTCAATGCTTTCTTAGATTAATCATGTAATGACCTATTGAAGTGTCTGTGTAGTTCAAAGGCCCACTTTTTACACACATTTCTAGCGCCCATCATGGGGCAGAAAATCTAATTTTTGACCTCGCAATTTTGCAATTTTTTGTCTCAAATTTCTGTTCCATACACTCTTCTGTCAAGACTCATATGACTTTTCTCACTGTGCAATATCAGTGAGGATGGATACTCGTATGGGTTACTATATATTCTTGTACGGAGACTGAGGGATACTTGTATACTTTTATTTTTTATTCTGGCTTTTAACAACAAGTATTTTTAGGGTTTTTTGACATTTTGACCATCTGTTGTTTGTTGTTTGTTGTTTTTATAATTTTCACAGCCTAACAATTGTCTACAGGACGTTTGACAAACACTTCTATTTTTGAAACATTTTTATTGTAGGACGATTGGCGAAGAATCAAACCATCAAACTAATGTAGATGAATTGTAGGTTTCCTAATCACGAATCAAATTAACATTCTATTTGTTTTTATTAAAGTAGGAACCTCACATACAAGACATTGATTAATGAACCTCTTCTTGATGTGTTTGAAATGATAATAATTTTAGGAATTATGCTCTCACCCTTTCAGGGATGATCAGAAATCCAGAAGCATGGTTTTCATTTGTTTGTTGCATGATCACATTGTAGAGGGCATGTCACAGTGGGAAAAAGTAATCACTTTGTGAGAACGACCCAAGTGAGGACGGGCTAACACTAAGACACTCCAACTCACTATAAATAAATCACTTCCTTGAGATTAAAGTCACGGAAGATGAATACCATTTCATATTATATTGGGCTCTTGCCTAATATATATCAGGGTCTTCAAGTCTCAATCACATTGTCGTGACTACTCATGCTAGGGTTCTTTGTGGGGCTATACACTTGAATCACGCTTGTATGCAAACACAAAAGATGTATTCAAACAAAGACCCTTACTAAGAACTCTAGAATAGAAGCCACCTAGATTACCTCTAAAAGTGGGATAATCTAAGTACAAGGGAGATAGTAACTCCCCCAAGACACTCACCATATTTTGCCCCCATTAGCGCTTGGAGTTAGATAATAAAAAATCATTATACTCATTGCATGGTTGGTGGTGGTCATAGTTTGTTTAGCTCTTGGGTGTGTACCTAAGTATGTGAGAAAGGATT
Organism: Thuja plicata; assembly: GCA_018584345.1. Classification (NCBI taxonomy): domain Eukaryota; kingdom Viridiplantae; phylum Streptophyta; class Pinopsida; order Cupressales; family Cupressaceae; genus Thuja; species Thuja plicata. Next base: position 4,971,115 of record MU227859.1, on the reverse strand, counting down.
TTCCACTCAACCAATCTCCTTAGGATATATCATTTTCCTGATGTTCTTGAGTTACTCTAGTGTGTTAAATGTGCTTGAAAACCAAGAACATCAAATCAAAAACTACAAACTATGCAACAAAGAGTAGAAACTATAATTCTCATAGGACCCTACATCCTGACTTGTACGAGTCAAGATCCTGGTCATGTTTACTCATATCACCCAGTGAGAATGCTTGTATTACCCAATGAGAGTACTTGTATCACCCAGTAAGAATTCTTGTATCACCTAGTTCCTTGTACCACCCGTGGGGAATTCTCGTACAAGTTTGCACTCACTCGTACTGTTCTTTGAGAAATTTATCCAAATTATCTATTTGATCTAATTTTTACTGTTCACCAGACCTTTGGCTAGGTCCTATACTGTCTCCTAAAATTATGATCTAGAACAACGAACTCGTCCTAGTTCTGTCCTAGTTCATAATTCATTGTTAGTCTGACTTCTACTATTGTGAATCTTGGTTAGTTGTATGAGTCCATTAATCAGTCCATCACTATCATTTTGATCATCTTTTGTTTATACTATCCTTATTCTGAGTCATGAGTGTGGGTTTTAATAAAATTTTGACTCAAAATCAGAGTCTTTTTCTTCTCCTTCTCAGTTGGAGGATATATTTTTGTTACCATCATTGGTCTTGGACTTAGTCAACATGTCAGTGTTACTTCAACACTTGTTGGGAAAATCAGTTGATTTATGCCTATCCAAACTAGAAGCTCTCTTAGACAATTCCAAAAGGAAGAGAGACAATAATTTCCATTTGAGGAAAACCCTCTTTTCATAGAGGAATGAGAAACTACAAATAGACCAATCTCCCCTCAAAATAGGTCACCTGATTTAGGGATGTCGAGAGAAAGACAAGGTCAAGATTGGTCTAGACATAGAGATCATAGTGCTAGTATCTGAGCTACTCATAACCAACCCTCCTTGAGTCAATATAATCTTGATGAGGCCAGTATTCTTAGATGTCAAAATGATGAATAATTTCTTAGGCTAATGAAAACCATCATTAAATGAGATAGGGAACAATAATTTCTCAAACTTGCACAACAAGGAGCCTAACTTCCTCCTCAATATAGGGCTGAAAACATCATCGCTAGAAAGGAATAAACTCCTCTAACAATAATGAAAAAAATACAAGCCTTACAAACTAATGTGCAAGAGATGAAAAAGGAAAAAGAGAAAGAAACCACTAAATACTCTATGGACACCATTTATCAATTTCCTTTTGACAAAGAATTGTACTTACCACCGTCCACGTGGAGTGGAAATTCCCAATTTTGAAAAATATGGTGGTCAATCCAATCCACAGGATCATGTCTGGGAATTATGTGTCCTATGTACAAAATTTATGCATAAATAGATATATCTCATGTGTCTCTTTCCCCAGAGTCTAGGTGGCCAAGCCATGGAGTGGTTTTCAAAGTTACCCACTAGAATAAATTTTTTTGATGAATTGATGAATATGTTTTTACAACAGTACTCGTACAACATACATCCTATGACAATGACTGATTCGTGCAATACAAAACAAAAAATGGGAGAGCCTTTCCTAACTTTCCTTTAGTGATGGAGGAGACTCTTTTATAGATATCCACGTCTCATACCCTAATATGAGAAAATAGATATATTTACCAACGTGTTGCTATCTGAAAACAACTTCCCTCTTCAAATGCAAGATCTACCAACCTTTGATAAAATAGTGAAGAATGCACTGAAAATAGAGGATGTTCTTGTTAGAAAGGGTGAGGTGACCCTTTACAAGGAAATAAAGTATGGTTCCAGTTCCAAAGACAAGGAAAAATATTGGAACAAAAACAAACATGTGGTAAATGATGGAGTAGTGGATCACGTTGCTTCTCAACCAAAACCAACAGTCTTCAACCTGAGGAGTGGCACAAAGGCCCTAAACGATGTTGAAAACACCACAAGATATCCTTCCAAAGGAATCAATAATCTCATGAAGGAGAAACCTTGTCCAACCATAAGCGAAACTTTGGTCCTCTAGGGGAATCCTATGAATCATCGCTCAAGAATCTACTGGAAAACAAAATGATCACATTTCCAGATAACTCCAGATGATATGAACCTCAAGTAAAGCCAAAGTGATGGAGTGTCAATAAATACTACAAGTTCCATAGGAACAAGGGACTCACACCAAATAATTGCATGAGACTCAAACATGAGATTGAAGATCTCATTGATAATGAAATAATTGTGGTTGACAATCATGCCACAAATGTTGTTTGCAAAGCATTCAAAAATCCCTTGCCTGACAATGAGAAAGAAGAAAGCTCCAAGAAAGGTGATAGAATAAACCATGCTTATAATAACAATTATGATAATGTCATCCACATGCTTGAGCTAGTCTCTCCCGAGTATTGAAATGTTATCATTGTCAAGAAAAATGAGAAAGAGTCTAGAGAAGCTAACGCTATGACTCGTGCGCAAGAAAATATCTCCTTAAGAGGAGCTTGACCTTCCAACCCCTATATTTCTACCACCCAACCAATGACATCCAAAGCTTCTACATAGACCAACAAACAAGTAGTTGTGACTATGTCAAAGGTGTCAAACTCCAAACAACTTACTTCATCTCATATTGTTGACTACAACATTATCAAGAAACTACAGAGAACGAACACTTAGATATCAACCTTTGAGTTACTCAAGATCTCTCTAACTCACAAAGAGGTTCTAGACAAAGCCTTGTCTACCACCAACCTCCCTAAGGACTTGAATTTGGATTGGTTTAAATCCATGGTGGGTCGCTTGACCTCACCTCACTACCTATCATTTTCGGAAGAAGATGATAATTCTTTGAGTCACCCACACAATCTTCCCATGCACATCGAAGTCAATCCACAAGCATTGTGTCAAACAAATATTGATAGATGGAGGCACAGGGTTGAATATGTGTACTTACAATTTGATTGAACAATTGGGATTCTTAGAACATGCCACTAATCATAAAAATAAAATAACAATAAAGGCATACGATGAACATGAGAGATATTCCAAAGGTCTCATGACTCTACCTATCAAATTGGTACCTATAGAAAGGGAGGTCATATTTCAGGTGTTGGATCTTCTACTGGCTTACAACATTTTGTTGGGAAGACCTGGGATCCATGAGATGCAAGATGTCCCATCTACTTATCATCAATGCATCAAATTCCCCTTCAATGGTGTTGAAGTCACCATTCTCACAGATACTAGCTATGCTTGCAATGTGCTAAGACAGTCAATTGAAACTCTCATTAAACATAATAGAGAAGCTTTGACTTTAGAGTCAGCCAACGAGCTGATGAAATAAATGGAGAAGAAGGTAAAAATCAGAGACACTGGCATGGGTGGGTACACAGTAGAACATGTTCTATCAGTAACATCTCTTCCTACATCACCCTGGTCTTATGGAAGACCTTCAAAAGAGATGAGACCATCAAACCACCACCAAGGGTAATCTTTGATGGTAGATTTATCTAGGAAATTGGGCCACTGGAGGATGAAAACAAGGAGAAATCCATCTTGGAATGGATGTATAGAGAACCTGAGGATAATGATGTGAAACATTGCAAGATCTCCCCTGAGCAGTATGGAAAAGGATATGAACTGGTTCAATGCATGGGTTATCTAAGAAAAGGACCTATAAGATGTAATAAAAATGGACTCACGAAAACCATTTTTTATTAAACACAGAAGTTTTAGGGATACAACAAGCCAGGGATTCTTCTCAACCAAGGAAAAGTGAAATAGAGACATGCCCTCCTGCAAGTGGGATGACTCTGATGAGGAAAATGAATATTCTTATCCTAGACCTCCATGCATCCAGTCTCTTCTCAATGTGGAAGAAGGAAAAAATCCCCAGGTCAGTGCTATTGAAGAGAATATCCTAGAGGAATAACCAGTGGTCCCTAATCACGCAGAAGCTTCAACCTCCTAATGTACTTCTGATGAAGAAAAAGAGGACATAACCATTGCAAAATTTATGCGATGAACTCACCCTAACTGGGGGAAAGAGTGGACTTCACTCATGTCCTAGACATGGTAGACCATGCTGAAATGAACTCTCATAAGTATGAGTTTGATAGTCTATCTAAGGAAACCCAAGATAAGGAGGTTGGTATAGTGCAAAAATATGTGACCCCACTCGAGGTAGGTGAAGGCTTATGGACTAGGTCTGAGGAATTAGATTCTCAAATCCCTGACATGGGATTCAATGATGTCATTAGGGCTCTTACAGATTTGAACATGTCTACATAGGGTACCAATATAGGTCTCTACTTAACAGTCCAAGTTTTTGATGAACATACTGTAAATACCCTTGAACCTGTTGAACCCATGTGACTCATGCATCCCAAAATCATTGACTGGAGTTTACAAGAACAACCCATGAACATGTCCACATTCCCCCATGAGTATAATTTATATTGTTATCTCAATGTTGTTAAACTGGTCACCTCTTCCACCAATGAACCAAGCGTGAACATGACTGAAGTGGATATCAAGTACCCCAATCATAAAATCAAAATGAAAAGAAACAAATATTCAGAAGGTGAAAACCACATTGTTGCAGTTTTAGAACATAAAATAGTAAAAAGAAAAAATCCATACGATAATGAAAACCTCTCTAAGGTGCCGAAGGATGAGGTACTTGATATCCTGCCTAGTCACTTTCAAGAGTAGTCATCAGTGTTGATTGAGGTAACACAGCCTGTGAACATCAGAACTAAGGAACATCCACATATCATCCACTTGGCATAATCCTTATCAGCAAAAGAGCTAAAATAATTCACTAAAATTTTTAAAGAAAAGAAAATAAACTTTGCATGGACTTACTTAGATATGCTAGGATTGAATCTAGATCTTATAATGCACCATCTTTCAATCGCCCTTGAAGTCAAACTAGTGAAGCAAAAATTCAGAAAGATGCATCCTCACGTTGCTCTGTTAGTGAATAGAACTTGAAAAGTTACTCAAAGTTGGGTTCATTAGAGCCATTGAATATGAAGAATGGATCTTGAATATTGTGCCTATGTAAAAAACATACAAGTCCATTCAAATGTGCATGGACTTCAAAGATCTCAAAAAATAATGTCTAAAGGATAAATTTCCTCTACTCAATATTGACATGATTGTCGATATGACAGCTGGGTACAAGATGTACTCCCTAATGGATGGCTTCTTAGGATATAATCATATCAAAATTACTCCTGAGGATCAAGAAACGGCTACATTCACATGTTCTTGGGGGACCTTCTACTGGAATGTCATGCCCTTTGGATTGAAAAATGTAGGGGCTACCTATCAAAGAGCCCTACCAATGGTCTTTCATGATATGATGCACAAAAATATGGAGGATTATGTGGATGATACTCTTGTCAAGACCATGAAAATATCCACACACTTACAAGATCTAGGAAAAATCCTAGACAAGATGTAATAGTTTAGGCTCAGGTTAAATCTAAAGAAATGTGCATTCGACGTAATATCTAGTAAACTATTGGGATAAATCATCTCAATAAAAGGCATCGAGGTGGACCCTGTCAAGGTATAATAAACCATGGAGATGTTGTCGTCAAAGAACATTAGTCAGATGATAACACTCCAAGGATGGATCCAATCTATCAGGAGGTTCATCTCACCACTGGATGATAAGTCACAACCATTTACCAATGATCTATGCAAGGGAGTAACTTATCAATGGGATGAGGAATGCAACAAGAACTTCAATAAGATCAAAGAGTACTTAGAAAATTAGCCAGTGTTGATGCCTCCCACATAGGGGAAACCATTGATCTTGTACATATCAGCCACCACAATGTCACTGGAGGCACTCCTTGCATAAGAAGATGAGAACAAGAAAGAATGAGACATCTACTACATCAGTAGAATCTTAGTCTTATACAAGATGAACTATTCAGTCATTGAGAAAGCTTTCCTAGAAGTAGTGTTCACATCCAAGAAATTGAGTTATTACATGTTGGCACACTATATACGAATGTTTGTGAAGATTGATCCATTGAAGTATCTCTTGAGCAAATCCACCTTAACAGGAAGGTTAGGTAAATGGTTCATGCTACTCAATGAGTTTGATATTTAATATATCGAACAAAAATCCATCAAAGGGAAAGCTTTCATAGATCAACTGGCTAAAGCTCCATTATAGGATGATCAAGCCATCAATGTTGAATTTCCAAATGGATCCATTTTGCACATAACTCATAGTTCCTGGAAAATGTCCTTTGACAGTTCTTTCACACAATAGGGTTCAGATGAAGGTCTATTTTTCATCACTCCTTAGAGTTATTCTATCCCAACGACGTACAATATTATGTTCCCTTGTACAAACAACATAGCCAAATATGAAGCCTTGGTGAATGAAATGAAATTGGTTCTTGAATAGAACATCTCCAAGTTACACATTCATGGTGACTCCCAACTGGTGATCAACCAAATAAACAACATTTATCAGATGAAGGATGATAAAATCATGCCTTACAAGAGAATGGTTGATGATTTCAAGAAATACTTTACCTTCATCATGTTCCAGAAAATCCCAAGGACACAAAATAGAGTGACCGATGCAATGACTACACTAGCTCCCTTACAACAATAACAAGAAGACTTTCGCTATGATTTCCTGGTCGAAGAGCTTCATTTCCCCACTTATAACTCCCCTAACCCCCACATGATTTTTTTTTTTATAGAACATGACTCATCCCACTATCAACATGTTTATTCCTATCTACGCCATCTAGTCATTCCTGATGCGCTCACCCATAATAAAAAGTGACACCTAATATGCAATTCCTCACAATATGTTCTCATAGAGAATGACATATATAGACAAGGACTAGATGGTACATTTATTGGGTGTCTAGAAAAGGAGTCCAAACATGCATTAGCTAAGGTTCACAAAGGGGTTTGTGGTTCTCATTCTAATGGTCTAACTCGGGCATGAAAATTGTTGAGGGAGGGTTACTATTGGCCAGACATGGAGGAGGCCATCAGACATTCAAAGACATGTAAGAAATGCCACCTAAATGGAAATAATATACAAGTTCTAGCCATGGAGCTCATTCCTTTTATAACACATTGGCCCTTTCAACAATGGGCATTTGACCTAATCAGACAAATACATTCATCTTCATCAAACATATACAAGTTCATCATAACGACCACATAATATTTCACCAAGTGGGTTGAAGAATTCCCACTCATAAAAGAAACTGGACAACAAGTGGCCTTATTCACCTTGAACCACATTATCTGTCGATGTTTTATTCCTTCATCCATTATAACTGATAATGGAGGGAAATATAAGAACAACAACATAGAAAAATTATGTGATAAGTTAAAGATAAAGCATCATTGTTCTTCAATCTACTACCCAAAAGGAAATAGACATGCCAAGGTCTCCAACAAGAATCTACTGAAGATCTTACATCGTACCGTGAACAAGTCTGGAAAGGATTTCCATCTACAGATCAATCCTGCACTATGGGCTTATAGAATGAGCATCATAATGCCTACTAGAGAAACACCCTTTGCTCTAGTATATGGAGAAGAAGAAGTCTTACCCATAGAAGTATAAATCCCATCTCTGAGTGTTTCTCTACATAGACTAATCACAGATGAATACTACAGGGTCTCAAGGTTACAAGAACTAGAGCTCCTCGATGAACGTTGACAAGTGGCATTTGATCACCTTAGATCTTATCAAAAGAGAATGTTAAGAGGATATAAGAAGAAGGTAAAACCAAGATAAATTCAGGTTGGTGGCCTAGTTTTGAGAGAGAATCCCCATAATAAATCACATCAAGAGAAAAAGGGGAAGTTTGAACCCAACTGGATGGGTCCATATATTGTCACTGCAACATTTGGCTCTGGATCCTATCAACTTTCCACACCAGAAGGAGAACAAATCTGAGAGCCCATCAACACTCTCCATCTGAAGAAATTCTACACCTGAGCATTATCAATTTCCAGAAGTATGTACATATCTAAAAGTCCTAAAAAATTTATCATCTTGTTGAAAACCTAGCAACAAACGCCTTGATGAATCAACCAAAAAAAAAGAGAAAAAAAAGAAAAATACAAAAAATGAAAAAGAAAGAAAAAGTGCCTCGGTGAAAACCTGGTAAACAGGAGCCTTGGTAGAAAAAATAGAATCTCTTCGAAGTAGGTGAAAACCTGGTAAACAAACACTTCTTATACTCAAGCACTCCATCTATCAATGATACATCTTGGCAATCCCTTCACTTCAGTTTGTGCATACCTTTCAGTCACTTTCGTGACACTTTGTTTTTTTTTAGAATCCTCCTGGATTGAAACCGATCCAGAGTCATAGTCTGGAGGCAATCAAATAAGCTTTGTCCCAGCAATATGATTCAATTCAGTCATCTTTAAGTGGAGTTCATTCCTAGGGGGCAAGGGCCACATTTTAATCAATCAATGACCCCAAATGAGAGTTAGTACTCTAGTCATTTCTAAAGGATAGCTCACTACTAACACATTGTTCTTTCTCAACACCCTAATCAACAATATTTCTTAAACACTATCTATTTGGATACATCTACATTTCTTAACACACATTGGATAATGCGACATAAAATTAAACATTGGATCATTAAAAATAAAGCACAATGCACTCACAAGAATGATGGTGTTTCTTAACATCCTACACAGACATATGTGAAATAAAAACCTAGTGAAGATATGTTGAATTTTTCCTTGGATGTTGTCTATTATCAATGATTTTTGCTCATCTTTTCTTTGATTTCTTCTTGTTGGTATCGTCCCGATGATCCGGCAATGTAGAATGAACTGGGTGTCTATGATAAGAGCTCCCACCTCAAGGTGGAAAAGCCTCACATACCTCAAGTCTATTTACTTGCACGCAAAGGTGAGATCAGAACTATCTCCTTTAATATTATTAATCTATTTATTTATGCAAGATCACACTCTGTTGGAAATAATGGGAAGTATATACTGAGAGGGGAGGGGTGAATCAGTACCTCTAAAACTTATATCTCTTTAACCTTAATCCATTTAGTAATCCATTGTATTACCAACCATTTGTTCTATCCTATCTTTGTGTAAGTTATATCAATTCATAAAATGAATAAGCATGTAAACATTCATAGAATCATTCATGAAATGTAATGACACATATAACAAGATATGGTAATGCAAAAAACCCCTGTTAGAGGGTAAAAATTACAGTGGGGATGGCAGCCACAAAAACTTCACTATCTGCAGATTGGAAGGGTCTGGTTAAGGCTTAGAATTTTGATCACTTCTGATGATCTACCTGATAGTAATAACTGAGAGGGGGGGGGTGAATCAGTGGCCTCAAAAATATTCTAATAATCAACCCTTAAAACTTAGTACCACAATATTATACCTCAAGTTATCTTCAATCCTATAAGATAAATGCCTCAAAATATTCTTATCAAATTACTACTCCTCGGAATGCTTTGTAAAACCTTCTACTATATGTTTACCGAATAGCAGTCTGTTAATTTACATAAAGACAGTAAATTATGTAGAGTATACCAATCAATCCAACTAAGTTATGTGTAATGTAAAACACTAAAGTAATGACTCATAAACACATTGACACATGGATTTTTAATGTGGAAATCCTGTTAAGGGAAAAACCACTTGGAACCGGTAACCCAAAATTTTCACTCTTCTGAAGTGAGCTCGGTGAAGAGCCAACCCTGTTAAAGGTTACAAACACACTGTTAGGTGTGACCTTGTTAGAGGACTTAAAAGTTTAGTCTTTCACTTGATATCGGGCATCTCTATCCTACCATCCATGATCAAACACTCACTTGGCCTGTCAATAGGTATCTGGCATCTCATGCTATCTTCATGATAAAAAATTTTGATACTCCTTGGGAAGTATCTCAATATAGAAATGATCTTTAAATCCTGCTCGGTTAAGAGACTTTCTAAATCAATGGTTAAACTAAAACAGTATGATCTGTTCACACATACAACTTATACTTGCAGATTTTCATATCTATTGTAATCTCATAAAAGTATTCTGGTCAATATAACTCTTTTTATACCTTTGCTCCACTTTGATTCTGCTCGGTGATGTTGTGCTCTATTTCTCGGTGTTCATAGAAAACTTTAGCATGCTCTTTCCTCGACTTGTTGATCAGGACTATATGAAGTTTCTCTTCATTAGTTTCTATTCAGCATCCTCTTTTCATTCACCCACCTCACCAATTCGTAATGAATTGAGTTGTTTCTTTATAGAAATGACATCACCGTTGTTAGGTTCTTGATCTTCTTGATCATGGTGTGATCCACAATTCTCACCAATTAGATTTAAATCAAAACTCCTCTTTATCTCGCTGAGATCTTCTTGCCAACTAGACAAAACAACTATAAATCTATTACTTATCTCTAGCTTATCTTGTAGATGAAAACAAAGATAACTACCAGTTAAGTCTATATTTAGCTATGCCAGCTAGATATTTTTTCATTTCTGAACTCAAGTTAATTTTGGTGTTTAACTCTTTGATAGCGTCAGTCAACACTCCTGTTCACCTCGGGCTTCTCTGTCGATTTACACTATGTTTCTGGTTGTTAGTTATGCTTGTGATTTTGCTTGTCAGTGTTTTTTCTCAGGCATCACTGTGACTTGACTGTTGGTGATCTCTGTCCGTCAGGTTTCACTGACCGTTGGTGTTTGTAGTCACATAGTGAATACTTGCCTTTTATGCATTACAAGAAGCATAATATTTATCTCTCTGATTCTCTAAAGTCTTTGACACTTTAATTATAAATAATTAGATTATATCAAGTTGACATCAATGATAATACAATCCATTAACTGATTTAATGTCTTGCATTATCCTTTTGCATTTCGGTGATCAACTTAACATCTTCAAACATTCAATCAGTTACATGTCATCACTACCTTGTTAGGAGTATTATGTGGAGACTGGTTAAGGTCTAATCTTTTAAGAGCTTTGGCAACATTGTTTAGTGTGCACTTAGTTAAGAGATTTACAAAGGATTATTAAATTCACCTTTCTTGAAATGATTTCTTCTATTTTCTACACTTGTTAGAATGTAGACAAAAATACTCATTGACTTGAGTGTATGCAATCTTAATTGCTGATTACAGATCCATTAAAATCACATGTACAAAGTATCACCTAATGTGATTGATTAATACCTATGTTGCTCGGTAGCCTTGATTCTTGGTTCTTGATAACCAAATTCATCTTTTGTTGTTTTTCTTCTTGAAACTCTCAGTCTAATCCATAGATGTGCTCCTTGGCTATTATCATCCTCTCATACATTTGAAATGAATGATTACACATCTATTTATATAATAGATTGCCCTAATTAAGTTTCACGTATTACAAAGATAACTCTATGATCGAAGGTTTACAACTTGACCTTGATCTCCTAGTTTGCATGTTTTTAATTAGTTAGACTGATTAAAACCATTACAATTATCTTTCTTGTCCCTCGAGAAATGGTTTTAAATCAAATATAAACTCTAAATATAAAACATAAGTGTTTTATTTGACGTGGAAGTCAGATCCACTTTTCTTGGGATATAACTAAATTTTGGTGTCTCATGCTCGGGTTGCTCTGAAAGTCTTTCGGTGTTCCTTCTATGAACTGTTTGTCAGGTTCCCTTGCTCTGTCGGGTTCCTCTTCAACATTTTTGATTTGCACTGTAAAAGTGTGTTGTCAGGTTTCTCTATACTTAGCACTTTCAGTTAGTATTGAAACCTGTCTTTTAGTGTGGGTGTAACTGATGGTTCATAACATTTTTTCCCTTTGCATAATAATGGAAAAATTAGTGTCTTCAAAACTCATGGTTATCTCAACTTTGAATGCCTCTATACTAGTGTACCCTTGCAACATCAACTAGAAACAGTGTTCAGGTCATCTTGGCTTTGTGCCTTGATTCTTACATTGGTTTCCCACATGTTACCTAATGAATTCATACTCATATTCTTATGGTCACAGTGGTACCAATAAGGGTTGTATCAAATCCGATGTTCCAAATGCTCAATGATGAAAATTTTCAAACTCAAACCCAGTGACTAAGTCCTACGTCGTATTCATGTTAGTTCTGCATTTATAACTGCATGATGTTAAAACAATATAATCTCTCTCTCTCTCCAATGTGGGGATCTGAAGCTCAGTTCGATCAATCTTCCTTCTTCCAAATGGTCAAGTTGTGCATCAATTGAGACATGATCGAGTACCTGTGTGACAACAACAATTTCATACAAGAGATGTTAGAATCATTGCACATCATATGAATCATTTCACATTGCATACCCATCACATAATTAAGTTACATCCATACATATATATGGATTAGAAAAGAAAACAAAAACATCACATATCCATTGCATCATCATAAGAAGTATCTGTAGACACAAAAGTAGTGCACTTCTATGAATCCTTACATGCAAGGAAACTCAAGAATGAGCCCTCACAAATCGATCCATAGCTCTCTATGCATGGATGTGTAAAAATGTAAAATGAAGACCCTCAGATTGACCTAGTTGTGTCTATTGCAAATACACCATTAAACGAGAGATTCAAATGCATGAAAATGAGATCTAATCTATATGATTGCAATGCATAAAAGGAAATTAATCTAAATGATAACAATGCATATTATTCTATGAAAGGAAATGAAAATGCAAGATTAATCTATGGAAATAAACATGATTCTAATCTATATGAATAGCCATGAATGCAAGAAGGAATGAGACAAGAAGATAGAAGTTGCAATATCCAAGCTCAAATGCTCAAATGCTCCTCAAAAATTGCTCTCCAAACCTGCAACATAACAATACTAAAAATTCTAATATGAAAATGAGAAGGAGAGGTCTCCTTTTAAAGGAAAGTGAACGATTGAGATTAAGAGGCAAAAATCAAAGGCTACGATTAAGAGGCAAAAACCCACCACTTAGAAAGATGTGAAGAAAAAGGGATTTTTATTTAATTTTTAATTTAATTCATTTCCTTTTTCATTTAATTTATTTCCTTTTTCAACAAATAAAGTGCTTTAAGTGGGGATTTTTATTTATTTAATTAAAAGAGAGGTTTTCTTTCAATTAAATAAATTAGAAGTATTTTATTTAATTAAATGGGAGGAATTGAATTTAATTAAATAAGAGGAATTTAATTAAAAGGGAGATTAAATCTTTTAATTAAATAAGAGGAATTTTATTTAATTAAAAGGGAGATTAAATCTTTTAATTAAATAAGAGGAATTTTATTTAATTAAAAGGGAGATTAAATCTTTTAATTAAATAAAAATGATAAAACCTTAGGAAATATTGTTTAATTGAATTAATTACAATTTGATCAAGGAAATTGATTTGAATTGAAAATGTTCCAAAGCATTGATTCAGAAATTTGATAAAATGATAAAATAATAAATGGGGCCCAAAGTCTAGGCGACCATTTTTGGGTGCATACAGTATCATATCTATACATTTGCAAAATCACATAAACATTGCATACATCTGCATATCATACATAATCATAAAATAAATGCATTCATATCGAACATCATAAGGAAATACACATCTCGTAGAATCATCCAAAAAAAATACAATGAGATCAGAATCATATGTCTCTTTATATATAAATGTTAGGGGTACATCAAAATCTTGAGATATACAAAATTATCGGAGCAAATCATCATCTAAAAAATCAAAAAATGGTTACAATAGTAGGAGATATCAAATAGTATCAGAGAAAAAGAAGCTATCTCTTAGCCATGTCCTCAGCATCGACAGGAACATGTGGTGGTGGAGGCGATAGAGGAAAGACCTCATAGGCCTGTGGAATATGCACACCCTCAAAACACGCCATGAACTGTGAGAAGGATACCACTTATCTGTCTGCTAGAACTGCAACACTATAGGCTGCCACATAATATGAGGCCCTACTGGTCTGATTGGTGGTTATATGCTAAAAATGGTCACACTCAGTAATCAAGGTGGCGATCCTCTAATCACACTTAGTAGTCACAACAACAATCCTCTGATCTCAGTCGGCTATAACATCAACAATGTGATGATCCTGCTCTATAATCCTAGCATGCGCCATGACCGCATCTATATTTATACCATGGACCCTCTCCCTGAGTGAGAGAATGACATCTTGCAATTTCCACTGCCTCTGACCCTCTCCCTTAACCTGCTCAGCTTGGCTATCATGTCATTGTCTAACCTGTCAAGCGACCTCATAAAAACTGGGAGCCACCTATCCTCCTATCGGGGCATCACCTCCCACTGAACCCAATCCATCACCCTACCCTCTGTGGCACTGCCCTACTACTACTCGATCTCGCACCAAGATCCCTTCCTGACTGCCTAGGCATTGTTGTTTCTATGTTGGTCGAGATAGGTCCTCCCTCCTCTATCCTTATCGAACATCATAAGGAAATAAACATCTCATAGAATCATCCAACACAAGTACAATGAGATCAGAATCATATGTCTCTTTATATATAAATGTTAGGGGTACATCAAAATCTTGAGATATACAAAATTATCAGAGCAAGTCATCATCTAAAAAATCCAAAAATGGGTACAATAGTAGGAGATATAAAAAATTATCAGAGCAAAAGAAGTTATCTCTCAGCCATTTCCTTAGCATTGACAAGAACATGTGGTGGTGGGGGTGATGGAGGAATGGCCTCATAGGCCTATGGAATACACGCACCCTCAGAACACACCATGAATTGTGAGAAGGATACCACTTATCTCTCTGCTGGAACTGCAACACTATAGGCTGCCACATAATACAAAGCCCTGCTAGTCTGATGGGTGGATATATGCTGAAAATGGTCACGCTCAGTAGTCAAGGTGGTGATCCTCTGATCATGCTTAGTATTCACAATAACAATCCTCTAATCTCAGTCAGCTATAACATCAACAATGCGTTGATCCTTCTCTGTAATCCTAGCCTATGCCATGACCACATCTATATGTAGACCATGGACCCTCTCCCTAAGTAAGTGAATGACATCATGTGGTTTCTGCTTTCTCTGACCCTCTCCCTCAGCCTACTTAGCCTATCTATCATGTCATTTTCTAACCTATCAGTCGACCTCATAAAAAATGGGAGCCACCTATCCTCCTATTAGGGCATCCCCTCCCACTAAACCCAATCCACCACCCAACCCTCTGCGGAACTTCCCTACTACTGCTCGAGCTCGCACCAAGATCCCCTCCTGACTGCCTAGGCACTTTTGTTTCTATGTTGGTTAGGATAGGTCCTCCCTCCTCTATCCTCCGTGTTGGGGCAGCCAGATTTGTAAATTCTATGAAGAGGTGCCAAGCTATGTAATATTGGTACTTTGGGGTCATCCCTCCATCTTCTATCTCCTCTAAGTAATCCCAGAGAGCCCACTATAATACATGAAGCTCATGTATTGTTGTCCCATATACTAGTTGGGGCCCCCATATTCCTTGTTGTGTCTCATCAGTAAATCGAGCATAAGATGTAAACACAATAGACACTGCCTACAATTGACCAAATTGCCTGTGTACCCTGGACACCACAAACATCTCTATAACTGAAGTGGTACATCCTTTTAGTAGATGAGTAATAAACATATCATGGCTCTGCAACCGCCAGTCACTCCATGCATCAGTACCTCTGTATGGTGACCATGTGACCACTATCAGGTCATCAAATTGTCGCCTCCAATAATCTATCTTCCCCAAATGGGGTTGGGTGATATAACTTGTGTATGTGGATACAAAAGGAAGCTCCTCCTAGTGGGAATCATCTACCACTGGCTGACATATGGAAATGTGCTCCCATGACTAGACCTGTAAAACCAAAAAACCTGATGTGAGGCTCTTAGCCTTATGATAAATAATCTCATGCATCTCATGATTTAAATGTGTCAATGGGCATGAACCCCACCCAAGCTTCACTAGCCTATCTAGAAGCTCCTCCAAAATCAACCCCCACCCACTCTGGAATCCCTACTGACCCTTATCTGGCATAATAATGCAGCAAATGAATTATGCCATCAAACACATCAGAGGATACTGATCGACATACCTTTTCATCAGAGTGTCCCATGACACCCATCACTCCAGAATATCCTCATCTCCGAAGATCCTGTGAAATGCTAACATCCCTGGTCATTGCGCAGACTCGTACTGCACTGGATGGCCTCTAAAGGGAATACAAAAGATATGATATACATCCTTAGGTGTGACTATAATCTCTTCGGTGGACATATGGAAGGTATTATGCTCACTATGAAACTTCTCCACCAAAGATGTGAGAATGATGTAGTTCACCGTGATCTTAGGGATCCCCATAAGCCTGCCGAAACCACACTCTACAATGGTCTCTCTTTACTCATCATCTAGTCTCCCTACTAGACACATAGTGAGCAGATATGTAATCCTAAACTGAATATCGGGTAATCACACCTGCAGAAAAAAACAATGAAGCATCAGTACGATTGTCAAAGTGATCAAATGAAGATTTAAAATGATGCAAAATATGCTAAAGATGCCAAATCCACAACTAAGAAAATCTAAATTGGACGTTTAAGAGCTCAAAAGTCAATGTTGTTTCCAATACAAGAAAAGAATTG
Source organism: Thuja plicata (assembly GCA_018584345.1). NCBI lineage: Eukaryota > Viridiplantae > Streptophyta > Pinopsida > Cupressales > Cupressaceae > Thuja > Thuja plicata. The sequence goes on along the minus strand of MU227859.1, from coordinate 4,954,440 downwards.
ATATCAGGTCTCGTACAAGTATTCACATAGAGTAGTACGAGTCATAAAGCTAATACAAGTATATATTATTTATGATACGACCAAAGGGTCTGATTTGAAGGTGCTCATACGAGTTCTGGGTAAGGGGCATACAAAATAAATAATGGATTTTTATGAGTATCTATATCAGATCATTTATTGTACGATCCCTCCCTAGGAATTGTATGAGAAACTGAGGTTTGAAGATTAAAAATGTTCCAAAAAAATGCAAAATCAACCACAATTTATAAAGAATTACATGGAAGGTTTTTCGTGCACTCATTGTTGCTCGATAGGTCCTCGACCTATTGTGGACTCATTTGAACTTGAATCAATGAGTATCAATGGGGTCCACCATTTTTCTCAGAGAAGATTTGAAACTCAAAAAGGATGAAATGAATTGAAAATGAGCCTCTTATCCTTTATATAGGTTTTTGACCTAATTTTCAACTTGCTCCGATTGATGTAAAAATTGCACTCTTGGCTGATTCGACCGCCCTGATTCCATTTTTAGGATTGAAATCAAAGTTTGAGATCATTTCACTTGTCAAATTTGGCAGTTGACATTTTTAGTCAACCACAGTTGACCGCTTGCGCAATCAATTTTTTGGACTCCGAACCGATGAAAATCTCTCTTACTTTTCTCCTCAAAGCAATGCACGTGTCAAAATTTTGGTCAAACTTGTTCAACAAGACCTCGAAACAAGTGAAAATTGGGTCCTAAACGCTTGCAACCTCTTCCATATTAGATCAGTTTCTCTGACATCAATTTAATCAATCAATTTGCTTCTGTTCAATGGGACACCTAGCCATATTTCAATTTTACCCCCGAGGGCATAGGATCAGGACATCAACAGTTCACTGATATCACATCATCAAGAAAGACCCCATCTCTAGGGGCATCTCAACTTCATCGCATCACATCAAGTTGAGATTATCGTAAATCAATTGTCTTATACAATGATGGATACACTCGAAACCAGACAGATCAGTCTTATAAGTCATTCATTTCTGAAACTAGACACATCGATCAAATTAGCTTCATTACTTCAAATCAAGTCAATTTCACTTGTCAACCTCTTAAACGGTAATCAGTTTCATCGCTTCAAATCAAATTGTTTATTCATTCAAACCAATCAAAAGGTTTAAGAACTTTCGACAAATGTTTAGTTTCATCGTTTCAAATCAAATTGAGCATTATGTTCTATATCTTTTGATCGATCTTTATCCAATCAGGGTCAGAGTCAGTCTTCTTCAAAAGAATGATTTCATCGCTTCACATCAAACTATTCTTTGTCTTGTCACTAACTGGTCTTTGAATCAATGAACTGATCGCACATCAATTCAAATAGGGGCAAATGTAATGACCTAAAAATGGTCATCTAAACCCATGACCCCCAATCTCGATCTCTTATCAAGAAAACCCCAATCTTTTCCACCTTAAGTCCTAACCAGCTAAGGCAATTCAAAATCTTTAGTCTAATCTTACCTAAACCCTAGGTCCTAATTTATCATCGCACTTGATTAATTATTTAATTCTTAAATCCCAAAATATTGGCAAACAAACCTTATGTCATTTATTTAATTAATATGCTAGTATGTTGATTAAATAAATAGCTAATTGTTAATTAAATTCAAAAATGAATTAAAATTAATAAATTGAGTAAAAAGTGCGTTTAAATCATTTAAATATTCAAAAATGTGTTTTATGTCATCATTTTAGTTGACTGAACATCAAATTAGAAACAAATCTTTCTTATTTAGTTAACTAATTCTTTTATATTTCTCATTTTGGAAACAATCCAGTTAACTGAAAACTAATTTTAGAGGTTTCCTAAATGATTGATCAGATAGTTTAGTTAACTGACTCTCTCAACCAATTATCTTCTTTGCACATGGATTGTGCTTCTTTGAATTGAATCTTGTCTGTTTTTCAACTTTCAATCTTGATCGTCGGTTCAAGAGATATTTTCTATAAAAGAAAGCTTCATTTCCTCACAAAGGATGGGAATAATTTGAGTAGAGTTATTATGTAGGTTTATGTTTATCATTTACATTAAGCATCCAAGAATTTAAGCATTTAGCATATGCTTATGTTTTATAAGTATTTTCAATTCATAATCTAGGAACACTTTCTTTTTGGGTTTTAATAATCAATATTAACTAATCATTGGAAGAATATTTGTACTTGCATCAATAGGTTAATATCAATTTTAAATCCTTCATTTAGACAGTGTCAAGTCCCTGGGTTTTCAATGATTTGAGAGCAAATTCATACTCCTTCCTATTAGAAGGCAATACGTCGCCTTAGATTAGTTTATTGTTATCATATTTTAATGCTTTTTTAGATTAATCATGTAATGACCTATTGAAGTGTTTGTGTAGTTCAGAGGTCCACTTTTCACACACACACACACACACACACACACACACACACACACACACATCACACATCATATTATAAGAATAGGGTGTAAACACCTTGCACAAAAAGAATCTTTTTATATTTTTGGTGAATCTTAGGGGATGTGTTTAAGCATATTAAATGCCCATTTGGGTGCACTTGTAAATTTTTATGTATCACTAATTAGGTATTCTATGTGTAGGTCACACATGAGAAAAATATTTAATATTGGAAACTTAGTACCAAAAAGTAAATGTGGGGTTAGTTGTTTTTTGTACTCATTGTTTTTAATAAAATGGTTTTACCTTATTACTTAGTTGTCTTGTGTGAGATTGATTCTATAAAAGAAAGCACAAGTATAGTGGTAGAGGTTGTTTGTTTGGCTTGTTGATTAATTAGTGGTTTTTGCTAAGTTGTCATTGTATTGAACTTTATTATGAATATTTCATATATGAAGCATGGGATGGGATGTTTGGATACATAGTTGGATGAATAGGGGATGCACATGAGGAGAACAATGTTTTAAAATTATTCATGGAGACTCTATAGTCATAGTATAATGTTTTCATTGCAAAATAATACATTGAGTGTTGATGCTTTTAGAGGCTCAATTTTTCCCTCTTTGGGTGTTATCTCATAATATATCTAATGTTATTTTGTGGTGTGACTGTGATCTTTTCATTTGGTTATTATGCAAGCTTGTATGTATGATTTTCTCTCATGAGGTTAAGTGGGAAATGTTTTGATAAACCTATATAATTTTCCTAATACATGCTAGCATCCTAGGATAGTTTCTCATTTGATAGTTGTTTACACACATTTTTCCAATTGTCACCACCCTATGTCAATGAGAAAGGCTAAAAATTATTCCAAATGACTTGCCAAATCCTTCCTTTTCCCTTTCTCCATTTGAAAATATGATCTTTCATTCTTTATCTACTTACCTCTCTATAATTAATCACTCACCACTCTAAAGATCATGGATAGATCTCTCAAGATCTACAAATTTCTACAAGCCTTGTACAACATTTTTTTGGGCTCTCTTTTTCTCTTTGGCTTCCTCGAGCCTCTACATGTGATTTTATTGTTTCTAATTTTAGTTTAATTTTATTTCTCAAGAACCTTTGGATTTTCACAACCTATTAATATTTCATTTTAGTCACCATGCGGATACTATGGAAATGAACAACCAAGAGGCATGGGTGAATTAGTTGTTCTTAAAATATTCAAACTTCAAACCCTTAAACTACAAAACCCTTAAACTTGTGAACCCTTCAATATGATCTGATAAAATGAAATAATGAACATGCAATTACACACAAATATGAATCACACCACACAAGTTGACACAAGATTTTTATCATGGAAACCTTGTTAGGGGAAAAATTATGGCGGAGTTGATTACCCATAATAACAAAATACCTTGTTACAAATATAACCTTATTAAAATTTATATGGGGATTATACATGCAATCAAGCTCACTTCCTAGTGCTCATAGCTCAAATGAAAATCCTGAGGCTACAACCCTGACGAAGGCTCATTGCCTTACAATTTTTATCACTACAATGATCAATCAAACTCCAATCAGATAGGATTTTGTGAACTATCGAGAATGACAACTCCAATGTCTAATTATAGTTTCTTATAAGCACACCTTGGAGATCCTTGTTCATTCCTATTGTTGAACACACTTCTTATTTCAATGAATTGATATCTCCCTCTATCATCCACCTCTGACATCCGCATCCATGATCCACAACTTGAATTTTCCCTAATTCATCATCTTATACCAAGAAAAAGGTTGGAAAAACCTAATTCATCATCTCTTTCAATCTACGGGGCAGATCTCATTATTTGAATTCACCCATTACCACTTAATCTTGACCACATACTATAACCATCTCCTCAAGATCATAAATCTCCCAGATAACACATTTTACTTGCGCAACATGATTTATCAACTAGTTCGGTCGAGAACAAATGATAATATAATGAACAATATATTTGACAAGAAATTCAACCAATCAAGAAATCTGATCTTGAGTATCACCAAACCATCAAACACATACTTCAAGAACATCTTCCATCATCATGAAAAACACTCATCCATTCAAATCTGTCACAACCATTGCATTTGACAACCCTTTTTCATTAAGCCTTGAAGAACACTGTCATCAAGCGACTAAGATAATAAGATTATGCCTTGCGGACCTATGAAGTATAAATTATTTGAGTTGAACATACCTTAGTATGTCTCAGACACACTCCTAAATGTGCTCCTTCAAATTTTTACTCTTTTGAGCACATCAAACCTTTTACTAACATCTTGTTAACAATGACTGTCACCTTTTCTGTCAGTCATCTTCTGTAACCTATTTACCTGTCCAAATATTCATGTAACACTTTAAAACTTTGGTTTAACATGGTAAATACCTTCTTCTACATGCCCGAATCCATATCTATTATGTTTTCTTCTCACCGGGCCTTAGAACACACTACTCCATTGGTTAACTCGCAACAGTTAAGTTAGCAGCAACTAATCTATTCTTTTGATCACTTCCTCTGATCGATTCCTTTGATATGTTGACATCAATGCCAACACATTAATCTTATAACTTTTCCAATATGCCAACAATCTCCCCCTTTGGAATTCATGAAAAAATTTGATGTGAAAATAAGTAATACAATCATAAACCAATAGTCTCACTCCAAGAAAGATAGTCAATAGTACTACCAACAATATCCCTCATTATCTTTCAGAGTCTCTCTAATAGAACTTCTTCTACTCCCCCTGGGAACATGCTTGACTTAGTTCCAATCAAATTACATACTCTTCTCTTTATCATGATCTCACCCTATAGTACACATCACATCTCTTATCTCACCTCTTTCTTATGTTCAAGTATACATAAACTTGCATCTCTCATGTGGTCAACTTCCTTCTCAACTTCTCCTCTGATGTATTCTTTACCTTAGTTGTTTTTTTCACATATGTTTCTCTCCCCCTTTGACATCAACGAAAAAGGTTTGTTAATTGTTCTCATGAATTTATCCTTGTCAAATCAATGTCAGCTTCCTTTTCATCTTCATCTTCTAAGACTTCACCTTGCTTTCCTGTACATATATTTTCTTGTGAAATCCATGCACTAATCAAGAAATTTATTGTAACATCTTGAACAATTCTTTTTCTGATTAGGATTCTCTTTTCCTTGCCATGCCTACTACTCCCCCTAAGTATTATCCTTCATACATCAATCCATCTTTAATGATATTTTCATGTGGCTCATCTAGACTGATGCATTCCCTTGCATCTTGGTTTTGAGTAGGATAAAAAAGTCCTTTTGAATTTTCTTTGGATCTTACTGATGTAGATCCCATATATCTATATTTTCTTTGATCTTATTTCTTCTTGACTTCTTCTTATACTTATGCTCGCCTTCACCTTTCTCCTTTCCTTTTTCTTTCTTTCTGTTCTTGCCACTCTTCTGCAATCTCATGTTTGGTCTTTTATTGTCACCTATGTCTTTCTTGTGTTTCTTCTCCTTGTCCTCCTTTCCTTTCCCTTTTCTCATAGAATCCCTTTGATCATGCTTGTCCACCTTGTCATTTCCTCGTATGCTCTTATCATCTTCTGGTATACTTTTACTAATCTTTCCAGTCTCAACATTTTGTGTGTTTGCAGTGTACATAAGTTTGAGTGGATTCATCGCATCTGAGACATATGACAATCTTTTATTTTCTATTAATATTCCTCATCATATTACAAGTACATTTACCAATTTTCCTTGTGATAATTTCTTTTACCCTTCTCACACCTTCGATTACATCATGGACATAATTAATTCTCCTAATTCTAACAAAATGATTGTTTCTATTGCAATCTTAGGCTCTATGTCCATATTTACCACAATCATAGCAACTAACATTGAAGTTTTGAGATTTAGAGATTCTTACCACATGTTTCATGCTTTTGTTCCTTTTTATGTCCTTGGATCTCTTGTGTAATCTCCTTTTATTGTTTATTATGTCCTTCTTGCCTTTATTTTTTGGCTTGGCCTGACTCTTCTATTCTTTTTGTTTGTTCTTCTTGATCTTATCTCTTTTCTTCCTTGATCTAGGCTTATCTTGGCTAGAACTAGAGAATTCTCCTTCCTCTAATCCAATACCATTCTTTTCCATTGGTCACCTTTGTGTTTGCAATGCATCAAGCTTAGTTGGACTAATCTTGAGCTTGTCTTTGAGATCATTTGCAATTTTCATCCCCTCTTCCATTTCTCTAAAAAATGATCATCTATGTCTTCTCCATATACTTCTATGAATTCAGCTTCATAAATTAGATAGATCTGATCTTCTATAATTTTATGATGTTCTAACTTGGAATCTTCTTCAACTAATTACTAACTTTCACTCTTCATAAATTTTCTGAATTTAGATTCCTTCTGATTTTGAACATTCAGGTTCTCACAACTTGTGGAACCTTCTTCATTTTTTGTTGTATATGCATCTTCATTTCCTTCCTCTTTAATAAATGATCTCTTAAGAATGTACTTAGTTTTATTCCCATCATAAATTTGTATTTCATGGTGTTCATCAAAATTACTTATACATGAATCAAATTGATTTTTACTAGTTTGAGAAATCAATTATCTATCTTTAGCATAATCCAATTTTTCATACCTTGGTGTCCTTTTCTTCTCCCGTGCCTCTAACATTGTTCCTTATTCCTTTTTTCATTAGGTTCATCTTCATCATTGATCCTTCTCGAGACACTTTGTATCTGATTCTAATTTTTAGGATGATTCAGTCTTATGCACCTAGGTATCATCTATTTTACCACTAGTTTTTGTGCTTCCTTTTCATTAGTTGTATAATTCTCTTCCTTTGCATTTACTGTATTATTTTGTACTTTATTTTTATGTTCCTCTTGGTATCTTCTCACTTTCTGATCAACATGTGTATTTCTTCCTGATTTGGATAGATTATCGATGTCTTCATCTGCTCTGACATTTTCAATTTCTACTATCCTTCTCATCCTTTTGTTGTAACACATGTATGCTTTAATTTTGGTAGAGTATACAAGAAATATGCCCTTGTCACTCTTGATGTAACACTTACTACCAAAAATTCTAAAATATTTTAAAGTAGGAACATTTCCCTACCAAAGTTCATAAGGTGTCTTATGTGTTCTTCTTTTGATATGAATTCGGTTATATGTGTATGTTGTATTGTTAACCACCTTTATCCAAAATATTTGTGGAGCATCTCCTCCTATCATCATGGCTCATGTAGTATCAAAGATTGATCTTATCACTCTTTCCACATCTTCATTTTGTTGTGAAGTCCTTGGTGCAGATAATTGTCTCTTAATTCCATGTTCTTCACAAAAAGTATTGGAATCCCCAGATGTGAATTATCCTTCTCCATATGATCTTAGGAATTTAATCCCTTTCCTAGTTTCATTTTCAATCATTAATTTTAAGAGTTTGAATTTTCAAAAGTTTCAAACTTTCCTTTCAAGAAGGTTACCCAAACCAGTCTAGAGTAATCATCAACGAATATCATAAAGTATCTATCTCCTTGCATGTTTCTTATCTTTGCAGGACCATACAAATCAGTATGAACAAGATCTAACAATCCAATTGAGTTTTCATCTTTAGATTTGAAGGTAGTTCTTGTTGACTTACTTAACTGACATTCCTTACAATAAATATTGGTAGGCATTTTCAATCTAGGAAGGTTTCTAACAACAGAGTTAAAGCTTAGTCACAATATTTTCAAAATCTACATGACATAGTCTCTTGTGCCATAACCAGCTTTCATCTACTTGAATAATGTAGCAACTTCTTAGATTAGTATTCAGATGAAATACATTACCTCTTGTGTTGGATCCTGTTGCAGTCACCTTTCTAAGATTGTCTACAATCTTGCATCCATTGTTCATCAATTGTCCTACACTGAGAAGATTATGTCTCAAACCTTCTACATATAGCACATCATCTACATTCTTCTTTCCATCTAGAGAAATAGATCCTCTACCTCTAATTACACATCCAGTGTTACCTCCCCATCTTACCATACCACCATCAACTTTCTCAAAGCTTACAAATTTACTCCTATCACTGGTCATATGGCAAGAGCATCCACTGTCTAGTACCCATTCATCCTTTTTTATTGTTTGTGCATCTAAGATCCTCTTTTCTACGACAATACAATCAGTGACACAAGCAGACATAAAATCTATAGGTTTGCAATCACCTTCCTTTATTGCAATGAATGAAGTAGTGAGCTTGAAATAATTAGACGTAGTACCTTTTTCTTCTTTCTCAATGCATGAATTAGTGGGCATGAGATCTATAGGTACAATGTCTTCTTCTTTAATAGGACTCAGTGTAATTTTACTATTGTTTGCATTAGTGTCCTCAGATCTACCTTTTGAAACTGCAACTTCCTTTATAGCAATCAGTGCTTCCAACCTTTGAATCTCTCTTTGTTCCATTTCAAGTTCCTTCATGAGTTCCTCAAGTTCTTTCTTATGATTTTCCATAATAGATCTCCCTTAAGATGTTAGGATTCCTTCAAGGGACCAGGCTCTGATGCAAATTGTTGATACTATGGCAATGAACAACTAAGAGGAGGGGGTGAATTTGTTGTTCCTAAACTCTTCAAACTTCAAACCCTTAAACCCCAAAACCCTTAAACTTGTAAACCCTTAAATTTGATATGATCAAATGAAATAATGAACATGGAAGTACACACAATCAGAATCACATCCACACAAGTTGACACAAGATTTTTACTATGGAAACCTTGATAGGGTAAAAACCACGGTGGGGTTGATTACCCACAATAAGAAAATACCTTGTTAGAAGTATAACCTTATTACAATGTATATGGGGATTGCACATGCAATCGAGCTCACTGCTCAACTGAAAATCCTCGGGCCACAACCCTAACGAAGGCTCACTGTCTTACAATTTTTATCACTACAATGATCGATCAGACTCCAATCTAATAGGATTTTGTGAACTGTTGAGAATGACAAATCTAATGTCTGAATACAATTCCTTATAAGCACACCTTGCATATCCCTATTCAATCCTCCTATTGAACACACTTTTGATTTCACTGAGTCAGGATCTCCCTCTGCCAGCCACCTCTAACATCCACATCCACAATCTGCAACTTGAATTTGCCCTAATTCATCATCTTATACCAAGAACTAGGTTGGTAAAACCTAATTCATCATCTCTTTCAATGTATGAGCCAGATCTCTTAATTTGAATTCATCTATGACCGCTTAATCTTGACCACATATTATAACCATCTCCTCGAGATCATAAATCTCCCAAATAACATGTTTTGTACTTGCGCAACATGATTTATCAATTAGGTCAGCCAAGAACAAATGATAATATAAAGAACAATACATTTGACCAAAAATTCAACCAATCAAGTCCTTCTGATCCTGAGTATCACCAACTCATCAAACACATACTTCAAGAACATCTTCCAGTATCATGAAAAATACTCAACCATTCAAATCTATCACAACCACTGGATTTGACAACCCTTTTTCATCAAGCCCTGAAGAACACTATCATCAAGTGACTGAGATAATAAGATTATGCCTTACAGACCTTTGAAGTATAAATCTTTTGAGTTGAACATACCTGAGCATGTCCCAGACACACTCCTAAATGCGCTCCTTGAAATTTTTACTTTGTTGAACACATCAGACCTTTTACTGGCTTCCTATTGACACTGACTGTCACCTTTTTTGCCTATCACCTTTTGTAACTTGTTTACCTTTTCTGCCTGTCACCTTTTGTCCTTCTGATCCTGAGTATCACCAACTCATCAAACACATACTTCAAGAACATATTCCAGTATCATGAAAAATACTCAACCATTCAAATCTATCACAACCATTGGATTTGACAACCCTTTTTCATCAAGCCTTGAAGAACACTGTCATCAAGTGACTGAGATAATAAGATTATGCCTTGCAGACCTTTGAAGTATAAATATTTTGAGTTGAACATACCTGAGCATGTCCCAGACACACTCCTAAATGCGCTCCTTGAAATTTTTACTTTGTTGAACACATCAGACCTTTTACTGGCTTCCTATTGACACTGACTGTCACCTTTTCTGCATGTCACCTTTTGTGACTTGTTACCTATAAAAATCTTCATGTAACACTGAAACTGGGTGAACATGGTAAACACCTTCAACAAAATTCTACGTGAGTGACTCCATATCTATTATGTCTTCTTCTTACCGGACCTTAGAACACACTGCTCCACTAGTTAACATGCAATAGTTAAGACAGCAACAACTAATCTATTCTTCTGATCACTTCCTCTGCTAAGTTGACATCAATGCCAACACATTCATCTTCTAACTTTGCCAATATGCCAACACAATATTCTTATTTCTATATGCACTTAAATTCTTCTATATGTTATTTTTCTATATATCTATCTATTGTCTATTGTGGAGATAGAAATTCCAAACAAAGGATTTGATGAATAAAATCCCTAAACAACCCCAAACATTTCCTCATTTTACCTGAGTGATAGCTTGTTTTATTTTACACTTTTAAACTTCTCAAGAACCAAGTTATTGACAAGTTGTAAAGAATTGAGTTAATTTTCTTAATTCACGTCGATCGTCTATGATGTTATATCTCATTTATAGAATATCACATCCTTTTGTTGTGAAATTTGTGAATTAACCAACATTTTTTTTTTTGTTTCTGGTGATGGATAAATTTGTAGATTAAGCTTGTTAAATTTCTATCTTTGTCAGAGAAATATTTTTACAAATCACATAAATAGTAGTTTTTACACTGCCTCTGCAAATTAAGAGGGCATGCAAAGCTATTGTGCATAACCTTAGGTGTAATTAAACCTAGTAGAGTAATATTTTAAGATAAACTAACCAAGCATTTAGTACTGATAAATATGTACATTTTATTACATTTTGCATAAACAGAATATGAATTTCATTGAATACTTTCTTTTTGAACTTTCCAGCCATTTCATTTTGTTAATTTCTAGGATTGCACATCTAAGCTTGGAAGTTTGATAATCATATTACAAAATATTTTTTATGAAACATTTTGTAAGATTTTGCTACAGAGATAGCCACGCAAGATCTAGAGGCCCGAAAGCACAATAACAAGAGAGAATGAATATGACAAAAAAAATTGTATTATGATGACCAAGAATGCAGTAGAATCAATAAGAATCATTGACTTCACTTCGTTAAAATCAACTAGAATGAATATTAAAAAGGAGATCCCTTGGTTAAACAGACCAAGGTGAGAACATAGGACTACATAAGATTATGACAAGTGTCATAATCTTATGAAAAGATAATCAAAGAAAACTTATCACCCACATAAGGTGGAAAAGTTAATGTGTCACATATCAATCACCCTCCAAAGTGGAAATATTTGTGTCATAGGTCCACTAAAGGTGGATCACCTTCCAAGGTGGAAAGGTGTTTGTGCAACACATCCACAAAAGGTGGAAAATAAATAAAGTGATAACTCTACCAAAGGTGGAAGTTCCACTTAAGGTGATAACACCACTGAAAGTGGGAGCATTCATATATGGTCCCTAAGTAAACTTAAGCAACATGTGTGTTTTGAACCTAGGAGAATGGCTTACTAGGCACAACAATTAAACACACCAATAACCCCTCTTAAGTGCAACTTAGGGAGAATGTATGCACACAATGCAAGATGGGTCCTACCTACTTGGCCATGTTAAGTACCCATATACAAATGCAATGCAATTCATCTCTCACAAATGAAGAAAAGGAGAAAAAACAATGGCAAAAAACTCCTCCCCAAAAGAGAGATGGAAATACACAATAACACTTAACAAAGAGTGAGAAGGATAAAACCCCATGGGAGGAAAAAGGTCCCCTCATAAGAGAGAAGAAGAGAGACCATGAAGGGCCCCCTTGATGTAGAATCTCTTACAAAGATGGTCCAATGATCTTGAACAACATTCATCTCCTTAGGAAGAAATAGAGCAAACATTGCACCAAGAATGTTGAAGATTGACAAAATCAAGTATCATTGTCGATGAAGAACCAATGATGGATCTCTCACTTCAATATGATAGAGATGAGGCATGGAGACACCTGTATTAGCATCTTATTGCTTGGAGACATGTATTGAGTCTCACAAGAGAGGTACTAACCCACTAAATATAGGAGGATTACATCAAATCAAACATCAATGTAAAAGTACAATAAAGTAATATGACACTTTATTTTAGTACATTTAAAAAATGGATCATGCAAGAGATTATAACATGATTACAATGATGTAAATCTGAAAACTAATGGAAAAGCCACTATAAAATTGGGCCTAAAGTAGCTAATTGTTGAAGATGCCTCCATTTGGATGTTACCAAGAAAGCAGGAACAACTAGCCCCTAATGGATACCACATGGAAGAACTGATAATCGATCAATATAAGATCAATAGGTGGACATAAAATTGTGTTCCCAAATTTGCTTACTAAACAAGAAATTTATTTTTTAAAAACTTTTAAGTTTTTTTTTTAAAAATAATTTCCTACTAAAAAACTATTAAATAATAAAGATTTTTTTTCATTTTTTTCTTTCTTGGACTTCCCATTTAAGTTATTACAATTGCCACTATTAGGCTATAAGAGACTTATATCACTATGCAAAAGACCAAACTAAGATCTATGCATTACAATTGCAAAAATAGACCAAATAAGGCCATATGTTAAATATACATATTTTTTGTTACGATCATTATAAACTAATAGCACCGCTATGAATTACATGAAAAGTTATGCACTGTTAAAAAATTACACCAGAAAGGAGTTCATATGAAGCCCAAACGAAGCCCCTAAAGTAGCAAAAACAAGGATTGTGGAAATTTTAAAAAACCTTGGGCACTAAAATTAGACACCACCAACACCATTGTGTAGGGTACAAAATTTTGCCCAAAAAAAGCTCACAATAAGGAGTCCAGATGACTAAGACATTGTTGTTTAAAAATCACCTACATAATTATGACGCTCGAATCACTACCACACCTCCACATTTCAAATGCCTATAGATTTGGCCTCTGGTGTTTGAATTAGATGGAAAAAAAGTCAACCTTAGGATTTTTGGACCTCTCGAATCTAATGGTGACCTTAGATTTGCACCACCAAGCTCCCATTTTGGCTTGCAATAGAAAGTCACAGAGAGGACCCTTTCCCAAAATCCACCAAAAAATACTCATCTCTCAAAAGAGTATTCAGTGTCACTCAACAAACTCTGATACCATGTAAGATTTGGCTATGGAGATAGCCACCCAAGATTTAGAGGCCCAATGGAAAGCACACTAATAAGAGAGAATGAATATGACAAGAATAAAAGGTATTCACCAAAAATGTATTATAATAAATTGGAATAACTGAATTCACGTTATTGAATCAACTAGAATGAATGCTACAAAGGAGACCCCTTGGTTAAATAGACCAAGGTGAAAACATAGGAGTACATACGATTATGACGAGTGTCATAATCTTATGACATGATAATCAAAGAGATAACTTATCACCCACATAATGTGGAAAAGTAAAGGTGACATATGTCCACCAAAGGTGGATCACCCTCCAAAGTGGAAAAATGTTTGTGCCACATCCACTAAACGTGGATCACCTTCCAAGGTGGAAAGGTGTTTGCGCAACACATCCACAAGAGGTGGAAAAATGATAAAAGTGATAAGTCCACCAAAGGTGAAAGTCCCACTTAAGGTGGAAAAGTGATAATGTGATAACACCATCAAAAGTGAGAATATTCCTATGTGGTCCGTAAGTAAACTTAAGCAACATGTATTTATAACCTAAGAGAATAGCTTACTAGGTGTTACAACTAAACACACCAACACTCTTGAAATATTAGTAGTGCATGATAATGAAATTTTAAGGTTTCATTTTTTGTGTGTAGTCGAAGTGCAAGATAAATGGGAATGCCAAGAAACAAATGGCTTTTGATTCTAGCTATGAGAACTAAATCCTTGTGAGAGGCTAGACCATAAAACCCTAGCAGAATAATATTTTAAGATAAACAAAGGAAACACTTCATACAGATAAATATTTACATTTTATCACATTTTACATAAATAGAATATGAATTTCATTTAATTCAAGACGTTCCAAAATTAAGAAAACACAATACACATTATGGTGTTTGAAGACTTGTCTATGGAGAAAACAATATAAATATTGGGAATGCATAGTAATGAAATTTTAAGTTTTTCTTTTGTATATTTTGGTGAGACACGTTGACAACTTGAAATTTTCAAAAGAGTGTTAAGTTGAATCATATCAGTAAACTTTACAAGCAATTTTAACAATCAACACCAAGCATAGAGGAGTTGGTCTACTATCTTTTGATTTTGAACATGTGTATCTTAAATGTGTAATTATTTACTTTTATATTATTGATTTTGTTTCGGGGAGAAGATTTTATATTAAACCCACAGAATTACTATTTCATATGAAATGGTGATCATGCAGTATATCTCGATCACCATCGCCAAGTGCATCTCAACAAAAGATTGAAAATGACTGCATTCAGAGCTTTCAAAGCCTTTTAATCAAGTTGAATATAAAAACACATTAACTGTTTGTGGTCCCCAGAAGCAGAGATCTTTAAATATATAGGAGTATTAATTTTTTGTAAAATAGCAATAAAAAAAAATCTATATAAACCTTGTTGAACCAAGTTTTTGATCATTCTTCTCTGAAACTTTCTTACGCAAATTATAAACCTTGAACAATGCAAATAGCTGTTAAGATCCAGCTGCCATTATTAAAAACCAGGCACAGTAAAAATGTTATTTTGATTAGTGACCATGATTGTTGCTTTTTTTATTTTTTTAATATTGAATTATTGTTGCTTTTGATAACAAATAACACCGCCGTCATTTTTATAATTCGTGAACATAATCTTACTGGATAAAACCATCAAATGATTCTAATAAACTGAGTGATTACTATTGCACCACAGACCATTTGTGTTGCCGCTGACTGCTTTTTTTTCTACCTATAAATGGATATTGTTGTCGTTCATATACTGACTGATCATTATTGCGCCACAGACAATCCTATTGTCATTTCTGCTTACCAATGGATACTGTTATCTTTAACTTACTTATAAACATAGTTATTATTGAGTTTGTAGTTTGCAAGTTTTTATTGTTACACATCAAATCGATAATGTTGCATCACATAAACTTGTTGTCATCATTATTCTTTCGACATAACTATCCTATCACTGATCATAACTTTCTGTTATTATTGTGATACGTATCAATCTTCTTGATCGCCATAGTTTCATCATTACTGTCTTTAACTATCCTTCTTATTATCACTGATCATAGCATTCTGTCATTATTGTGATACGTATCAATCTTGATCGGCATACTTTCATCATTATTGTCTTTGACATAACTATCCTTAATGTTATCATTGAACATAGCATTCTGTCGTTACTGTGATACGTATCATTCTTGATCAGCATAGTGTTCACTACTGTTGTTATCCATACTGTTATCAATTAATATAAGCATCTTTACTTCTCTCATAAGATGATAGGAAATATCATTGATCATAATAAAACAATTTGGTTCAGACAGGATATGTATGTCCTGAAATGCCAGGCATGATACCACTGTTTCACTTGTGACACTCTTGTTGCCATTCTGGGTTTGGAATAGTCTTCAAGACTTGATGGTTAAGTAGAATGGCTAGTTAACAGTTCTCATTTATTTAAGTTATATTTTATTGCATTAGGGGTTCATAACCATTCTAGCAGACTGACTTATTATCAATGTTAAAGTGATTTATGTTATAAATATCATTAATAAGCAATCTCAAAATTAATGAGAAAACCTCATTTTTCAAAATTCATGGTGTACACTTTCACTTACACTCGATGCAATTAGTTATTTCTTTTTCTTTTGTTTTTTCCCAACTATTTTAAGCTCTCAATATTTTCCTTGTTTTCTCACAAGAAATTGAAAATATCTTTACTTTCTGGGGTGATAAGAAATGCCCAAGAAATATATTTTCTTCGATGATTTGTGCGATCACCAACAAAGAAATTAATTTCTACGGTTTTAAGTTTTCTATTTTGAGTCACAGCTATACAACACAACCATCAACTACAAATCTGGGAAATTTCACATTTGACCAATGCCGATTTTGGATCAAAGAAAATTGTTGGGCATGGTGGGAGAAAACTACCATTTGCCATCAAAGGTAACCCTATAGCATTTGAAAGCAATTAGTGCCATATAAATTCAGTATACCAAAATATGCTTTATGCTCAACTTGGTCTTTTAACATGGTCAAGGTGTAGAAATGCAAAGTGAAACTGATTCAATGACTGATACAATCAAATATACACACAGACGAACACGCTTATATAAATAGTTCTCATGGAAGCAATAGCAGTATTGCTGCCAATTATGTTCACTTGTGGAGTGAGATATATACCAAATCAGTCTACAAGCTACTATTGCTGACAAGAGTAGCATGAACAAAACAGGTGGTTGGCTGGCCCATCTATTTCATCAATTAGCAACAACTTGGAATGTATACATATTCATTTATGATAAGGAACGATACATAAAACTGCATGGAAATTCATCCATTGCAACAGTGAAGTGTGAACAACTAGAAAAATAAAGACAATATTTTAAAACATAATGCATCTTATATGATTCTCTCAACCTCAAATAAATCAATCTCCTACAAGTTTTAGTGCTTAGCATATGTTACAGTCCAGCTCTAGAACATTCCCTCAAAGGCTTAAACAATGCCATGCATGTCCACGAACAGTTTTCCCATGAATAGCAGGTACAGTAGTTGAACCAACACCAATTTAAAATAACAAAAATATATACATACTCACTCAAAAAGTGGGTGGAACGTTTGTTTACAAGTGACCGATGTTAAAAATCTGCAAAGATCCTGTAGTACTGTCAGGAATATTAAGAAGTAGACGCAGTCACGCAGGTGCTAGAGAGGAGAATGTACAGAAGAAAAACAAAACTTTATTTAGTGAGGATCCTGGCAATATCAATCTTAACATTGTCGAACAATGCAACTGTTCAGTCACTCCAGTTGTCTTCATCATATAAAGATGCAGGTCCCCTTGAAGGTGTCTCATCCTGCACATCGATTCTCCAACACACACGTCAGGCAAAGTTCATTTAAGGCTCCATATATGCTCAAATATATGAATTCTACCAGGCATACTACAAATTCATGTGTTTACTTCAGTTTTAAATTGAACAAGATGGTGATATTAACACACAGATTTACAAATTGTAAATAAGTTACATTTTCTGTTGAATAAGATGGTGATATATCCAAAAGTTTGCACCATTATGGGCACTTCTAGGGCTTCACTCGGGAATTGAACTTGGAACTCACTTATAAACATAAATCCACAAACTGAATGCACTCCAGCAGCAGGCTATTGCAACAGCTATATTAAACAAAGAAGCTTCTACTCAAGATGTACAAGGAGAACTAACGACTTCAAATAAAACATTAAAGGTCAAAAATAAACATTTTGAGCTTTGCCTATAAATATTTCCATGACTAAGTTTTGTTGTGAAATTCATATCTGTTCTAAATCATTATTAGATATTTATTGTGTATGGCAAAATGATACAGCCAGAGTAATCCCATCACATACACAGCTCAGTAACCTTAAGCTAGATTGTTATTGCAAATAAATAAAGGCAGGTAAAGGTGGGCAGACATTTCAATTTCCACAAAGTTAAAGGCTGAATTCTCATTTTTGCAAATGCCCACATGTTGCATTCTGACACATTTTAAGAACCTCACAAACTACAGAAATGAAGAAACAGACAAATAAATTTATCAAACTACCCTCTCACATGGTAAATTTTAACCATAGTAGTTTCAATTATAGTGTTGGATTTTGCACATACTACGAGTACTACTAAGTCCTCATGTGAGGCACCAGCTGTGAGTCTGCAAACTTGATTTGCCAGGTTACCAAGTTTGACAGCAGGGCTAGCAAGTCTGTGCACAATGATCAGACTAGTAAGTCCCATCTGTCAGACAGCAAAAAACACACTTTAAAAAAAATAGAAAAGACCTAAATGGCTTTTTATTCATTGACCCATTACACTCTACTAAAAACTAATCGTTTTCTGAATTTTATATCAAGGAGTTATTTTATGCGTATTTTTATTGTCCATGTCAAAAATCATTGTATTATCAAGCACTTGTGATGTCCAAGTCTTGGGATTACCATGCTTAAAAGCATTACCATTTATTGTCCATAATGCTCTGTGGTTGCAGTTACTTTATCATTTCATGTCTAAATTCCTAATAGATTTGCATAACTGATTTCCACAGAAAATCAAGAGTTATAATAAAGATCATCAACAATTTGCAACCTCAACTTGCCAAGTCGTCAAGATTAATAGCAGGAATCATTAGTCTGCACACTGATCAGACTAGAGATCTCATCTGTCTGACAACAAAGAGTAAACTTAAAAAAAAAAAAATTAAAATGAATCTCAAAAGATCCACTTATTTGTCTTTGATCAGACTTGTCAGTCCCATCTGTCAGACAACACAAAATATACTTAAAAGTTCAAACAATGATAAGGGAATCCAAAATAAAGCTCAAAAAATTACTTGTGACCTTTCTTCACTCATTTTACTCACCCATCCCCCTGACTCACTCAAAACCTGATTCTTGTCTGAGGGAGCTATTCTTCGAGATTTTTAATTGATTCTGAGTCTAAAATCAGCTTGCTCATTATTCATCATGTCTGAGTTTCATGACTATGGTTTTAACTTTTAAGCTCTAACCATACAATACTGTGTGTAAAGCTAATAAATGATGGTTGCAGTGATTTTGTTATTTCATGTCTAAATTCCTAAAAGATTACTTTGATCAGATTCATGAGTCCCATCTATCACAAAACACAAAATACACTTAAGCCAAAAAGATTGGCTTAAAATAAAGCTCAAAAGGTCACTTCTATATAGAGAGTAAGTACCTCTTCAAGAGAAATCACAGCAGGAGGAGACCATATTAGAATTTGTCGATCATTACTACCACTATATAGCTCCTGCAAAAGAATCAACAATATATTTCTTAGACACATAAAATTTCATGTAACTAATGCACACAAAAATAAAAGACAAAATAAACAGTAAAATTTCAGAGCAATAACTTGATGGTCATCATACTGAAAGAGTCCTTTCTTTATACTGCATATTCAGAGAAGCTACGATGCAGAATGAATCAGGATTACTGGAACACATTTGGGCCAATCCACAATGATATAAATCGTCATACTTAGATATTGATATTGTGAAACTCATGCAGCATATACAAAGAAACAAGATTTAGGGTAAAATTAAGATACAAACCACACTTATGGATACCATCTGAAGTTCTGAACAATGACATTGAAGAGTACCAGAACCCATCCAATAATTTGGAACCATTTTGCAAGAATCCAAATGGAATAAGATATGGAGGCAAGCTATGTACCATTTTCATGCTCCAGAAGATCTGGGTAGCAGCTTGGAAAAAGAGGGTCTGTCCTCCAAAGTAATTTAGCATGCAAAGGCCCCAAACAGAATTCCCTTTCCTCTGTTCCCTTTGTGGTGTAAGGGGCAGTTCTAAAGGCTCCCATTATTTTCACTTTACCTTTATGTATATGTGTGGGTGGCAATGTGGGGGGGTGTGGCTGGGCCTGGGATATGAGGTGAGAGAGAGAGAGAGACCTCAGATTTCAATTTTGTGACTAAGCTTGTGATAAGTTGGGCCTTGCCATTGTGCTCCTTTCTTGCAAGTTGTGTGCTATTTTTTTATACTGATGATGCCCCAGTTCTTGTAGCTGTCCTCTATATTGGTAGTTTCTGGAGGCTATAGGTAATCTAAAAAAAATATTCAGATAGGTACAGAAAATCTCCTGTTCTTCAGAAGTAAAAAAATGTCCAAATAAACACAGAAAATTATAATTTGTTCATTTTTTCTGTCTAAAAGAATTCTTTTCTATAACTAGTAATGTCAACTAGCATAGATTCATAGGTAGCTGAGATATTCTAAACTATATACACACAAAGGATATATCCAGAGAAAATCTTAAGAGCAGAAAATTTATTTTATACATTTTTTTTTTTCTGAAAATGCATTTACTCAAAAAAAGCTATGCCCCACCAAGTTTTAGGGATGGGGACAGCAGAACGCATCTCCGGCATGGGGGTACTTTTGGGCCACATTTTAGGGGACAGCAGAGGAAGGCAGGGGACGGCAGGATGCGTTTCCGGTACAGGGGTACTTTTGGGCCATTTTTAAGTGGGTTGCAGGGGACAACTTTTTAAAAAAAGAATAATTTTTTAAAATATAGAGAAATTTCAAATATGCAGATCATAACATTGATAAAACATTCATCATAGACATAGCAGAAGCTTAATACATAGGATCAGACTTGAATTGAGATTTCACATGAGAATCGACAAACAAATACATCCATACATCTTGAATACATTCAGCAAATAAATTAATTTATTATATTGCTCACCTCTCCGCCTGCCAAAGACCTTGGGGTATGTATATTTCTTGCATAAAATGAGTCATATAAGTTATATCCTGAGCACTAATATGACAGTGGCTCACAGTTTCCATAATTATATACCAATGCTGAACAGTTGCATTAAAAAGTAACAGGTACTGACTCAGTTTTGTCCCCAAATGTTTCAATATGCAAGATTGCATCTTCTTTTGCAGATGAATTTCATAACTCTGAAGTAGCATCTAACGCAAGTTCAGTGAATCAGCTGCCAAAAATAAAGTGTCAACTGGGACTGATTAGAACTTTGATCTGTCTGCAGCTCAATCAATATGAGTTTCAAATTACACTTCTGTAACTAAGCATGAAGGCTGGTAAACCCTGTTGTGACATTCCTCGGATCCATTGTACCTTTCATTGCAAGATGATAATACACCCAAGTGAACTGTATCAAATATGGCAAAAGCATCCAAAATAAAGTCCCAATTATTACAGAGTTGGTTGATTTGGGTTTTGAGGAGCCGCTAAGAATTCTGTTTAAGTTCTCAATCAACAGGACACTGAACTTTGGAGGTGAACTTAGTACTACATCCCCGGTCACTCCCAGAAGTGTCCTGGAAATGTTTCTGGATCCCTGCTCAATTAAGGGACGGGCAGGGTACTTCCAAAATCCGTCTCCGCATCCCCCTACCATCCCCGGTTCAGGCATTGGGGTACCAGCACAGGGGATGCATCCACGTGGAGCACAGATAAAAAAAAATCAGTATATTTCTTGCTGTTGCCTGGTGCTGCTGAGTGCACAGAATAATCTTGTTGCAGCCCTGTAATGCTGAGTGTCTCAAGAGAGTTTCCATCTTCATGAGATGCCATTCTAAAGGAGCCTAAGGGATTCACCTCAAGCAAACCTGCAGCTGTAGCAGCATCCAAGTTCTGAAATGGAATCAGGTTTGTATGTTTTGTAATGATCAAAGAATACCCTTCCTCCTACCAACACTGCCCATGTATCCTCTAACTCCAACAATCCAAAATTAATGGAAGCTAATTCTTTTATTGGAAGCGTCTAACTAGAACTGACTGAACAAATCTCAACTCAATTTCTGGCAGTTTAAGTGACCTGTTATTATCTCATTAACTGATGAGCACTTCAAGTATGTCCAGTCAAGAGAAAAACACAAAAGCAGCGACCCTGTATTTAAACAGCAACCAAACTGGCTGGTTCAACCCTTTTAATAGGAAGACCCAATCACCCAACTCTAATTGACAGGCCTACTAATTCTACACTGATGAGGATTAAGTCAAACTCCAATCGTATCAACTACTGTGGGTCATAAAATTGGGACACTACAACTCCTCTATACCCGAATTTCCTTGTCCTCAAGCAAGACAGTGCTGGGTGATCAGGTATGTCAGCAGTTTCCCAAGTAGCATTCATCCATGGGAAACCTTTCCACTGCACATGAACTTCTTTCCATACACAGTTTCGCAGCTATGACTTGTGAGTACCAAGTGTCTACTCTAGTACAAGTGGAAGCTCAACCTAAGGCATGACCTGCTACACCACCACCTTCTTCAACTAGGACATATGAACAACATTGTAGATTCAAGTTATTCAACTAGTAGGGGGTAGCTCCAATTCATAAGCCACCTCCCCCATACATCATATAATTTGTAGGTATTGTATAAATGAGGTTTTAGCTTTGCGACTCTGCTCTTTTTTATGTCAACTGCCTGTAGGATTGTAATCAGAGAAAGGCCGTCTCCCACTTCAAAAATCCTCACAATGGAATGTCTATCGGCAAATTTTTTTTACTGCTTTTGTGCACACTAGAGTTGATTGCACAAAACCTATCAAAACCTGCCTGTACTATTCAACAGAGTTTCCTGCTGTAAGAACCTGACTATCAGGAATTTTCTATTTTAGAGAAGTCAGTGCATCATATCCATAAAATGCCATGAAAGGGGGCATCCCAATGTACACGTGGTAGGTTGTATTGTAGTAGTACTCTCCTAGGTATAATCCTTGTGCCCAAGCTGCCAGTTAATCTGTCACTAAACTCATCAGGTACCCCTCAACCCATCTGTCCACTATCTCTATTTGAACATCTGTCTAGGGACAATAACTCGTACTAGGCATCCATCCATGTCAAATTGAATAATTCTTGCCAAAAGGCACTCATGAAGCATGCATTTCTATCACTGATCACAGTGCAGGGTAATCCATGCAATTGGAGACCTTGCTGAATAAGAGATCCACTGCTCGTGAAGCTTTTAATTCACTCTGAATGGAGGAGTGTACAAACTTAGTCAACCAATCCACAATATGAAGTTACACTTCTTTTCCCCTACTTGAGGAAAGCCTATGATGAAATCCACCGATATGGGTTCCCATTTTTGTTGAGGAATGGGGAGGGGCTGAAGTAGACCTGCAAGGTATGTGGTTTCATGTTTCATCCTATGGCACACTCCAAAATCCCATACATATTGCAATACATCTTCTTTCGGGCCCTTTTAAGCATATTCACTCTGAACTTGTTTATAAGTATTAAAAAATATACTGTGGCAAGCAAGCAGAGAATGATGAAATACTGCAATATGTTTTTGTTTCAGCTTAGAAACTAGCACCACATAAATTATATCCTTGTGCAAAACAATGTTTTTTGTTCACTTGCTATCTCTCATCCTTGTCTGAGGCACTGATTGAACCCTCAATCAGCCCTATAGTTAGTGGCTCTTTGACATACTTGGCCAACAACTCTTCCTTCTATTCAAATTCTACTGAAAAATGGCCAATAATTCAAGTCTCCTAGAGAGTACAAATGCAGCCTTATTGTTCTTTCACTTTACACTCAATCTCAAAATAATAGGCTTGCAATTGGCTCACCCACTTTCGTGATCCATCAATGAGGTCATTTTGTGATAAGAAAAATAGCAGTAGCCTATGTTCCACAGCATTTTGGGGACGGGGACAGGGACAGGGATGGCAGGGGATGCATTTCTGAGATGTTTCCTAGAGAGCCATTTTTAGTGGACGACAAGGGACAGGGTATACTATATATATATGTATATTTAAATTTTTCAAAACATATTAACATATTATAGAGAGAGACGTGTCAATAACTGATAACAATAATATCAATGCGTAAATAAATCATGAGAGCAGTAGTATAACAGCATAATAAATTTCAATAAAGCAATATAACAGTAGTCTCAAACATGTATCCAAAAGTCTCAAACGTCAATATACAACAGTCCATAAAACTAACTTATCAGGGTATCAATATCCTAAGACTCAGAACCATCTGAGTCACTATCACCCTCTGACAGAAATGGATCATCCAATAGTAGCCACTATGGTCAGTGCCAAATAGTAAACAGTTTCAAAGCAAATAAAGTACAATCATACAAAGACTAAAATAGTGCATTTTTTTAATTTCAAAACTCAAGAATGAAACTTTTCAACCATGGTATTGAGATTTGGACTTGGCATGACTCAGAAAATTAAGCAACTGTAACTTTTAATGCGTATTTCTTTGAATATATTTAATTCTCATACATTTGACATTTGAATATATGGCTTTGAGTCTCATACGTATAGAAGGAAACAAAATTTAAAAAAAAAATTATGTTTTTGTTTGTACGCCTGGGGGCATTCCCAGCCACAAGGGACGGCTAGCCATCCTAGAAATGTTCCCCAGCCATCCCGGGGCCAGCTAGCCGTCTCCAAATGGCCGGAGATGTTTCTTGGTGTTTCAGAGAGTTAAGCAAGTATTGGGGACCAGAGGGGGACGGTCCCCTCAGCATCCCACTATCCCCTAAATGGCTAGGGGGTGGGGACGACAGGTTTTGGTGCAGGGGACACATCCCCGTGTTGCACAGGTTTGTAGCTTGTATGGACTACAAAACATTCACAAACTAGAAATTGTCTAAATCTAACTAATGCATGCATGATCACCAACATTTCCTCGAACCTCATCATATATAGAGAAATTATGCTTTATCTTTTGTTGACTTTCTACTGTCAAATGATATGGGTCATCCTTTTTGAATAAGAACAGCCCTTGGACCACCTCATAAAGTGTCAAACACAACCACAAATGGAAATGCAAAATCAAATATGGCAAGAATAAAGCCACTACACATCACCCTCTTCAAATGATCAAATGCCTCCTGTGTCACTACAAACCAATGGAAAGCACAACTTTTGGCTAGTTTTGTGAATGGCGAGGCACTGTGAAAAACTATGTAATAAAACCTCTTGTAGTAGATTCAAAAACCTAAAAATCCTCGTAATTGTGTCAATGTCATCAAAATGGTGTCAATGTCCTCAAAGTAGGCCACTCTTAGATGGATTGCACCTTGGTTGGATCCATCTCAATACCTACCTTGTTCATTATGTGTCCCAAGCACAAAATTTTCTGCATTCCGAATTCAAACTTGCTTTTCTTGGCAAAGAATGTATCCTGTTGCAGCATGGCCAGCACCCTATCCAAGTGTTTCATGTGTTCTTCCTATGGCCTACTATAAGTTAGAATGTCTTCAAAGAATACCAACACAAATATCCTCAAGCAGGGCCAATAAATTTCATTCATCAGTAATTGGACGGTCTGGAGCATTGATAATAAGGCAAAACTTTGAAATGGGGTTTGGGTTCGTTTGTGTTCATTAGTACGAAAACATGTAAAAATTTCCTCCAGTATATTTAATTTTAAATTATATTATTAAATAATATAATCAGATGTATTCTTCTTAAAATTAAATTATATATATATATATATATATATATATATATATATATATTGTCCTCCAGAGTCCAATAGATTTGAAATTAAATTATATTTTATTATTAATAATATAATCAAATGTACTCTTATTAAAATTAAATAGTATAGTATTTAATTAAACATTAAATTACAATTATTAAAAATAAAACGATATTAAATTATTAAAAACTAAAATAATATAATATTAATAAACTATTGACCTTTAGCAAACTTTTTAGTTTTATTTATTATTAATAAATAATATACACTACATTAATAAACTAATGGCGATAATCCTTAGAAGGGGCGATCCATTGATAAAGTATAGCCATACATTATATTAATTTTAATAATGTTCCTAAGTTCTACCTATACATTAATAAACTACTCGAACGGGCAATACATTCATTTGCCCAGTGTGGAAGCAGCGAACAAGGAAAGGGCCAGCACGAGGGGACTGTAAAATACGGTTCAGAAATCATCTTGCAGTCTGAAAATATAGGGCGGCAGAGTCAAGACAGTCGGCTGCAAACTTCGAACCGTACCGACATGGTACCCTGACCCAGTTCGAACTAGACCCAGGTCCGGCAATAAAACTGCTGAACCCGGTAACATAGCTAAAAAGCATCACAAAAAACTGCTCAAAATGACACCTAAAAGCAGTCTTGAACGTGTCTTTGGGTTTAGCCTTCATCTAGTGATAACCAAACCGCAAATCAATTTTTGTGTAATATGTTGCCCTATTTAATTCATCAATATGACATATTGGGCATTTGTTCTTGATGGGTTTTTTAGAGCCTTGTAATCTGTACACATCTTCATTGTTCCGTCTTTCTTCTTCATTAGTACCACAAGGGATGCAAATGGACTTGTACTAGGTCTAACATGTCCCAATTTTCAGCAGCTCCTCAACAGTCCTCTCTATATCATCCTTGAAGGCACAGAATTTGAAAATCTAGAGGATATTTATCCACCCTTGAGTCCATTGTACATAAGAGGTAACCCCTTAATGGTGGACATCATCACCATTCAACTTCATCACATCTCAAAAGCCTCTCTATTTGATGAGCTGATATCTGTTCTATTGATACGTCTGTAACCCACTTGATAGCCTTCCTCCATCCCTACACAAAATTGAATGTCATCATTTGGTAGTCTGTGTAAACTCTCCCAACAGTGTAACCAGTGGACGCCCAAAACCATGTAAGCTCCCCCAAGTGGAATGACATAAAGTCATGGATGAAAGTATACCATCCAACACTAGTAATTTTCAAATCACCTGCTTGCAAACCCATGAATAACCATCTACTACTGCCACTTTGAACCCTACAAAGTCTTTTAGCTTTCAATCAAATCTGTGCTATCCCACCCTAATCAACAAAGTTATGAGTTGAACCGTCAATGAATGCCACAATTTGTTGTCCTCCAATCCTTCCCTTAGAAAGAATGGTACTTTGGTGCTACAAACAAGAAAGCAATAGTAAAGGACCAAACTCACTCCTCAAGTGGTGATATGCCTTAAGTTTCTAAACCTGTTGGTAAAACCCCATTCTCTTCTACACTCAAAACCTCCATACATGACTTGAACTCTCTCTCATCATCTGAATACACCTCAATAAAACAGATCTATCCTTTTCCCAAGCACCTGTGTGTTGAATTCCAAGGTTCTTTATAGTTCAAGCATACCTATTTCCTCCCCAGGTCATGTCAGTTCACGTGTCTTGATTGCACATTTTTAAATGCATGCCATATCCCTTGGAAGATGTTAGGTCAAGAGGGTTCACCTCCCAATGTTTGTGGGAGAGGTTTAAATTGATTTCGTTCCAGCCTTGGTATTTTTTTCTTCTGAATGATTAAGCTTTAAAAGATGGTCCCAGAAAATGACAAAACAAGAAATGAGCAAAAAACATTGACTAGCACCACCAAGCCAAACCAAATAACATTAAACAAACCCACTCAAAACAGAAACAGAAAACAAACAGCTCAAAAAATAGAACCCCAACCCAAGCAAAGAGAAAATCAGCCTCTGTAGTTCACAACCAGGGAATCCCAATCTTTGGTAATCTTCTTTAGAGTATCACCCCAGTTAGTAGCACCCCCGATGAGCTGATCTTTGTTCCTTTTCATCTTCTTTATTGAGGACTGAATTTCCTCTGTAGTCGGCAAATACTGTATCAGCCGACGGGTAGACTAGTGTCATGTAGCCGACAGGACCTTCGGGAACTTTCCGGAAGGCCTCCAGGATGAGTATATATACACCCTTCGGGATCATTGTAATCATCATCTTAAGCATAATGTAATGTCTTTGGCATATGCGAATAATATAAGGAGATTTGCGGTTCTTATCTATTGTCTGTGTGTATTGATTTACCTGTACGGTAAACATCCTCCTCTTGAACCTATTTACATTTGTTGAGCTCTGCTTGAAGAGTGACCACACCAGAGACAGTCTTTCTCATCATATCGTCAGTGAGCTTCACCATATCATTCATGGCTTTTTCCATATTAATGTATCAACTCAAGTAAATCTTCGTAATGTCATACATATTATTCCATCTATATCATTACAACTGTCACAAAAATGGTTCTTCGCATTCATGTCTTAAAGTTTTTTCAGTCTAATAAAAATATAATCGATCTTATCATCGCCAAGAGCCTCACTTTTCCTGTCCAGATCGTCATGTTCTACCTCAACATCCTTCTCAGTGGAATAAGAAATACTACAATTCAAGGCATTAAGAGAATCAATACAGGGGTGAAAGCCCTTATCATCCTCGCTCCTATCTTCCTTCTCACTAGGGGAGTCACAAGTGATGTCATGTGTGGATAGAAGTATTCTGGACATCATCATTCTCACTATAACCATTCTCTTTAGTGTCAGCAGCAACAAAAACTTTGGCTAAACGAGCAAACCCCTCTCACCTTTACCCATGCGGGCATAGACCTCCTCCAGGTTATCATTAGCCTTAGGAATAAAGTGTTCGAACTTGACTTCAATCTCAATTTTTGAATCCCTGGATTTAATCTTGACATTCATTTTACCAGTATTCGAAGGAGAACCTAACCCACCCTTATTCCTTTTTAGAGATAGAAGAATTTGCTCTGATAAAGACCTAGAACCCTTAGCAACCTTCCTACCTTTAGCTTTCAAATTTGGAGTAGAAAACGAGGAACCCTCATTATCAGTATCAACATAATCAAGGGTAGGGTTTGGGTTGTCCCTAGCAAAGGAGATTTGTTTCTTTCACTTAAAAGTTTAAAACCAATAGACATGGAATAAGCAGGTCGCATTTTTCATAGTCAATCGGCATATATTGTGCACATGCTATTTGACTAGCTTTAAATAAGAGAGCTAATCAGTGTAAAACTATGCCCTAGAAAACACTAAAGAGAGCTACAATGTTTAGCCAATTTCAACCTGTTCATTACAACAGGTGAAGAAATTGATATTTATTACCAATAGTTCTGTTTATCCAACCTGTTAAAATTAATTACTAAACACTGATTAAGGTTTAAATCGGTGTTCCATGAGGACTTATCCAAAGGGGACTAGATGAAGTTGCCAATATCCCAAGGATTTGAAGTGGATGCCCCCCTTTTTTCCAGACTTGACTGCTTGCTCCATTTTGTAAACTAAAAGTAAAATACAAGGTAACTTCCTAAGGAAAATAAAATGTGTAAAAAGCTAGAACGGGAAAGATTTGTGACTGCAAATTTACCACATCGTATTTTTCTTTTTATTTTGATTACTCTTGAGTCTTAATGCCTTTAATTTATTTTAATAGCAGTACCCCAAATTCAGAAAAAAAAATTTGATATCCCTACATCCCTGTGTCCCCCTTCCTGGAATACCCTGTCAGAGATTGATATGGAATAAACCAAAAGCTTTATCCATCCAACTATAGAAAAGCAAAGCCCAAGACAACTGTGATGCACTAGAACTTGCGCAGGTTAATCCACTATCTGGAAAACAAGACGATGATGGGAAAACAACAATCCTGTAGATTTTGTGTATATCTATGTTATCTAACTGTGCCTGTATGCACAGACACTAGTAAAAGAGGAGATGCCATGTAATACAATTTTTGTCCAAACCACTTTAGGGGCGAAGAATAAACATAAAAACAGTTGATATCACTGAGGATGCATTTTATGAAAGAGATAAAACAGAAGTTGAATGCCCACTTCTTAATAGATGGGCTAAAGTTTCCAGTGTTGTAATCTATGGAATCTTTGAAGAGATTATTCAAACTTAAAATATAAAGTGTGTCAAAACTCAGAAGACATTAGACTAGAAGAGATTTACCTGATCCTGAGAGTTAAATGAACAGCAATTTACAAAGTCATAATGACCATGATATGTAGAGCAAAGGCGACCACTCCATACATCATATGCCTGCAGTGATTTATATGCTGTCAACTTTCCAGGTCTTGCTACTGAAATGCTACTTATTCTTTGCCTTGATGAAAAGTAAAAGTTCAACTATGAAATTGGATAGACAACTAGCACTACCTTTATAGATGTCAAACATGGAACAAAGACAAGTGATGAATTAGGAGTAACAGCTAGTTGGATAGCTTTACTTGGTCTTATTCGTGTGGCCTCATAGTTTACTAGTGTGTTGCAACCAGATTGAACATCCCATAACCTTAATCTTGAATCCGTACCTACAAAATATGCACAAATAGATTTTTCTGAGAAAAAAAGATTTGATATATTATATTTATGATCAACCTCCCTTTGTACTTTGTATAGAAGAAAGACAACCAACAGATTCATAAAAATAACAAAACTGATCACTACCAATAGTGTCTATCACTATGCAGCATATTAATTGCTTCATAAATAAGGACATATTAAATACCAGGAAAAATAAATAACGAAACAATTTTTTTTATAAATGTACTTTTTATTATTTACAAAAATTAATCCTCAAGTAAAGAACAGTATAAGGAAAAATAAGGAATCAATGTAATATAAGTGTAACAAAACATGCAGATAGCAACACAACCAACCTGTTTACTTGAATTGAATGTACATATGTGAACTGCATATTTAATATCGTCAAGTACAAAGCTCATTCTACAAGCATGCACATCATGGGAGAGATGGTAAAATTATTTTTCTAAAAATGTAGATACAAGTATTTAACAAAGACAACCCACATGAGAGCCACTTCAAACCATGGCACACTTGCACCTAAGAACTATCTACTTGGTTTGATTCTTGGCAACCCCAAAGCGAGGGCCCTAAGTTACCACCCTGCCTATATCCACTATCATACTGATTGCTTAAAGTTAAAACACCATGAAGAGTACTAACAAGTTCTCGTGTTCCACAATGACGCGTCCCCCCCAAAAACCTTGCGTCCCCTAGACAGGGACAATTTCATGAC
The DNA here is from genome assembly GCA_018584345.1 of Thuja plicata. Taxonomy (NCBI): domain Eukaryota; kingdom Viridiplantae; phylum Streptophyta; class Pinopsida; order Cupressales; family Cupressaceae; genus Thuja; species Thuja plicata. The sequence continues at coordinate 4,923,237 of MU227859.1, read as the reverse complement.
TTGGAGACTTGGGCAAAACATCCCCCCGCAAAACCGCCACCTCAGCCACCTTCTTCAAGGATGCCATCGGGTTGCTTGCTATATAGCTCATGCCATACATACTGATAGCAACCTTTAACTTTGTGAAAAATAGTTTTCTTTCATGAAGCACTCGCAAAGATCTTGTATTGCAGACTTTGCCTTGAACATTTCAATTCACCACTTTGTCGCCACCCTCCCATTGTTCTCTCACCATCCCCAAATGTATGCCCTTGGCTACCTGTCCCCAAACCCGTCCCTGTTTCCCCCAATCAAGAAACTTCGTGGAACTATGCTAACAACTGAACATGCACAATCCAATTCAATTAGCCAATATGCTATTTTAAGTGGAGAATTCCCCACCAGGTTCCATGATTCTCATGCTGGAAAAAAAAATCACTGGAAACGACTGAAAATGCCATTGCTAGTAAAGGTGCGGGTGGCATTAATGTCATTGATCACATAAAAAAGATTTTATTTTATCAAATTTTAAAATAAAGAAATAACATTTGTTAATCTGATGCATCATTACCGCAGGAATTAAGCCTTTGGTGGTGGTGAATTAATTGACGTGTATTGTGTACATGCATTTAGCGTAAATGTGAAGTGCGTATTTAAATTTAGCATAAACGTAAATTAAAGGATTTAACTTTAGGCTAAATCCTTTAAAACTTTTCAAAGATCAATATATAACATAAATATACAAATTAATAATATTACTTTTTTAGGTCAGGTTATGTTAATGTAATTTAATAATTATATAAAATTTGGCTTAGGGTTACCTAATTTAATTATAAAGTAATATAATATAATAATATTAATGTAATATAATATAATATCACTTAGGGTTAAGCTTATATTCAAAATTAGGTTTGTAGTAGGGTTAGAGTTATAATATAATAAAAACTAATAGAATATTACAATAATTTTATTTAGGGACCAATTATAGATAGGGTTAGGGTTAAGGTTAGGTTAGGATTAGGGTTAACATTGTTCGATAAAGATTATGATTAATGTGATGTTCGTAATTGTAGTTAAGGTTAGGTAAGGGTTATGATTTACTTAGGGTTCAATTATTTAAATTTAATCTAGATCTTTTAGTTTTTGAAAGATTAATATTTAATTACGCAAGCCACATCAAAAAATAAATTAATAATATTATTGTAGTTGAGTTACGATTGGGTGATGAAATTTAATAATATAAAAAATATAGCTCTAATAAAATAAAGATATATTGATAAGAAGATAATAATATAAGATAATTAATAATAACCAGAGTTACAAGACTCTGCGAGTCCGTGCTGGACTCTACAAGTCCCGAGGCGAGTCGGGTCTACAGAGTCTAAGTGACTCTGGACTCGGACTTGCCCGAGTCCAGCAGAGTCCAGCCGGACTCGCATGTTCGTAATTGCAGTTAAGGTTAGGTAAGGGTTATGATTTACTTAGGGTTCAATTATTTAAATTTAATCTAGATCTTTTAGTTTTTGAAAGATCTTTTAGTGACTCTGGACTCGGACTTGCCTAAGTCCAGCAGAGTCCAGCCGGACTCGCCGAGTCCGTGGACTCTCTGGACTCTCCGAGTCCCGAGCCCAGGACTCTGTCGCGGCAGCAGTCTTAAAAAGACTTAAATAAAACATTTTTAATTGCTTTTTTTTTTTTTTGACTCGTTTATATGTTATGTCTTTGACCTAAAAAGGTCATTCTATCACATGCAAACAAGGAGAGGAGAGAAAAAAGGCTTGAGAGAAGAGTATTGGGGTTTTAGGAAAAAGATTGGCAAATCGATTGGCTCTCATAGATCGATTGTTGATTGTTTGTGCAAATTTGTAGCTTGCATTCACACATTGAGAGGAGCTAAAAGAAGCATTTGGAGGAGGCATTTACATTAGAAGAGTTGCATTTCCATTTTTTGATCAATTTTGAAGAGGTAAGTTACATTTTTTGTGTTGTTTTTTGAATTTTTTACATTAATGATTCATATTTCGGTTTCTTTTGTTGTTTTAGTCTTTACATTTGTTTTATTTTTTGTTGATGAAAAACTTGAAAAGTAAGAAGCCCTAGTGTTTGATTTTTTTATTGTAGATGCTTATTTTTTTTCATTTATGATATATAGCAGCAGCAACATAATCATAATGTCTCAGCCGGAGGGTAGTTCATCAACAGCTCAACCTAAATATCATCCACTTGCAAACCCTTCTTTCGTAGCAAGAGATAAGGCTTGGAGACATGTCATCCCCGGCCCAAGAAAAGGAGTAGTTATATGTTGGCATTGTCGTGTTCAATATAATGGGGGAGGTATTAACCGATTGAAATATCACCTTGCACATATATCAGGGCATGATGCTAAGCCATCCCTAAAATGCCCCGAAGATGTTAAACGTGAAATGAAAGCTCATTTAGAGTCATTTGAAGAGAAAAAAGAATTGAGAAAGAAGAAACAAGAAGAAATGGCAAGCGTAGGTGGGACTGGGGATACCTCTTCATCTTTTCATTCTCCATTAGCTCCATCTAGTAGTGGTACTGTGAGTGTAACACTTGGGCCTCGGATTCGTAAGAATAAATTCACACTAGATTCTATTATTGTTCCACGCACGACTCCAGGTGCCCAACAATCGCTTGAGAGCATGGGTTGGAATAAGGAGAAGCATGAGGCTGCAAAAATGGCACTTGGAGATTTCTTTTTCTACAACAACCTTCCATTTAATGCTGCAAGGTACTACTAATTATTTTAATTTCTATCTTATTTTTCTTGCTTATATTAATTTTTAAAGTTGAAAGTAAAACTTATTTGTATACTTGATACTTATTCTATTTCTGTTTGTTTAACTTGTTTCAGATCTCCTTATTGGCAAATTGCGATGTATGTTGTTACTCTTTGTGGTCCGGGGTTCAAAGCCCCTAATGATGAGGAGCTAAAAGGTCCTATTTTGACCCAAAAGGTGTCTGTTGTAAAAGTTGCAATTGAAGAGCAGCGTGAAGTATGGAGGAGGAAGGGTTGCACCATCATGACTGATGGTTGGACTGATAGAAGAAATAGAACACTGCTGAATTTTCTTGTCTCCTCATCAGGTAATTGTAGATAGCACAACTTGTACTTAGAAGTTAGTAGTAGTAGTACTACTTACTAGTAGTAAAGTTAAAACTTAAACTATCGATTTAGTGACTAAGATTTTAAATTATGATTATACTAAATTACTTTTTTTTTCAGGTGCCACAGTGTTTTTGAAATCAATTGATGCTTCAGGGAAAACAAAGAATGCTAACTATCTTTGTGAGATAATGGAGGAAGTGATGAAGGAGGTGGGTGAGGAGAATGTGGTACAGATTGTCACGGATAATGCAGCAAATTATGTTGCTGCAGGTAAACTCCTTATGGAGAGGCACCCCCACTTGTTTTGGACCCCTTGTGCTGCTCATTGCATTGACCTCATGTTGGAGGATCTTGGTAAACTTCCATGGATAAAAACATGTGTAGAGCACGGAAGGAGTATTTGTAAGTTCATTTATAATCATACTTGGGTTCTCCACCTTATGAGGCAGTTCACAAATAAAAAAGAGTTGGCTCTTCTAGGGGTCACTCGATTGGCAACAAATTTCATCACGTTGCAATCCTTGCTTCAGTCCAAGGGCGCTTTGAAATGCATGTTTGTAAGTGAGGAGTGGACCGCATCATCATATGCGAAGACCAATGCAGGGAAAGGCACAGCTGATTGGGCTTTTGATGAGAGTGGCTTTTGGCAACCAATCAAGGAGATTGTGCAGGTAATTTTTCTTTTGTCCTCATTTCCACTTCATTTCATCATTTTTGTTCACACTTGTTTATGCTCATTGTTCATTTTTAAAAGTAACCTTAAATATTACATTTTCACAATGATTGCAGTTCATAGAGCCTCTTATTGTTCTCCTACGAATTGCTGATGGAGAGAAGCCCTCAATGGGATACATTTATGAGGGCATGGACAGGGTGAAATAGGCCATTAGATCCTTTTATGTAGGGAATCGGGATAAATATGGGCCCATATGGAATATCATTGATCAACGATGGCACAATCAGCTTCACAAGCCTATACATGCAGCTGCCCACTACCTTAATCTGGCATTCCAATTCATCCCAGGTAATTATGAATTTAATTTTTGATGAGTTCATGAATTTAATTTTTTTTTTAATTTACTAAACTTTATGAGTTCAAGTTTCAAGGTTGATGATGAGGTGTGGAGCGGGCTCTATGATGTTGTAGAGAGAATGTCACCTAATGCAACAGTTGGAGCAAATTTAGTCCGTGAGATAGAAACGTATAAGAATGCACAAGGAGACTTATTCTCACGAGACTTATGTAAGAAAAATCGGGCACTACTGATGACAGGAAAAAATCTATGATTCTAAATTCTGATTTCTAATTCTCTTACCATTTTACATTGATAAAGTCAAAGTTATAGAATTGATTTTTAAATTTTCTTGTTTCAAATGCATGGTGGGAGATGTTTGGTACTACAGTGCCAAATCTACAGAGGATTGCACTTCGTATCTTGAGCCAGCCATGTAGTGCTTCAGGATGCGAACACAATTGGAGTATGTTCGAGCATATACACTCAAAGAGGCACAACAGGTTGTCAGTGAAAAGGTTGAATGATCTTGTGTTCGTTCATTACAACCTCCGCCTTCATCACAGACAGATCTTGGGCAATGACACATCTCCTATCAAATTAGAGGAGCTTGATCCACAAGTAGAATGGAACACAGAGATTGATGATCCTGTCTTCAGTGATGAAGACTTGGAATGGGTTGATCAAGTGGATCGAGAGGCAGAGGCAGTAGCGATGGCAGAGGAGGAGGCTAGAGCACGAGGAGACCCAGTGGATGACCCTGTGGCTGAGCCTGAGACTGACGGATCTGACTTCGAGGATGATGAGTATGAGGATGGGGATGATGAGGATGCCACTGAGGTTAGCCTCAGACACAAGGAGAGAAGATGGCTGCACAATCTTCCATGACCTATCTTAGGCGTACTCGTAGGAAGACACTGGGATAGGCTGCTATGAGCCTAGGTTTGATATATGTTTTAAACTTTTGATTCCATGGATTTCATATTCCATGAATATTGTAGACAGTTGACAGTGAAACTATTTATATTTCAATTTCTAGTGTGTTATTTAGTTTAACAGTTTATAACTTTATACTTTCACGATCTATGTAAAGTTGTAAACGTGTATATGTGTGCAAAGTAGCTTCTATTTATCTCAATTATTGTGTATTTGATGTAATTGACTAAATGATGCATGAAAAATGCTTTAAATCCTTAAAAATCTTTGAATTTCTTGGGTTTTTTAATTTGTCGAGTCCTTGCCGAGTCCGGCTGCCGAGGTCGAGTCCGAGGCCAATCCGACCTTGCCGAGTCCAAGGCGAGTCCGAGGCTTGTAACTATGATAATAACATAATAGTTTAATATTTAATATTAGTATTTTACAATAATAATATTATTGTAATTAGTATTATATTATAACCTTTGCCTTATACTAACATTATTTCAATACTATGGGTAAGAGCTCTGGTAAGGAAAAAGCTCAAAAAAGCCGTAGAGGCCCTATTGCTGCGGATAAATCTTTGTCAATTTATGATGACATTGAGGGGATGAAAACTGATGATGAACAGGATATTGAGTTATCTGAGGATGAGGGTTTCACTGGGAAACCGGGAAAAATTGAGGACATGAAGATGAACACCAATGTGTCTTTGGGTGGTAAAAATGATACTAAGGAGACCTAGAAGCTGGAGAACAAAATATTGGATGAAATTACTAAAGAAATTGACAATATTATTGATACCCATATTGAAGACCATACTGTTAAAAATGATGGTGATGAGGAACAGAATCAGGAAACTTAGGATTCTCAGAGGGAATCGGGGGACATTGATACCCACAATGAAGACCACATTGTCAATAAGGATGGTGGGGAAGACCAGACTCATGACCTTCAGGATTACCAAAGGGAAACAGGGGATATGGCGGAAACAAAGATTGACAAAGGCAACACGGAGAGCAATGAGGAGAATATTGTCCCTGATAAGGAAACTGACAAAACTGAGAAAGATTACAATGAGAATGAGAACGCTGAGTACAGCCGTGATACCTCGAAAGGTGACCTTGAAGAAAAGAATGTCCATAACATGAGGAGCCTTGAGGATGACCTCCGTGAGAGAGAGGTCAATGTCAAAAGGGTGGCTACTATTTCCTTCAAATGGCCAGAAATAAAGTGGAGAACAGCTATAATATGGATAAGTGGATTCAGGATGATATAAAGGTGATCAAAGATAATTATAAGAATCTGGAAGACAGGAACGCTCTGCTAGAGGAAATTGTTGACAAAATGCGCAATGATGCTACCATGTACCAGCAGGGGAAAGATGTTTTCGATAAGGTTAACAATATGGATACCAAGATCAGCACCATGGTGGACAACAAGCTCAAAAAAATTAATGACAAGGTTAACAACAACAAGGCTCTTATCAAAAAGCTTACTACTGTTAGCAAAATGGGTATGAAAAACTCTTTGGATAATCTGAAATCTTTTTATACCCTTTTGGAAGGTAATGACAGTGATAAGGCAAGGCAGGAGGATGATAGCCCTCAGGAAATTCATATTTCTAGCCCTGGCACTAGGACTCGCTCCAGCACTAAAAAGAAAGCCGAAGTCTAGACCAAAGATATCAATAAGTTAAGGGACTCGATCCAGAGCATGGAGCTGCAAATGGTTGAAGTTCAGATGCTGGAGGATAAGATGGAAGTTGTTTAGCTTCAGTGCTAGATTGTTTTGGATTGCTGGAAGTTTTTTGCTATCTGTCTGCTGGAAGCTTTTTGTAGTTAGCTGTTTTGATGTTTTGTAATGATATTTTCTGTTATATCTGGGGTTTAGCCCTCTTTTGGTCTTCTGTCATATGTGACAGTTCGTTGTTACCTTCACCCTTTATTGTCTATCGTTTTGGTGCTATGTAAAGGGTTTCGGGGCCCCTTCAAAACCTGTTGTTACCTTAATCAAAAACATTATTTCAATACAATATTTATATTAATATAATATAATCTATATTAATCCAATATAATATCATATAATATTATAGTGTTATGATTAACATTATATATAATTATGATTACCTTCTAGGTTTAATGTTCAAATAGTTTTACAAAAGTAATCATTTTTTAAACATAACCAAAATAAGAAGTAAAATCAAATCAAATATACTAAATTATTAATAATTTAAATAAGATCTCAATATATTATAATTTAATACCTAATTATTGAAGATTTCATATAATTATATTTTTTGTAATAACTTATAATATAATAATGTTATGTCTTAATTTTCAATACTTTGGTATATCACTCATACGCGCACACATATTAAATATATTATGTAATAATTTATAAAATAACAATATTATATTTTAATTCTTAATGATTTAATATATTTATTTTCTAAATAATTTGATAAATTTAAAATATATAAAATAATATTTATTATTATCAATTTATAAAACCCTATCCATTTCAAAAATCTAATCCATTTTGAAACAAAAGTTTTTATGTTCAACTTCAAGTGTTGTTTCTCTTATTTTTATTTTCAACTATAAAATATTGCATATATATGAAAAATGTTTTCGTTTTAAGTTTGGTTCACCTGCCTGGGACCCTAGTTCAAACAGGGTTCGAACCGATTCATGGTTTCAGTCTGGTTCACCTGCGCGTTCGGACAAGGTTCGAACCCAGGTAGTTTGGTTCGTCCAGGTCGAACCAGGGTAGACCTAGGCAGACCAAGTGCAAACCAAGTACATTTCCACTGAGAAAGATTCTATAATTTAGTGCGGAAAACAATTATTACAGAATTTGACTAAGATCTTTAACATTACAAAACAAAATTTGTTGAAGCTCAAATAATTATTACATCAAATTAAACTAGGCCTCAAGATTTCTTCCAGTGAAATTTTTATATCCAATTGCTGATAATGAGCCCTGTCCAATTAATTGTAAGCACTCTAGAGTCTATAGTGATAAATTATATTTTAAACATTACACAATATCTTCAATAGGTGAAGGGAGTTGCAAGCTACTTTTTCTAAGTTACCGGATTCGTGTCATAGACCCCGGACCCGGGTCCGGGTCCGGATTCTCTACCCGGTCCGTGCTAGATCCGGGCAGGGTCCGCATTTTGACCCCACAAGGGGTGCTGCCCCTAGACCCCGCAAGGGGCGCTGCCCCTTGACCCCGTCTTGGGGGCTTTGCCCCCAAACCCCCATTTAATAATTTGGGGTGGAAACTGCGCCAAACCCCCATTTAATAATTTGGGGTGGAAACTGCGCCAATAAAAGTGGGGAAAAATTAACCTTCGAGTCTTATTAGGCTCCATATAGAAAATGATGATGATGAAGAAGAGAATATCAATAAATTATTAATCCATTTGTTGAACTTCAAACAATGATACTTGAACTAATGTTATGATTTAATTTTAATGTTTTGAATCTTTGAGATTTTGCATTGATCAATGATCAAGCATCATAGATTCATACTATGAAATGATTTAGTTTTAGAATTATGTATATTTCTCTTATTTATATATATATATATATATATATATATATATATATATATACTCATGAACCCCTATGAACCCAAACGGCAAAAAACAAATTCACAAACCCACGAACCGTCCCCGAATCCGAACGCGAATCCACGAACCGTCCCTGAATCCATCCCCGAATCCGAATCGGTAACTTGGTACTTTTTTAACATTTTTCAAGTAGGATGTTAATTACAAACAAACAAGCTCTCTGTACAATGAAAAAGTAATAAGCATTTGAGGACTTGGAAAGCGCGAATGTTATTGGTGCAGTTGATCCCATTGGCATTGGCACTGTTTGTGAATCAACTAATGCCTTTGATGATGATGAAGAAGAAGAAGAAGATGAAGATTTAGATAATCCATCAGATGATTGAAACTTAGTATAAAGTTCCAATTGTTGAAAGTCAAAACAATGATACTTGAACTCAATATTATTATTTTAATATATTGATGTTGATATGATGCTATGATTACAAGTCTATGGTGTTTTTGTTTTTTAACGATACTATGTGACTTTCTAATCTTAATTCATGCTTCTAGGCTGCATACATGTGTGTGTGTGTGTGTATAAATATATATTTTACATTGTTTTGTACTAACAAACCCAAACCCCATTTCAAAACTTTGTTGTACTGGCGAGCTGGTTCCTCGAACCCGAACTTGAACCTGAACCCGCACCGGCAACTTAGATGTTTTCTTAAATTTTGCCTAAAATTTGGATCATGTTAGTGGATCTGTAAAATCTAGCCCGAAGTGTTTTCACCAATCAAATTGTCAAAAATTAATTTTTTTAAATTAGAAACTTGACAAAATTACATAGACTTTAGGAAAATGAAATTTTATAAAAATAAAAAACTTTAAAAAATTGCATATAAACTTATAAAAAAAAGAGCTAAAAAACAACTCTAAAATACTATAGGCATCCAAAAGCAACTAACTGGGACCTAAATTGTGATTGAACGAAGAAAACACTGCCTCATTTATCAAAAACCTTTCCAAACCATAGTTACCAAAAGACCCGTCTCCTACCCCTGAGACGTGTCTCAAAGACTTGCGGTACTGAAGACACTGCATAGGGTTTTTCTAGTTGCTATCTGTTAATGTTCTGGTAGCTGCAGGAGAAATCATCTCATACCTGCAATGATCCTTACAGTTTTCTCAGAGTATGTTTGCTATGTTGGATTGTGGTCTTCACTCCTTGGTTTGATCACTTGTGTGGATGTTATCTTGGTTCTCTGTTATGTATCTTTGGGAGCTGTTTATCATCTTCAGCGGAGACTCTATCTTGACTATATTTGTTGTCGTATTCATTCTCTATGTGCATGTTTTTGGAGACAGATTTTGTTCTCATGTTTTCTTGCAGCAGTCGCAATGTGTATTGTCATATATCATTTTGCAGTTGTATCGTATTCTTCTGATAACCATCATGGCACACTTTATGATGTTAATATGCTTGACGTTGAGTTGTATGCTCTGATCATGGTTTTTCATCTAAACGTCATCGACCCTTCTTCCTCCAGCGGTTTGGAGTGTTGCCTTGTGTTCATTGTTCTAAATGGGTTGAGATGACATGGCATTGTATCTTCTTCATGAATGAGGTGGCTCACATTATGGCTCGCATGGATATGCCTGGCTTATTAATGTTTGGTGATTCATTGTAATAAAATGTGCGCCCTTTTGTACTCCACATATGGAGAGACCATTTGGTCCTATTATATAGTGCATCATTTTTTTTTATGAGTATTGTGTGTTGATCATAAGAAGATGATTACGGGGACTTCTGTGTATGAAGGTTTATTATTCTCATGTCTGAAGAATAAGTTTTCTACTGTAATAAGTGCATCATCTTTGCTTCATTATTATTTGATATATGATCTGTGAACAAAATCTTTAGGTGTGTGAGCCATTCTTATTGAATATAGTATCTGTGAGATACTTGAAGATTTTTATATTCTGTATTTGCATAGCTAGGTGATCAAACTCTGTATAAGGATGTTTGATTGATTGATAAGTGTCAACAATCAGAAACTTGAGAACTCTGTATTTTGTTTTAGCATACAATTAAGGATCTATATTTTGTGGGGCTGGGTTTTTCACCCTCAAGTGGAGGGTTTTCCTAGGATAATTGTGTCCTCTGTTCTTTTGTGTTTTGAGTTTCAGTATTTTGCCTTTCTATGTATTCTGGTTTGAAAATTTAACACTATCTCCTGCCATCTCCCAATTAGAAATTGACGTCTCCCAACATAGGGCATAAGGTGTTATACAAAACTCTAATTTGTATCCCCTATCATCACTCTTGCAAAATAATTAATACTTATCTGTTAGTAATGAAACGATAACCACTATAGTCTTCTGATCAATCTACTCAATCGCCTTTCTAGGAAGACTCGGCAATGATGTACAATTATTCACTTTTCTTGTAGTGTCATGATTTACTAACCACTGTTCTTTTAAAGACGTCACCAAAATGGTAATAAGAGATCATTGCGTAACATCAATTCAATTGTTGGAAATAATGGAAGTCATTGAGTATCTCCGGCCTTCTCAAATATCTTATAGGGACACATCCATGTGAACCTTCTCCACTCTCAAAAGAACAGTACAAAATTTCTCATAACCACGCATCTCATATCCTTTAGCATGTGTATCAGCATCAAACTATCAATATTTTTGAATTTCAATATGTAATGATAATCTAGTATGAAATATGTATTGTGAGTTTTGAATTCTTTTACTCTTTGAGACAATGACATTTGTGTATTTAAACTTTAAAGTTAATGTTAAACTTTACTACTGTTCTTGTTTTCAAAGTTCTATGTCATGATAATTTCTAGAAATTATTAATTAATATTAAACAAAAAATGGCATCTCCAAATACCCCCATCTCTGATTTTTGAAAATTAGTCGTACCAATACCAGTACTAGTCTCTAGAGTCTCCAAGTACCCCCGCCTCTTGGTAACCTTGTTCCAAACCCTCATTTCATGAAATGTAAGCACACGAGTTAAGATAAATCTCACTTTTCCAAACTTTCATTTTGCAGAAATCCACTCTGATGCATGGAAACTCATCTACAAGTCAACATCAACTACGAAGAATAATTGTATTTACTTTAGTCAATTTCCATTACAAAATGTCGATTATGTATATTTACTTCGGTCAACTTCTGTAATGTCCTCGATTTGGAACCTAAGAGTTGATAAAAGATTAATAAGTTTTAATTAAATATTGAAACTTATTCATAAGAACAAAATCACAACTACATAATTTCAATTGTTAAAAGATCAATGCAAGAAACGAATGAGTGAATTGGAGAGAATCGTCGATTAAGATATGTATATGGAAGAGGCTGAAGTCTTGCAGCGGCCAGAAGCAATACATGATTCTTTCATTCCATATGATCGTCACTCTGTCCCAAGGAAAAGTCGGAATTATCAAGCAAAGAGAAAACGATTTTCGTAACACATCAGTGATTGCATACATGAGTAATTGACTAAGGTGACGTGGTGGAGACTAGCAAATAAGGAGTATGAGAAGGCAGTAAATAATATTGAGTCTTCCAAGACAGCGATTAAGGATATATTCATATCATTGACAATTCAGATCCTTATCGATATATCAGCGTTGTGATAATTAAGTTATTAGCGGTCATGATATATATCAACAATTGTCAAGATCTCGATAAAGGAAAGCACCGACTAATCAATGATTAGTCAAACAAATGATAATTAATAAACAAGGCACTGATGGACAGCAATTAGAACTAAGTTATGAAGAAACTGTTGATGTTTTGTAGCTTCTATCGGATAAATCCTATGAGACTATTGAAAATATATATACATGTATATTTTATTATGTGAGATTTAATATATATAGATATATATTTAAAATAGTATTAGGAGAAATTACTATAATAATGATTCAGAGATATTGCATGTGTGTGTATATATATATTTATGTAGTTACATAATCAATTGTCATTATATTAATCTCATAATAATGAATAGACACGTCCCATGAAGGTACATGTCTCTCCTATCCTCATTCTCAATATAAATGAAAGAGAGATTGCTGCATTTGGAAAACACATACAACATAGAGTGCTATTACAATTGCAGCTATGCTAAAACTTAACATGGTATCAGAGCCAGACTGCAAATGTAAGAGAGTAGTTTGTTGATGGTGAATGTGTGACTGTCTCAGAAAATATAGTATCAGTACAGGGACCATATCTCATGAATACACCGTTGGATTTTGCTGCATTTTGGATATGTTGGTGATAAACAAATTGCGAAGAATCTCACTGGAACGATTGGAGAGAAAGTGTGGGGTTCAACAGTTATGACCGACTGTGTACGGGTCTATGTGAAATCTAATGAGTGAAGTTGTGTTGCAGACTTTTGTCCACACCAAGTGCAAACAATAAGGTCAAGTGAATTGTAGCAGAGTGTTAAGAAGCCAAAGGAGTGATTGAAGGGTTTGGTAGGGGTTGGTAGAGATTTTGGGCCCTAATGCTCTTTGGAAAACTCAATCTTTATATACATTTTTTGATTTGTTGCATATGGACCTTCATTGAAGCAACTTGTGTCAAGGATGTTGATGCACAGATAAGTATTTATTATCCTTGAATATTACATTTATCTACTCATTGTAGTCTCTCTCTCATCTATATTTCTATACATACTATAAGAGCTATTTGCCTTGCTCTTTTCTAGGGATGCTCTTGCAGGAAAAGAAGATTGATATCAGATTCAGAGGGAGTCTGACACTTCAGAGGTAACTTTGGACGAGGAGCTCAGAAGATTTCATAGGGAGTCTAACAGGTTATCTTAAGCAATCTTGGATGAAAAGATCAACAGATTGATATCTGCTCAATGAGTTCTTCTCTGTGAGAAGTTTGAGGTGAAATCCCTTGTTTCCACCCTCTGCGCTGAGGCATGGTGGATGTCATGTGTGTGACTCCATATTTTTAATGAGCTTGTCCCCTGTGTACATCATGAGGAAATGACAACTTCAAAATGATTATCACTTGTATTTGTAAAAGTTATTGGAAGGTGACAATCTTACAATAACTTGATCTTCTATCATGATAAACATCATATGATGGCTAAAACAGATCATGATAGATGATATCTTGCATGGTGGATTGAGCTCCTTAAACAGACCATGATCTTCTATTGTGATAGACATCTTATGATGGCTGAAACAGATCATGACAGATGATATGAATGTTCCTATGGTAAATGCACATTACCTATGGACATTTGTTGAGTACTTGGTGGACATCATGAGACTTGACGTTGGTAGGCCATTACTCTGAGCACTTGGTGAATATCATGTGACTTGATATTCTACAAGCCAATGCTCCCGATATCATGAGATGATATCTTTATAAACTTTTGAGTACTTGGTGGACATCATGAGACTTGATGTTGGTAGGCCATTACTTTGAGTACTTGGTGAATATCATGCGACTTGATATTCTGTGGCCAATGCTCCCATCATCATGAAATGATATTTTTATGAGTTATGGTGAATATCATGAGACTTGATATTCTTGGTCAGACCATATCTCTGATATCACAATGAGTTGATATCTAAAATAAAACTTTCACAATTAACTTTGTGTTGCTCTCTTGGATGGATTTTATCCTCCCTGGCTAAGAGGGAGTGTTGATGTTTTGTAGCTTCTGTCGGATAAATCCTATGAGACTACTGAAAATATATATATATATATATATATATATATTATGTGAGATATAATAAATATAGATATATATCTCAAATAGTATTAGGAGAAATTAATATAATAATGATTTAGAGATATTACATGTGTATGTGTGTGCGTGTGTGTGTGTGTGTATATATCTTTATATATATATATATTATATATATATATAGTTAAATAATCAATTGTCATTATATTAATCTCATAACAATGAATAGACATGTCCCATGAAGGGACATGTCTCTCCTATCCTCGTTCTCAATATAAATGAAAGAGAGATTGCTGCATTTGGAAAACACATACAACATAGAGTGCTATTACATTTGCAGCTATCCTAAAACTTAACAGAAACATTATTACTAGCAATGTCCATAATGAGAGGGGGCAATAACTCTCTATGCAAGAGACTAATCCCTAACGATAACATAACCAACGATTAGGAATTGTTATGAAGAGAGGTGCTAATGAAGGGGCACGAGTCATGACCGATACACATGACTTTTCAACCCAGAAACAAGATATAAGGAGGCACTCTTCCTCATTCATTCAGGATACAATTGAATACTTTATCTTTATTTGTTTATCCTCGTCGGATCTTCTCTGTTTAGCGCAAACAGCCAATCAGGCATACCTGGTGCACACATATAGAGTATTAATCAAAGACAGCATCCATAACTATTGCATGAATCGATTGATAGGTCAGACACAACATTATTAGTGTTGCAAGAGCATATTTACAGATCAGAGACAACTAATCGCTGTAAGCAATAGTACTCTCAACCATTGCATGTATTAAGTGTTTATAATAGAAACAGCAAATAAGCAATATTGATTTACATATCATTGCAGATATTCAAGAAATTATATCAGAAACAGCAATATAATAAGATCATCCTGTAAATCTATTTTGACATCACTTTTATAGCAGAAGTTCTGTGCATTTAGTGCAAATTCTATCAATTCACTTAAGCATATCTTTAACTGTATGAATCTGAGATAGCAAGTGGCATTTAAAATTGTTATTCAATACATATTTGTTCTTGTATTGTCATCAGAAATTATAGTTCTAAGGAATTCAAGTATTTGTCCCATAATTCCAAGTTATATTAAAAAGGGTACATTACAACTTCCATTACATAACACCTCAAAATTTCATTTTGCTCGAATCAATGCCAAATCATGGCCAGGTCATCTTCAAAAGGTGGATATCAACAACAAAGAAGACATATCAATGATCAAAATCAAATCTATTCACTGTAATCTATTTCATAAGTTAACTGTTTCCTTATATTGTAAAAAAGCTGCAGCATACAGGGAAGGATCCTAGGGGACTTATAAGGTGGATCTCACCTGTTGACTTATGTTTATTATGGCATACTACAAATTATTTTCGCTATTAAATTCAGTTCTCACATTCTTTGATTTGTACCCTCCAATATATTATTTAACATGTATTTTACTATCGGTGTAACTATTGCACCTCCTTTTGGTGCAAGTGCTAGTTGTACTGACTTGATGCTCTCATGCTCTTTGAATCTCACATATTTTCATTCATTGCTATCATCCAAACCAGAAATTCAGCATTCAAGCCACCCAATATCTGATTGACATATCAGAACCAGAGTACACTATAGAAATATCCCATATGTTACCAAGTACTGCTAGTAAAGCCTGGGTCCTGGTATGGCTACGACCAGGGTACTGCATAGGCACCCGGGTTTTCCATAGGTACTTCTGCCCAAACAGTACCAAGGGTCATATCCAGGCATAGTTTGATACATTAAAACCTCAATTTCACTCTTCATCATTTTGGGTATGTCATTTCCTTTATCCATCTAGCCCCAGCTGTATCATGACTTTGTAACAGCATTTTATATCAGAATATGGCAGCAAGCAAGCAATTAAATATCATTTCAATTGCATTTGTGAGATGTACCTGTGAACATGGGGTTAGTAAGCTTTATAGCAGCATTATTGAGATTGATTTAAGCTGATTTACATTATGTGTATGTAGCAGCTGTTTGTTTATGTTTTGTGATGTCACATTCCTTGTATTGTTGACAATTCGTGAAATCACATTCCTTGAATTGTTTATGATTTTTCGGTAAGTTTGAGCATCACTGTTCTTATGCTTTTTCCCATACCTGTACCCAAGGGGGCGGGGAGGGGGATGGGGGGTGAGTTTTCCATACCACCATACCGGGGTCCAATTCCGAACTGGCAACTTAGCATATCTCCTATTTTTTTCAAAAAAATTCCAATTCAAGGAAGTTGGGGGATGGGAGGGATGGCAACAGAACATTCCCAACTGGTCCCATTTTTTTCAAGTTAATCCCCAAGACATCAAACCAAAGTAAGGGTGACTTCCCAAGATGTACCCCTTATGGGGAAACCCTGTGGGGATCGCCTGCCATCCCCAAGGTCCCTGTGAATTTTTCCTTTGGATCTGTAGGCTGTAATTGTGATTCTAAGCTCATTTATACATCGAACTTTCAATCCACATGACTTTCAAGTTTCAACTTAGTCTTTTGTCAATATAAAATATTAAATAATTGAAAAACTATATTATGAATGCTTTATGCCATTATGATTACCAAATGGACTATTTGATCTCTTGTCTTCACTTATTTTAAGCTATTTTAAATTTTAAATAAAAATATTCTTACTATTATTTTGCCAAACTTAAGGAAAAAAATTATCCCCAAAACCCAGTCACCATGTCCCCCTCATTCCAGAAACATTGAAAGCACTAACCCAAACTGTCAGCAGAGGCAGCAATTGTCTCCTTTCAACCTCCACTTTCATCAATCCCAAACCAGAACTGTCACTTAGTTGTGACCAATGAATCAAATAAGACCTGCAAAGATGACCTTCGTCATTTCTTGCAATATCGTGCACGGTGAACAATTACAATGTCCAAATTTCAAGCAGAGAAAAAAAAATTGCTGCTATCTCACATAGCAGCCCCCCAACAATTTTTTTTCTGAATGGCTGAAATGGAAAGCTAGATTTGTCTCCTCAAATAGAAACCAGTAATACACAGATTTGTGGAAGCCTCTCAGGTCCTAAGACCCTCTGGCTGTAGAATCAGAGCAACAAGAAACCTTCAAGATCAGTGGACATGCCAATGATGCCTAAAGGTTATTTTATTAAAGTTTTCTATGCAAGGCAGGAATGAGATAGCACCTTTCAAGAAGAATCATTGTTTATTCAAAGATCTTTTCTCTTCATGTAACAAATGTCACCTGCATTCAATTCCACTGAAGATTTTCTAAGCACCATCCCTGCATCAGTAAGACTCCTGCTTCCTGATGAATATTCACAGAAAATTATAGAAGATTGGAATAACCAATCAAAATATGTCAAGTCTCATTTCACTCTAAAACTAAGTGTAATAAACAATGTGAAAATGTATGTTAACATTGACTTAGATAAGCCTTTCCATAATAGGATTTATATAGAAATAGGTGGAACCAAATGGAATCAGCTGATAAGAGTTGAAAACAACCCATTTCTATGCAATATGTTTGTCTATCATATCTAGTAGTTAGGTGGTCCTACAGGTGGTAACATCAACAGATGGTATTCAAAAGCCAAGGTGTCGATTTTCTGTGTGCCTTTTGGAAGCTATGGTAGTACCGGGGGAATGAATTGAGAACTTCAAATTAGTCAATCCAGCAAACCCTGTTCTTTGGGGGCATCTATCACCTTCTTCTATCATGGGAAGTGCCCACTTAACCCTCACTTTACCAACCAAAAAGGAGATAACATCATAACTATAGATTGTCAAAATCAATATATCAAGCCATGCACTGATTTTTAGTATGATGCTTCCACATCATCTCTCGTGGACTAAATATATTAGAATTATCAATCGAAAAATATTTTCTTTGTTAACATGGAGTCCTCGTCACATCTTTAGCATCACAATGAGTCATTTGCATTAACAAGTGTAAAGGAAATAAGAGCTATAACAAAATGCAGGTATGACGTGTAAACAAAAAATAAAATTAAATGATGAAGAATAGGGACGAAGTTCATCAAAACTTTCAAATGGTTACAAAGGTATTGTGAACCTTACCAGCACTAAACATATGTAACCCATCTTTTGTCATTTCCAATCCTGTCACTGCACCATAATGAGCTGTTGCTCGGTTCTGGGTGGATAACATGCCAGGATGTTGTCTCTGTGATAGAGAGCCTCTTGTCACTCCTTTACCCAAAGCCATAGAAGACTGCATCCCATTCCCAAGAGGCCCTTTTCTTTGTGCTGTCCTCACCTTTGTAGAAGTGCCATTGCTGGAAGCTAGGGGCTGTACTAATAGATCCATAACAGATGTGTTGTTAAGAGAGACAAATTATATCATTATAAAAAGAAAGAACTTAAGAAACTGACCTTTATGATCATTACAAATGGCAATGACCTTGTAAGAAATGGTGCAGTGCAATCATAACTATTTACAGATATATTTACATAAGATGAAATGTCAACCTAAATCAAATTGAAAAAACAGTGCAACGCTCAAGGACTATAGTTTAAAGATTGAAATGCTTTTTATATTTCATTTGATTTCAATCCTTCAAATTGGAGTTTGAGGCAGAATTCAACAGAACCTACAAAAAAGATGTGTTTATTTCTTCTCCAAAAAGTCTTTCTATCTTGTTTAACACAGAGATAGAGGTGAAAGGAAGTACTTTTTTGGCTTTTGCAGCAGAGCTTTTAGGAATAGGTGGGCGCCTCCCGGTTTGTGATTCTAACTGGTCCAATACACGGAAACATCCTGCTCGCCTAATGTCCCAAAAGCGAATAGAACCATCACAACCACCTGTTGCTAAAATCCATTCATTTGAAGCAGACCAACGTACAGCCCAAACCCCATCTGCCAGTACAATCATATGCTTAGTATTATACCATTGCAAGATATTTGTTTTGAAATTCACTGTTTTATGACCAAATAAGGTTATTTATACAACCCTGTGAAAATTCCAAGTGTTATCACAAATGGATATACTCGTAACTACACAAAAATAAAAAATAAAAAAGTAAAAGGTGTTATGGTACTTTTGTACTTTCCTTAATCATAATGGTAATACTCATCATTTTTAAGGTTTTGATTGCAAATCTGATTTTAACAAATTTAGATCTTAAAACTTAAGAATCTGAAATGGCTGCTAACATAGTTTGCAAAATCTTCCAGTACTCTCCAAGTTGTCAAGTACTCTCTGTTTTTTTGCTGGGCGAGTTTTTACAAGTTTAACTCATGAGCTTTTACAAACACAAGAAAAACATGGGTAAAATGCCAACGCACGTCAGTTTTGCTATAAAACCATGCATTTTCTCTTTCAAGATGCCAGTTTTTAATTTAATACATTTGCAATTGAATTTTGCAAAAAAAAATGTTTCTTTAAAAAAATTTAACTTCTAGTATTTTCTAAATGCCAAGTTTTTGCCAAGTATTTGTCAAGTATTTGCCGAGTTTTTGCCAACTTGAAAATTTTGGGCTTGCCAAGATTTCTTCAAGTCCAAGTTTGTGAACTATGGCTGCCATAACCCCAGCTATGAAACTTAAATGTAACTGAACTTTGAATCCTACATTTTCTCCATGTGCTATAGAGTCTTCAATCTAAAAGTGAAGCTCTGAGACTAAGACTCAGAAAACTGCAAACGCTGAAATAGTGAAAACTGAAATCTGAAACTTTAGGACGGCATTTTGATATCGTTGATAATTTGAAAATAAACTAATTAGTACACAGAATAAGACTTACTTTTCTAGAGAGCTTGGTTGTTAGCCCAGGCCACATTAAGGAACCTGTGAATGCTGCCTTGTCCCAACAGAGACTTCCAACTTGTGCACAATAACCAGCTTCCACAAAACATGACCTTAAAGCCGAGGGATCATTTTGATATCGAGTCTGCCCTTTATGAACTATTCCCTTTGTGAATATGATAGGATTTAGAAAAATTATCCCTCTAAGAAAATTTTCGCTTTATGCATGTGCAATAAGTAATGTATGTCGTTTTTCCTTTCTGTTTTTTTTCAATTTACTATTTTATACATGTGGAATAAAAGTGATTTGAAGTTATTTTTGTTTTCCTAACAAATAAAAAACACATCTAATGAACCAAAACACATATGGAGCCACAAGGTACAATGCTTAAGAGCTGATGCTTATTATCTTAGTTACCGGATGCTCTCTTGCACCCCTAGGATCCAGATGCGGATATGTTCTGATTCGGATGCGGAGGCGGGTGTTGTCTGATGCGCCCAGGAAGCATTGTAGCTCCCTGTGGATGCGCATCCACAACGAGCTACAATGCTCCCTGGGTGCATCTATGGGCTTCCCTGAGCATCCAAACGCATCCGGGGGCCCAGCGACCATAAAACGCCAAAAACTAGTGTCAAAACCAAAGAAAAACAACTAAAAACATGTGCCAAATAGAATTTTTTATATTTTTTTTCTAAGATACCGGGTTCGCCCCTGGACCCCCCCGGACCAGGATAAGTTCGAACCGGTTCGTGGTCCGGGTCCGGTCCGCCTGTGGGTCCGATCTGGGTCCGGTCTGGGTCCGGTCCACAAGCACCAAGTTCGAACCACCCAGCAATCAGTTTGGACCCAAGTGAACTTGTCGGAAAACGGCGAACTTGGAACGAACTTTGCTGAATTTTCGCCAGTGGAAGGAGTTTAAGATGTTTTTTTGGGCAAAATTTAAAAAAATTTGACATCGCCGAACTTGGGCCCGCTGAAAATAACTCTCGATGCCTTTATAAAATAATAAAAGTTGGGCTACCATTAACTCTCGCTGCCCCTTGACCCCATCTTGGGGGCTTTGCCCCCAAACCCCCATTTAATAATTTGTGGTGGAAACTGCACCAATAAAAGTGGGGAAAAATTAACCTTCGAGTCTTATT
>MU227859.1:4841434-4901685 GCA_018584345.1 Thuja plicata | reverse complement strand
ATGATTACAAATTTACAAGTGTTTTTATTGTTTAAATGTTTACTTTTTATGATACTATGTGACATTCTAATCTTAACTCGTGCTTCTAGGCTGCATAAATATCAAAATATGTATATATATATATAAATTACATATTTTTGTACTAACGAACCTGAACCCGAACCCAAACCCCTTTTCAAAATTTTGCCGTACCGGCGAACCGGTTCTTCGAACTCGAACTCGAACTGACATCCTAGTTTCTTTTCCCTCTCAACCCTAAAACAGCCCTAATAGAGGCCATTCATTGTTTTGGCATCTTATTTTGTTTTCTGTTTTGCTCTCTTCTCATTTGGTCTCCATTTTGGCATTTTGAAGGGCAAGTGATTATTTTCGAAGAGGATCGTTTGTGAGAGCTTCCACAAAGGAGATCTAAGCGTCTAAGGTAAGCATTTGATCCCATTTTTGAGTCTTTTAATGAATTTTTTTTAGATTTTGATGAATTTTTTCAAGTTTGGGAAGAAATTTTTAGAAAAAAATTCATTTTGTTTTTTAAAGAAATAAAGAAACAAGTTTAGCTATCTATTTTAATATTTTTGTATCTTTTTTTGCACTTCTATGCTTGGCATTCATAGTTTTTTTCTAATTTAAATTTATTTAATTTCTTATAATAGCAAGAAATCAGATTGTATTGTGCAAGAATGGCCGCCGCCGGTAGTGAAAGTTCAGTGGGAGGGCAAGGAGCCAATAAATACAAAATTGAGATAGGATCTCCTTTATGGAGACATACCACAAGAATTTCACAGGTTGCAAGAGGTGGGTCATATAAATGGAAGTGTAATGTATGTGATAGTAAACCATTCAATAGCTCATATTCTCGAGTTAAACTTCATTTTATGGGCCCTGTTAGTAAAGGAATGGGAATATGCAAAGGCAAAGATAAGAAGAGGATGTCTGATGCACAAATAGCAGGATATGTAAAAGAACAAGAAGAGGCTGATAGATTGGTTAGAAGATCAAAACAAACTTCTTATGGTAGTCCATCCGGAAAGAAGAAAATGGTAGTCCATTCTTGCCAATACCGGATGTGGAAGAGGAAGAAGTAGAAATTACCACCCACAAAAGAGGACCATTGGACACGGCATTTAAAATGGAGGCAAGAGAGCTTGTTGATCAAGCCATTGGATGTTGCCTCTATGCCAATGGTCTTCCTTTCAACTTGGTGAGATCACCACATTGGAAGGAGATGGTGGTGGCCATCAATAGTGGACCGGCTGGTTACACAAGTCCTGGGTATGAAAAGGTGCATACCACCATATTGCAAAAAGAAAGGACTTTTATAAAGAGATCTCTTCAACCATTTAGAGATTCTTGCAAAACTTTGGGTGTTTCTATTGTTTCTGATGGATGGAAAGATACAAGAAACCGTCCATTGATTAATGTGATTGCAGTGTCCCCCAAAGGGGCAATGTTTTGGAGGGCGGTTGATTGTGAAGGGGAAGTGAAAGATGCACAGTTCATTTCTAGAATTCTCATTGAGGCCATAGAGATGGTGGGTAGAGAGAATGTGGTCCAGGTAATCACAGACAATACAAAAAATTGTAGGGGTGTAGGTGCTTTGGATGAGGGCCGATATGACCACATTTTTTGGACACCATGCACCGTACACTCCCTCAACTTGGTGATGCAGCAAGTGGCACTCCATTAGATTGGATGAAACAAATATACCAAGAGGGGGAGGAGATCCAGATGTTTGTGACGAACCATGTAATGTCCCGGATTGAGATATTGAATTGATATATTTAATAATCCATTAAGTAAGTTTGATTAATAAGGAGGTAATTATTTAATATTAAAGTCACATTAATATTAAATAATTATAAGTTATGTTTTGATTAAAAGATTTTGGTTCGAATAAGTTGGTAGTTCCTATACGGGACTTTTCAACCGATTTTGGCTTGTTTAATAATGGGTTCCGTGGAGGAAACGGGGGACTTGAATATTTTGTAGAAATTGTTTTTGAAGAAGAGTTACAATTTCATTCCTTTCGTCAGATCACATCTGGCCTAGTGGAATTTGGAAGGATTAACGCAGCAAGAGAAGCTGGACGTCAATGCCAAACAAAAGTGTCGGGCTGGGAGATTAATCAATTATGAACAACAACCTCCTGCAAAGCGCACGGTTTGGAAGCATATGGTGTCTTTGGTAAATACAACAAGGAATGTCGTAGGTATTGACAAAAGACGACACACAGGTGTTGGCAGTATGCAGCGGCTCCTGGCAAAACGACAAGGAATGTCGGGTGCTAGTTGAATGGAAGTCACGCTGATTTGGAAGGTAGCGGGGACTTCGATGGATAAGAGGTGACGGGACAAAGTCTGGCTATTGGGTCGTGTTTCCTATACTCCCAACCACTGGCAAAGCACGCGGGGGTCCTCCCAGTTGCGGCCGAATCTTCAACTCTCGATTCATGAGAGTCCACAGAGCACTAGTAGCGGCCAGGTTTGAGAAGATAGTGTGTGGTCAGACCGTCATCTTTACTCACAGCGTGGGCTACTCTCTCAGACGGACTTATGTGGTCCAGTTCACACAGGTGCACAATTATTGAATTTCCAGTCTGTATATTAAAGTTTATATCACTCTCAGATTTACATTCAAAGAATACGATTCTGTGAAGATTATAATTAAGTGGATGATCAATGGTGTTTTCTTTTGCAATTTGTGCCTTCTCTCTCGTTGAGTTGCATTCTGTACGCGAAAGGAAATAATGGAACATAGTTTGTTTATTGCATTCTCCTAAGAGTTCAGAGGTGCTGAACTGAATATTGTCTCTCCGGTAAAATAAGGTTGGAACTTAGTAGCAAGTCTGAGATTGAACAAAACCTTTAGCACAGGGGATTTTACCAACCACCAAATGTCACAATCGATATTCAGATCTTTCTCCAAATTGGAGTTGTTGAAGGTAAATTGAAATTACTAAATTTATTTATTTCAATAAATTTTGTCATGTTAATTATCAAATTGTATATAAATTTGCTTAATATTTATTGACATATTGTTATTAACTTAGGTTGCTGAGACCTGATTTGTATCTCACACTATTGTTATGAGACGACTTTTCAAGGTGCAAGAGGCATTGAACCAAATGGTTATTTCCAACCAGTGGGGCGTATGGAAGGCTTCACATTCAGAGAGGGCCCAAAAGGTCAAGACATTGGTCTTGGATAAGAGTTGGTGGGCTCATGTGCAATATGTATTGGATTTCACCGAGCCTATCATGAATATGCTCCGATTGATAAAGATAAACCTTGTTTGGGGGATGTCCATGATGGCATGGACACAATGGTAGAGAAGGTAAAACTTGCAATATAAAAACATGAGAATGACCCCATAGAATGTGAAACCTTAAGCAATAAGGTGGAAACAATCATTCATCATCGTTGGTTAAAGATGACCACCCCATTGCACCTCCTTGCATATGCCCTATCTCTGAGGTACTATAACATGGAAGTACTTGGTATGCCAGATAGAGTAGCACCATATGCAGATGAAGAAGTTGCTAATGGGTGCAAGAAAGCTTTTCAAAGACTCTTCCCAGATGAAAAAGCACACAAAAAAGTTAGGACAGAATTTGGCTTGTTTGCCTCGGGAAGAGATCCGACTCCAACAGCAATAGGGGACCAATACGACTTGGAAGCTATAACATAGTGGCACCTCTATGGTCAACTATTTAAGTATCTACAACCTCCTGCAATCAAGGTCCTCTCACAAGTAAGTTTTTTTGTTTTTTTACCACTTGTATTCTACAATTTAGTACTTAACATTCTTTAATTTGCTTTGCATTTTTATTTTAAATTTTTTGAACATTGTCCAGGTTGCAAGTTCTTCCACTGAACGGAATTGGAGTACATACTCCTCTATCCACTCAGTGAAGCGTAACCAGTTGGGCTCAAAAAAAGAGGAAGACTTGGTTTACATTCATACCAACTTGTGTCTTTTGTCACGTAAGGAGGATGACTACAAGGATGGGGCAGCGAAGCTTTGGGATGTAGCCCCTGAGTGTGCCAACTTGGATGCAACCGTTGAGGATCTTACTAGACTCGCTACAAATTATGATGATGATGATTACATGCCGACACATGGTGCATCTAGTACAAGTAGAACCGCTTTGGGTTCAAATGATCTTGAACTTACAGCAGCTGGAGATGAAGAGGACTTTTTTGAGAATCCTTATGATTCTGATGAGTGAATCTTGATTGATGAACATTGAATCATTAACTACATTTTGATTTTGTAATTGTAATGATTTTCTGATTTGCATTGGAATCGTGAACATAGACGTATATGATATAGCTTATTTGAATATTTGTGAACTATCAATTGGCATTTAATATTTATCTTGATCAATGATGAAGTTTCATACTATCAAATGATTTAATTCTGTATATTTCTTGCATTTCTTTGAGTGTGTGTGTGTGTGTGTATGCACCCAAACGCATCCAAAACCCCCAAAAAAAGATTTCACTCATCCGCGCACTTGCATCCGCATCCGCTCCCAAATTGGCAACTTAGCTTATTATAATTGAGCATTGTGAGTTTCTGCAGTTGAAGTAATAGGTGCTGCAATGTTTCAGGACCATCCAACGTGCCATCCTCTAATGGTATCCTTTCATTGAATCAGATATCCTAATACTACCTTTGTCCTAACTTCACTTTCAAGTTTCCAATATGCAATCTAGAGTCAAAAAAACATGATCTTATTCATAGAAGGGATAAAGTGTTTAAATTTATGATATTCTACCTACCATCCTATTTGGGTGTGATGCATGAAAGGCATTATGCGATCAAGTTCTACAGGCAGCTCAATAGTGCATACAACCTTTCCCTTGGGTGCCAAAATCTTGTAGGGCACACAGTATTGAGGTCCAAATTTTTTTCTCCCTTTCCTTAAAGAGACTTCTGTTTACAGTGTTGCAATTTCAAGAAGACCCAATCACATTCCTCAAACACTCATTTTGGTACTAGAATTGTGGAGATTTCAACTTATCTTAAGCAACCTCCATGTTCTCCTTTAGTTGCTTCAAATTCTGCTGATTTACTTCAAGGAAATTTTGCACAGCCGGTACATATAAATCTTTAATGAACCAATATGGTGGTACATGACTGTGCCTGACCTTAAAGGACTGTATCCCAGTTGATGTATGACATGTTGTACTATAACAATTCTCTGTAAAATGAATCCATTTTGACCATGAGGTTTGCTAGTTTGCAATAAAATTTCTCAAGTACCCCTCTAGACACTTTTAACAATTTTTCTGTCCAACTGTCTGAAGAAACTAGCTAGTATTTTGAGTTGAATTGGATCCTACACATTTTACATGTGAACATTGAATCTCAATCGCCAACAATGTTCTTTGGAAGAAAATGCAACCCATAAATATGCTCCAAAATCCATGGAAGCAAAATTCATTTGGACTAAAAATCGGCAAACCAAAAGTATAAGATTTATTGAAAAAATAGGATTAAAAAAAAGTGAAAAATTGTAGAAAAAGAAGACAAAACTAATTTTAAAAAAAAAACCAAGGTCATTTTAGCATAGAGATATAGAGAGCAAATAATATATAGAGTTTAACCCATGAATTATATAAAATAAGATTTTGTTGTTTATGGTCATATCAGTAACTACATTGCATTGAAAAAAGCATACAAATGCATAAATAATAACTAGATGGTTACAGTTGACATAATTTTATTTACAATATAGTCGGTACAAAGCCAACCTATAAACCAAGTACAAAGTTCCAAGGAATCAAATGTAGTCAATGACTCTTGCTACTACAAAAACAGCTATGCTAGAGGGCTGCAGGTCTTGATCATGAAGCTCCTAGTTCAGAGCCTCTCCTAAGTCATTCAGCCTCATGACTATCCAAGTTGGCCTCTAGGATCTCAAAATCTTTCAGGCTCAAAAAGTCTTAGAAAGACAATTTTCTTTTGCTAAGCAACCATCATAAATTACAAAATGGGAATCAACTATTTCATATGTGTGATATAATAGCACTTCCAATTTCTAGAACACTATGAAGAACTATATAAAAAGTGAAAAGGATATCATATGACAAAGGAAGCAGTTGCACGATTCAACTTAATAGGCTTTAAACCAAATAGCTTAGGATAGAGTAATAGAAAATGCTTTTGAAACAAAATCTTACATCTCAAAAGACCATAAAAGATATTGAAATTTTATCATTGATAACTATTTTAGCCAATTTGTTCAACAATAAAGGGAGTGTATAATAAAGACCTGCTAGTACAAAAGAAGAGAGCAACTATTTGAGTCACAATCTTAGATATTATTATTCAAGTAAATTTTCCTTGACTTTGCATCTAGGATACCGGATTCACACTGCCTGCCTGTACATCTGGATGTGGGGGGGATGTGCTCCTGGTGTGCATCCAATAGCTTAGGCTAGAGTAATAGAAAATGCTTTTGAAACAAAATCTTACATCTCAAAAGACCATAAACGATATTGAAATTTTATCATTGATAACTATTTTAGCCAATTTGTTCAACAATAAAGGGAGTGTATAATAAAGACTTGCTAGTACAAAAGAAGAGAGCAACTATTTGAGTCACAATCTTAGATATTATTATTCAAGTAAATTTTCCTTGACTTTGCATCTAGGATACCGGATTCACACTGCCTGCCTGTACATTTGGATGTGGGGGGAATGTGCTCCTGGTGTGCATCCATGTGCATCCATAGGGTGTGGATGAGCACTCGGGGCGCATTCGGGTGCCTATGCCCAAATAAAGTGTTTTCTGACTCAAAAAAAGCATTTGAAAGTACTTTTTCATATTTTTTCCCACAAAACCCTAAAACGACCCTTTGTGAGGCCATTCATTTTGTTTGCTATTTTGCTCTCTTCTCATTTAGTCTCCATTTTGGCATTTTGATGGACGGGTGATTATTTTCAAAGGGGATCGTCTGTGGGGTGTCAGATAGCTTCCAGAAAGAAGATCTAAGCATCTAAGATAAACATTTGACCCTATTTTTGAGTCTTTGATGAATTTTTTTAGATTTTCATGAAATTTTTCAAGTTTGTTTTGGAAATTTTCCAATTTTTTTCCAATTTTTTTTTAAGAAATGAAGAAACAAGTTTAGCTCTTTGTTATAATGTTTTTGTATCTTTATTTTGCACTTGTATGCTTGTATTTCTTAGCTTTTTTCTAATTTAAATTTATGTAATTTCTTATAATAGCAAGAAATTAGATTGCAAGAATGGCCAATAGTGAAAGTTTCGTGTGTGGGGAAGGAAACAATAAATTCAAAACTGAATAAGATCTCCTTTATGGAGACATACCACAAGAATTTCACAGTTTCTAGGAGGTGGGGGATATATTTGGAGGTGTAATTATTGTAATTTACCCAAAAATAGTTCATATTCTCGAGTGAAACTTTACTTTATGGGCCCTGCTAGTAAAGGGATGGGAATGTGTAAAGGCCCAGAGAGGAAGGGATTGTCTCCCACACAAATAGCAAGATTTGTAAAAGAATAAGAGGAGGTTGATAAATTGGTTCTAAGATCAAAACAAAGTGCTTATACCAGTGGACCCGGAAAGAAAAAAAGAATGAATTTACCCACTGATACAGTTGTAGCCTCCAAACATCCCTTCTTGCCTCTACCGGAAGATGAAGATGAAGTACAAATTACCACCCGCAAAAGAGGTCCACTGGACAAGGCATTTAAAATGGAGTCAAGAGACATTACTGAACACAAAAATGCATGTTGCCTCTATGCCAATGGTCTTCCTTTCAACTTGGTGAGATCACCATATTGGCAGGAAATGGTGTCGGCAATCAACAACGCACCTGCCGGTTTCACAAGTCCTGGGTTTTAAAAGGTGTGCACCACCTTGTTGCAAAGAGAGGAATGCTATAGAGACCTCCCTTTAACCAATTAGAGATTCTTGGAATGAATCATGTGTTTCTATTGTTTCTGATGGATGGAAAGATAACATAAACTGTCCATTGATTAGTGTTATTGTAGTGTCCCCCAAAGGGGCAATGTTTTTTAGGGCAGTTGATTGTGAAGGGGAAGTGAAAGATGCATAGTTCATTTCTTGAGTTCTCATTGAAGAGATGGTGGGTAATGAGAATGTGGTCCAGGTAATCACGAACAATGCAAAAAATTGTACGGGTGCAGGGGCTTTGGTTGAGGCAAGATATGAGCACTTTTTTTGGACACCGTGCACTGTACACTCCTTCAAGTTGGTGATGCAACAAATTGGCACTCAAATAGAGTGGGTGAAACAAAAATACAAAGAGGGTGAGGAGATCCAAATATTTGTGACAAACAACCAAATGTCACAATCAATATTCAGATCTTTCTCAAGATTGGAGTTGTTGAAGGTAAATACTAAATTTAATTTATCTATTTATTTATTTTTATTTATGTCATGTTCATTTATCAATTTGTATATAAATTTGCTTAATATTTATTATTTTTTTAATGTGTTATTTACATATTGATATAGTTATTAACTTAGGTTGCTGAGATCCGATTTGCATCTCATACAATTGTTATGAGACAACTTTTGAAGGTGCGTGAGGAATTGGGTCAAATGGTTATTTGCAACCAATGGGGTGTATGGAAGACTTCAAATTCAAAGAGGGCCCAAAAGGTGAAGTCATTGGTCCTGGATGACAATTGGTGGGCTCGTGTGGAATATGTATTGGAATTCACTGAGCCTATCATGACTATGCTCTGATTTGCTAATGTAGATGCACCTTGTTTGGGGGATGTCTATGATGGCATGAACACAATGGTAGAGAAAGTAAAATTGGCAATACAAAAACATGAGGATGACCCTTTAGAATGTGAAATCTTATGCAATAAGGTGGAATCAATCATTCATCATCGTTGGGAAAAGATGACCACCTCATTGCACCTCCTTGCATATGCCCTATCTCCAAGGTACTATAGCAAGAAAACACTTTATATGTCAGGGAGATTACCACTATATAAAGATGTTGAAGTTGCTAATGCGTGCAAGCGGGCATTTACTAGACTCTTCCAAGATGAAGAAGTGGAGTTAGAAGTTAGGAAAGAATTTGGCATGTTTGCCTTAGGAAGAAGTCATACTCTAACAACTATTAATGACCAATACTACTTGGAAGCTATCACATGGTGCTACGTCCATAGTCAAATTTTTGTGTACCTCCAACCTCTTGCAATCAAGATCCTCTCACAAGTTTTTTTTTGCTTTGTCTACCACTTGTATTCTACAATTTAGTACGCAACATTCTTTAATTTATTTTGCATTTTTATTTTTATTTTTGTGAAAACTATTCAGGTTGCAAGTTCTACTGCTGAACGGAATTGGAGTACATACTCCTTTATCCACTTAGTGAAGCGTAACTGGTTGGGTTCAAAAAAACCTGAAGACTTGGTTTATATTCATTCCAACTTGCGTCTTTTGTCACGTAAGGATCCAATCTACAAGGATGGGGCAGCGAAGCTTTGGGATGTAGCCCCTGAGTGCAACTTGGATGCAACCATTGAGGATCTTACTAGACTTACTATGGCTTGTGATGATGACGACGACATCCCTACACATGGTGTATCTAGTGCGAGCGAAACCACTTTGGGTTCAAGTGATCTTGAACTTGCAGCAGTTGAAGATGAAAATCCAATAGATGATTTTTTTGAAAATCCTTTTAATGATTGATGAATCATGAACCACATTTTGTAATTGTAATGATTTTCTGATTTTCATTGGAATCGTGAACATAGACATATATGATATGGCTCATTTGAATATTTGTGAACAATCAATTGGCATTTAATATTTATCTTTGACACTTGCCATTGATCAATGATGAAGTATCATAATATCAAATGATTTAATTCTATATATTTCTTTAATTTTTTTGTATATATATAATTATAATATATATATATGAATGAATGATGAAGTATCATAATATCAAATGATTTAATTCTATATATTTCTTTAATTTTTTTGTATATATATAATTATAATATATATATATGAATGCATACCAAAATGCACCCAAAACCCCCAAAAAGAAAATTCACGTATCCACGTACCGGGTTCTCGTACCCGCATCCGTACCCAAATTCGAACCGGTAACTTAGCTTTGCATATAAGGGGATATTAGAGTTAAAAGCATTGATGGACTTTGAGTTGAGAATTTGAGAGATTATAGGCACAATTATCAATGAAAAATCAAAGCATGAGGAAAATTCTCTTTCAATTGGACAATTGCTGCTGAGATTTATTTGGATCTTTAAGGAGAAAATATATGAGGCCTGTTTTGAGAGGGATGAAGATAAGCCCACAGGACTAGGGCATGAGTTCTCTTAAGACATGTATTAGTTTGCCTAACACCTATTTCTCATTGAAAACTGTTTTAGCAGATTTTTTTAATGTAAAGGGAGTGTTAATTATTTTTTCCATTAGATAATAAAGACCTCCCAGTACATAAAGAAGAGAGCAACTATTTTAGCCATAATTTTAGCTATTATTATTCAAGTAAATTTTCTTTGATTTTGCGTGTGGGTGGATGGAGTAAAAAAAAATGGACTTCGAGTGGAGAATTTGAGAGATTACAGGTACAAGTTTCAATGAAAAATTAACGCACCAAGAACATTCCCTTTCAATGCGACAATTGCTGCTGAAATCTATCTCGATTGTTAAAGAGAAAATTTAGGAGGCCTTATTCTAGAGGGATTAAGATAAGCCTACAAGACTAGGGCATGCCTTCTCTCAAGGCATGTATTAGTTTGCCTAACACCTATTTAACATGCATGGAATCCTACACAATAAATGTTTAAAGCACTCATGTATTCCTATTGAACTCCTTGAAGACCTTCTAAACCTCTGTGAATATGACAAGTCTAAATTGAATGTAGCTCCCTAACAAGTGCAAAGCCCGCATTTAAGCAATGAGGTTCACCCTATTATAATTCTCTTGATATAACTCGGATCATGAGTCAGAGGTTTCAATGCCAAAAGGAGAACTCCTTAGAATACCTGAACCTAGTGAAAGAGTTTAGTCTTGCATCACTATTGTAAAAGAGACAAACCAAGTTATTTTAGTCTCACCTCATGGTGAACTTTCCAAGCATGCATTCAAGTAGACTGAGGTTTATAGGGAAAACTTCAAGCATGCATCCACCTCACACTTGAAAGATGATCCATGATATAAGGATGTCATATTCTACCTGAAGAACATTAAATGTCCCCTTGAATGAGTGATAGGAAAACACTCAAGTTGCAATCCTAAGGTTGTGTGTCAGTACATGAAGATTTAAAGTGCAGAGATCAAAATAATATGTTCCTCAAATGTTTGAACTAAAAACAATCAAATAGAGTGATCAATGAAAGCCATCAAAGCACTTTTGGGGCACATTTCAAAGCCAAGACCATTGCACACAAGATTCTTAAAATAGGATATTGGTGGCCTACATTATTCAAGGATGTGAGTGAGACAAAGAGAAAAAAATGACACCTCCCAAAGGTTTGAAGCAAATTGAAGTATGTAGGGGCTCTCCCTCTTGTCTATGATGGTTAGAGCTCCATTTCAATAGTGGGGTATTGATCTCATACAAGAAAACCAAGAAAAATCAAGCAATGGATATAAATATATTCTAGCTACTTCACCAAATGGGCTGAGGCAATTCAAACCTACAAGATCATTGTTGATAATGCTATGTATTTTAGATCCTATGACATCTTAAGCTTGTACACTAGAAATGGAATTGATTTGATTCATCCATCCCCTTATCATCCCCAAGGTAATGAACAAGCTGAGTCCAACAATAAAAGCCTCATGAAAATCAAGAGATGAACATTAGATATGAATAAGAAAAGATGGGATGATAAATTGAAATATGCATCTTAGCTAATAGATTAACTTGCAAAATAGCTATTGGTATGATCCCCTTTGAACTAGTGCAAATACTAGAAGGAAATATCCCAATCAGCGTGAAGCTGCCAATATACAAGTTGATGCATGATGTTAAACATGCCGGAAATGATGCAATTCCTCAAATAATAATAAAGCTAGCTAAATTGGATGAGGATGGAAAGGTTGCACATGATAATCTGTTGTCACACAAGTAAACAACAAAATGCCTATTTGACAAGATGATACTTTCAAAGAAATTTTCATGTTGACGATATGGTCCTCATGTAGAATGTTTGATCAAGCGATAAGGAAAAGCAGGGGAAATTTGATCCATTGTGTCTTGGGCCATATGAAGTTGGACAAGAGCACAATCACAATGTTTACCACCTCAAGAATTCAATAGGAGATTTGATGCAGCTAGCAATTCACAGCCAACATCTTAAGCATTACTTCTCATAAGTAGTGATATTACGCACTGCACATAATGTATTTCATGCACATGATCATCCTTGTACAATTGTGACCCTTGCTGGTCATGGTGAAGTGTAGCTGTCCTGATACCCTCGTCTCTTTTTGTGGTCTACTCTTGAAGACCTGAATTCTCATTATGCAAGAGACACATACCCAAACAAAGCCAATGTTGGGACCCAATCTAAAATGCAAAAAGTTACTTAAGTCTAGGCCATTTTGTGTATCTGGCCTTATCTTTGCCCATCACATAGGACTAATCTAAGAAATCTCCAAATGGGTCTCCCTTGGTCAAATTTGCCAGGTGATGTTCCTCTTTGCTCCCCATGTTCCTGTCATGTGTTAGGAGTTGCGAAAAATCCAAAAAACTTGTAGGCTCCATGCATTTTTCTCGATTTCTGCAAGATTATGGAATATCAATGTACTATCGGGCTTCTTCCTCATAACCAACCTCTTGTCCTCAATGTTGATCCCGCATAAAAGTTCTACAAGGTCTATTGGACCCTTTTGATCCATCATTTTCCTTTGTTTCTGCCCTTTGCAAATTTTCAAAGGAATCTGAACTTTTGTCTCGCTTCCCGACTTCCCGTCTTCTTCAACAATGTATCCCCATATTTTCCCGTTCCCTTCAATTCCCATTTCCCTACATTGGGAATTTGCACATTCCAGTGATCATCCATGCTTCCCTTCCTTGTCCCTAAGTCCTAACCTCCTTCCTACTTTGCAAACCCGCAATCTTTTGTTCCCTTATTTTGTGGACTTGCATTGTTCTAACAAACTTCTTCC
This sequence comes from Thuja plicata, assembly GCA_018584345.1. Lineage (NCBI taxonomy): Eukaryota > Viridiplantae > Streptophyta > Pinopsida > Cupressales > Cupressaceae > Thuja > Thuja plicata. Next base: position 4,888,519 of record MU227859.1, on the reverse strand, counting down.
ATTTTCCCACCATCTACTCCATTAAATTCCTCCATTTCTACATGTTTTTCCTACATCATTTCCAATCCTTTTCAATTCTAAACCTATAATTCCTCAACGCTTTCCCACATTTTCTTCCACTCGCCTTTTGCGAAATCGCGATGTTGTTCCAAACTTCTTCCATTTCCCTTTGCCAATTCCACATCATTTTCTCATAAAGTTGCCCAATGCCTTTGTTGATCCTTTAATCTATTTGCAGAGTTCTTTTGGAGCTCAGGATGTTCTTGCCTCTTTCGTCACACATCATTGCATCCTCAACTCAGGCATTTTCATCTATTTGCAAAAAATTAATGGACTTCTAAACTTTCATCCCCATGTCAAGTTTTCAATTTCAATCCTACAATGAAACTCTCCGCCTACCATCCTTCCACCTATCCTTGCTTTCCTTCTAATCCTTTTATGTGAACTTCTAGTGGATTTCAAGACTCCATTCCAATGTCTTGTCTTGACTTCCATATTGAATTGTTGGAAAGGTTCCCAATGCTTTTGTCATTCATTTCTTCTTCCATGGAGTTCAAATTGACTTCTGGACTTCTAATTTCCCACCTAGACATCCTGTCTTAATCTCCAATTCTCTCTCTCCCACATTTTTCCGTACCGCTTCCTTTGCTCATTCCCCCTTCAATGAAATTCTAATGGACTTGCAAACTTCCTTTTATATATCCAATCCTAACATCATGTCTCGCATTGAATCCCTGCATTTACTCTTGATTGCTTCAACCACTCTATAGATTTTACAAGGTCATCACTAATTATGACTCCTGCAATTGCTCCAAGAGATTCCCAATAAAAACCAATGTACATCCCAAGAGCATGGATTTTATTGCAATATGAATAATGGATGATGAGGGTGGCCATATTGTTATCAATGCAATGGTTGAGTTCCAAATGCAAATGATTTTCACATAAGCTCTAGGATGCACACTCGATGGTTTTTGTGAAATTTCAACTTGTCTTGCGCACCACAGTTATAACCTCTAGTTCTTTGTCGAATTCTTGCAAGTGATTGAGAGAATAAGCAAAGCGATATATGTGCTAGTTTGCTTGTCATTCAAAGGGTCAATCATTTCTACAACCATGCAACCAAAAGTTTCAAGGATTGTCTTGACTTTCAACCTCTACAAGTCCAGTTGCCTACAAAACTATACGTTTTGTAAATCACTAAGAGGTAGTACATTTATAACTAATGTCTATAATTGAGTGTCTCCTTAGCCAATTGTAGATCTTCGTGAAAATTCTCAAGTGACAAATTGTGATACTCCTATCTTAGGCTTCTTTAAACACATTGATATACTAAGAAGAGGGGTGAAATAGTATATGCCAAACATGAACTTCAAATCCAATTTATCAATAGGATCATTATTGGATCTTACTTTAACATTAAAGCAGCTGTGCAAATGATAAACATAATCACATATCAAGACATGTGAACACTAGATATAAGTGGACACCCAAAAGGGAAAAGCCACGATCAGAATAGCAGATTGATCTATTACAAATAATAAAGAAATTACAATATTTAGTAGGCACTAACCCATGAGAATTACAACCTTAGATGGAGACACCAATCCCCAATCATATTTTTAGGCATCAACCTATAGGAGACACCAATCCCCTAATCGAAGAATTGAGCACCAATTCAGATAATGAGGCACCAACCTCAGTTACAACAAGATATATGAAAGATATATCATGCGGACCTTCACAACTTAGCCTTCAACATCTCTCTAATCTGCTCTGCTTCAGAACACTCTCGCAGTGTGCATGAGATCTGAATTTCAGTTCGCACACTTATACATCTTGCACATCTTTTGCCATGATTATCTTCTACTCACTCACACACACACACTGTTGGAATAAATCTAATCAGCATTATATATACACTCCAATAATAATTACATTCTTAAGTCAGCCTAGAACATATTTACAATACCCGCAATTTGGCCACACAATTTTTTTAACCAAACATGCAGTCGGCTCGGTCCTAAAGCCCACACGTTACACCAAGAGTGGGAACATGCCATGCGCTACCCAACACGAACTCGACTGGTCCCAAACAACCTTCACACGCTTCATCCAGCTAGTGCATGTTACAATCCGCTGGCGCATCCACGAGGAACGTCAGCACAGTCAAAAAACTAGCACTATGACAACTCTGCTGACTCTAAATTTCCTTCTCGTTGAGCTCCACCTCTGAAACTGTATGTAGCCTAACTTATCTTCCAAAACGCAAGCCATGAAACGTCACTACAGTAGAATGTGGTACAAAACATTATGACTTGCATACACAGTTTGGTTATTTTAGTTGTGATTAATTCTGTTTAGGATACCTCAAGGAACACCCTCCTGAATCTAGTTGAGCCTAAAGTGAAGGAGAGATTATTCACTCTCCACAATTGGCCATAAATCACTCAAACTCCATTGATGAGCAGATCAATACTCCTTCTGCGCGACAGTTCCCTAGACCTAAAGCAATTGACTCTTTTAAGACTGAGAAGCAACTTCAGAACCCAGAAAAGGCACTATTGCATTAGTAATTTTTTTTGTAGTTCAACTTTGGTACTTGTAATTGTTTCAATTGTCATTATCACAATCTTTATGTTTTATCATTTATGAGTTGTATAGGATCAAATGAAATTAAAGATACAAATTTCCAAATACCATTGTAGCGAATATAAAAGTTTCTGGATTAAAACTGTGCAGAAGTTTTTTGGATCATACTCTGCAATCCATCATAAAGAAGTGGAGAAAAAAATGAAATGTTTGTGATTTATATAGTCCAAGCATATCATAGTTACTAGGTTTAAAAAATTTGATTCATTCGGGAGATCTAACAATACGGAGATCCAAAATCTTCAAAAAGGTTAAGGAAAAAACAGCTTAGAAATTTTAAAAATATAGAAAATATAAATCATAAAATTTCATCGCAATTTATGAGCAGAATACTGAAATAAAAGAATATATAAATATGCAGAAGAGTTTCAAACTTCTCTAACATCAAACTACAGAGTGACATCTATCAAAGTATCATACCAACAATATTTTTAATTCCAATGAAAAGTTGACCAAACTAAACTGATTTGGTAACACAAAGGTATTACACTAAAACTTCAATGTTAACCTTTGCATTGTTATGTGTTAAGTCATTATATAATCTCGGTATTCAATGAGTGTTTTGTGGTTCCAAACATTAAAACTGTCATTTTATACCAGTGTTACCCAGGGACGCGTTTCCGGCATAATCTGACCTGTGCCGGAAATGGGGAAGTCCCGGAAACTCGGAAACTTCCGGAAACCCATCCCCTGGCTGCCCATAAAATTAATGCTTGAATTTTGATAGTGTGTTTGACTTCCACTCTCATGTGAACCCTCAATTTAAACTATTTAACACAAACGTTATATGTTAAGGTTCTATAATGTATATAAGCATGCTTTATCCATGTTTTCATAAGAATATTTAAAATTTCCCTATATATTTTAAATTTTCCCTATTTTTTATATAGTTGTCCCCACTGCTGTCCCCTGCCATCCCCATAAAATTAACACTTCTGTCAACTGCCGTCCCCATATAGTTGTCCCCACTGCCGTCCCCTGTCGTCCCCAGTCATCCCCCTAAAATTAGTGCTTGAATTTTGATAATGTGTTTGACTTCCACTCTCATGTGAACCCTTAATTTAAATTATTTAAAACAAACGTTATATTTTAAGTTTCTATAATGTATATAAGCATGCTTTATCCATGTTTTCATAAGAATATTAAAAAATTCCCTATATATTTTAAAATTTCCCTATTTTTTATATAGTTGTCCCCACTGCCGTCCCCGAAGCAGGAAAAAAAATTCATCCCGGAAACCCGTTTCCCTGTCCCCCCTTCCCCCGTTCTGGAAACTTGGGGCAACATAGTATTATACTCTATGGTGCAACACATTTTTAACTTTCTACGTCAAAAATGATCTTGCATTGTTCAATATCATAAGAGCATTCCCAGTACAAGTACCCATAAGAGGTTAAGTTTCCTATCCCTATGAAACAAATGTAATTATTGCAAATTTGCACCCATCCTGTGTACAAAACCTTAGCTGCATTACATAGTATGAAGAATTTCTGAAGATGATTACAAATTTTCTTTGCCTTGAATAGCAACAACAAACAGATTCCATCAAACCATGTGACCCAGCTACAACTTCAGTTCCTAAATTAGCACTGAAAACCCCAGTTCAAAACTAATCATTGGTATTAGATTTTTGTTAAAAGCATGTATTCAGGTTCTCTATATATTTATATACCTAATTCATAGGATACAAACAAACTTACAAGTTTTTTCCTTATCATTCGAGCTGGTATAACTGCAACTGGGAAACTAATTTAAATTTTTTAATCCAACATTCTTGGAAATCAGTTGTGTGCATTCCAACACCAGACCAATTTGACAAACAGTACTTTTGATGTCAATCCCACTTCATATCATCCCCCAAAATAGTGTACAAATTCCAGATAAAGATTCTAAATTCCGCACCTAATCTAATCAGCATCTTTTGCAATCTGCTACGACAAAACTGCTAAAACCTTGATCAGCCCCATGCTGTTATCTATTTGATACAATTCCCTTATTTCAAAATATTCAATACAATCCATCAGAGTTTCAAGAGAACTCTCTAACAATTTCTTTCTAATCCCCCTTTTTTTACATTTCATGCTAAAATTTTAAATTGTAACAAGAATCATCAGAAAAGATCAACAATGTAACACAAAATATTGCCAAAATTGGTTCAAGCCTGTCCCAGAATAGATACACTTCAACAATAAAAGATTTCTAGATCTCCAAAAAGATCCTATCAAATAAAATGTAAAAACACAGCCAAATAAAATTTGAAGTATACCACGGTGGCCTGACAATGTATGAGTGAAAGCTCCAGATGCCATATCACACAAGCGAACTTGAACATCTTCTGTTCCAGCTGCAATTAGCATATGAGTTGTTGAAACAGAAGACATCGCAACCCCATGAACCTTTCCTGGCAGCTTAAATTGAATTTCCACCTGGAAAATTATTTTAATTCATAATTAAGCTAAATCCAGCATATATATTTATCAGTAAATACTTTGAGATAAACTGACAGAAAATTAAATGAAAGACTAATATAGGTAAGCCCCTGTATTCTGCACCTGCGTTGTATTTGTGTCCCAAACTTTAATATGATGATCAAACGAACCAGTAACAAAAAGGCCAGTATCAACAGGATACCAGAACACTGATGAAATTCCATACTGATGCCCATATTCCAACTGTTTATCAACTACAAAGAGTGATTTGTGCTTTGCTACAAGTCCTCCTCCATCATAATCTGTAGCCTGCTGAATATCATAAACAGCAGCTGATCCATCTGACGCACCCGATAAAAGGTAGCGACCCTCTGTCAAGTCAATCTGTCCCCATTGTTAACAAATACTGCTTGTGTAAATTCCACTTTGAAACTTACAGATTATTCACTCTAAAAATAAGGTTAGGAAGAGTAGTAATCAATTTACAAGCCACTAGAAACATTAAGAATGAGTAGACTTAATGTGGAACCGTAAGATGATGTTCTATGTTCACAAGTTCAAAAACACATACAAAGACAACACATTACAGAGAGCTATATATGTTGTTAAGACACACAACTTCTTGTAGAAAGCATTCAAACGTTTTAAGCTGGATAAAAGTTTCCTACTAACATGAAATTTTATTAAGACACAACTTTTTGTAGAAAGCATTCAAACGTTTTAAGCTGGATAAAAGTTTCCTACTAGCATGAAATTTGTTTAAACTCCTATTTAGCCAGCAAATGGCTAAAAAACAATTATTTTGAAAACCAAAATAGAAAATTTCTCCAACTTTACAAAACAGCAGTCTATTTTATTCAACATTGCAACAGTTTTCAATAGCCTTGATCTGAAAAAACAGTTGCATATTCAAATGTCTAGATTTCACCATGCACAAATTCAAGAACATACAATTTTCAACCCATTTGACATGTCTTCTATCCAGGAGGTCATTTGCTACATAATATGTAACTATTATTTTCATCTCCAAATCCAAAAACTTACACAGAAAAAATTCATGAAGTCAAAAACATTTAAGTGTTAGATACTGCTACATCTCTACCCAAAAAATATGCAGCGCATCCTCTCATGGATGTGTCACATGCAAAATCATGTTAAGACAAAAAGGAATAGTATGTACAAATTTCAGCCCATTTCGACATGTCTTGCATCCATTAGATCACTGTCTAATTAAAAGCAAGAACAGTTATCATCATCAAAACCAGAACTTCCAGAAAAAGATTAGCCAAGGCAGAAGTATATAGGAGTTCTATACTTCTACCCCTCTAAAGATGTAGCAAACCTGTTCAATTATGTCATAGACAAAATCACGCAAAAACAAAAATAATAGTAGAAAATAGGAAGATGAATTTATAAACAAGCCATGGAACAATATGCTTTGACATTTGGTAAAAGAAGATTTACCACAAAAGATAAGCAACATAATAAGTAGTGAAAACTGATTCAAATTAACAGCAACAACTTGTGTATATAAAATCACTTTAACTCGTGAATTATGATGGATTTCAATTATAACTCAATCTTTCTTGCATGAATTAATATAACATGTTTGAGTGCAACATTTACGGACTGTGAGAGGAGATGAATTTTGCAAAATACAGACAGGCCACAGAATACAAATGAAAAACAAGTGAATTATAATAATGCCCAGAAAATACCAAAAATGTTCAAGCTCGTGGATAAAAGATCCATCATAGGAATGGATATTGATCAAAGGTCCTGTGGCATTTTCAATCTAAATCTATTCGAAATGATCAAAAGTAAAGAATGCTGAAATAGCCTGAGGGCAATTGGAACAAACCACATAACAATTAAAATTGGGGAATGGTAACAAAATGATTGGCAAGTAGCAACAGGAGTACTAGAAAGATGACACTAGCAATTTAGGATATCACTTCAATTGTAAGTCAGCGGGTTTTTATAGCCTTTACCACAATTCCAATAATCATCACAAATGTAGTCACGCAGGAAACAAATCATGGCTGAAGAAGTACCTGAACGCTATTTACAGCACCCTTATGTGCACTGATAATTTCTTTCCGGTTAGCAAGTTCAAGACTGCATATTCTTCTTGACTGTACCCTGTTAGCCAACAAAGCAGGTCTTATCCTCCCCAACTCTCTATCTTTCACCTCCTTCCACATTTGCAAATCGTATATTTCATCTTCTGTGATGCTCTTCCAAGTTAAAATTAATAATATTCAGACTTTCATAAACAGTTCCTTTATTTGTAAAGATATATGTTATTCAGATTTGCAAACCAATAAATCATGCCATGCAGGTATTTGAGCAATGTAAAATTTGAAAGGAGAATATGCTTAAGTATGGGCAAGCAACCTATAAGATCTTCATATTTCAAAGGTTGTCAATCACTAAAAGTGTTAGACAGGTAACAAATTTACAGGATTCATGGTTGTTCCAGTTTTGAGAACCAGCAATAACATATATCCAGAATTTAGTCACTCAAACATCAGAATACACTAAGTCAAATAATTCACATTAAATTATGTCGGGGTGGTCAGGGACATGGATGCAAGTACCAATGCCGGTAAATCATTTTCCAAATCCTAGCTGAGGGCATGTCTGCCTGTGTTATAATATTTCACACTTTAAATGAACACGAACAATTAAAAATTATAAGATAGTTCATTAATCAAATAAGTTAAAATGCCAATGCTGAAAACAAACTTCAAATAATGATAGAGTGCTGAGCCTTAATATAAACTGAAGCCCTATACGTTGATATGTAAATGAAGTTTTACGATTTAAAAGCCGATATGCACAAAAAAAATTGGCAAATAAAATAAATTGAAAATTACACAAAAAAATTCCAAATTAGTCCGCGCTACTTGAAATTTCAACCTCAATCACTACATCCCCCCAGTCTTTTTATAATTTCTGTGTTAAGAGTTGTATGGGTGAGTCATTTTCAGAGTTGTTAAGAATTTAATTATGTTGTTACAGGTTTTCTTCATTACATTTGCTTTCTTTTCTATAAAGGGGCTCATAGGTCCAGCACAAGAGACACCTAAAGAGGCAATGAGAGATGCTAGTTGGCAATTACCTATATTCTCTGAACCACTAAAGCTGTGAAGATATCTGATACAATTGAACAATATACGGAATGTAACTACTGCTTAAGAATCTCCCTGCACCTAGAATTTTGTTCTGAATTTGCATGTTAAAGAATTATTTTTAATATGACCCATTGATAGCTGCAACATTTCAAAGTGCAACAGTACCTTAAGAATTCATTTAAATGACCTAAACAAGTTTACCTTCATTCTATACAATGTCCTCTCAGAAAATAAGAACTAAATGCTTTCAAATGGTTAAATTCTATTAAAATGGTATAGTATAAAAGGTTTGTGAACTCTAATCAAAGTTGCAAGACATATAAGTAAAATCACTAGTACGCATAAACCACATTAATTTTGGATATGGATAGGTTACAACTCCGATATGGCTCAAATACCATATCCGATCTCTTGGTAAATGGATTTCTATTTATCAAATCAATAGCGTCGGTTGGGATTAAAACCCCCTCCTCAAGGTGGTCATGCTGCCTTATTGCAAAGCTCAAAGTCTTCCCTCTCTACAACCTTTACAAAATTCACCAGAAGTTAAAAAGTTATTTCCTCCCATAGTTCATTGATTTGTAACTATGTTGTCACCAACAATGTTGGTAATTGCTACTTTCAATTGTGGCATAGTTTGTAGGAGGTCTGTCACTTTTACTGGTATTGTTGTCTTCAAGATCTATTGTACTATGTTTTTCTCATACTCCGACCGCAATGAGGTACTTGCGGCCTCATCGCAGGTTCTTCTCTCATATGGCATTGCCCATTCTACATTAGCTTTGACTTCTCAAAATCTTCCCTTCTCCGTATGAAGATTTGGATAAGCTGCCTTCTTTGATTGTAATTTGGTGATGACCAGAACCTCCTTGTTTGGATCCTCCATTACCAACATATTAATTCCTTTCTATTATGGGCAGCCAATGTCTTTGTGATTACTCAGTCCACACCACTTGCACAACATTCCCAAATCGTTTTGAACATTTTGGCATTCTCCGATGAAGTGACCCCATTCGTTAGACTTCCAACATTGGACCACCAGTATTCCTTTGGTGTCGTACAATATTCTGCTTCTCAGGCCACTATTGTTATTGTTATACCAATTATTATTTCCTCACCTATTTCAGTATCCACCAGGAGATACATTAGAATTGTTTGGTGGTTTTGGAGGTGTGGTCAATTGGGTTGATTGTTCCCCTTGAGTAAAGAACACTTGTATGCTTCTTGCCTTTAGATTGTGCAGACATTCCCTGATGGAATGTCCAAATACCTAACAGATGTTGCAAAACAATTTCTTTGGACAATTTGAATTTATGTGACCTACTTTGTAGTTGATGCACCATAGTTCCCTGATTTCCTTCAGACTTTCCTTCTCAGCCTTTAGTTCATCATACGCATCATGTCTCGATGTAGGGCTTGGAAAATCTTGCATTTTTCATTGCTGTTATCCTTGATACTCTTGTTGTCGTCTGTCTTTTGTTTTCCCTAACGGATGTTTTGTAATTTCTCTTGATGTCCATCGCTCGATTATACGCGTAGACATACAATGCCAGAGATACTACTTTCATATTCTTGCACAGCGAGGGAATCAATCCCTCAATAAACCACCAGTTCTATATCCCATTGGCTGGTTGACTCTCCAACCTGACCAGCAACTCCTTAAGCCCAAGGTTGTAAGCTTGTACATTATCATCCATTGTTTAGTGTTATAAATTTCCATGACTACCTCATTGTCATCTCTCAACAATTTAAACTCCACCTCAAATGCCTTCCTCAATGATTCCCAAGATTCTGTGGATTCATCATCAAGCTTTGGGAACCAGTAAATGGCTATTCCCCATACTGTTGCTAAATATGCTCTCAGCCAATAATCTTTGTGCCCCTGATCGTGTAAGATCCCCTTCTCGGAATCTTGGTCAAATTGAATCTCTATGGCTAATCTTCTCAAGGAATTAGTATTTAGTCATTTTGACAAACACTTGGCTGCCAAATCATTCAGAGTTTCTTCGCAGATTATACAGAGACAGTATGTCAAACAGTTTACTGATTTCTTTCATGCTTCTGGAAATGATCACTTTATTTACAGAGTTATGTGTGTTCAGTTTGCAAAATTCACCTACATTCTATAGTTACAGCTTGTATAAAGATCACAGCACAGCGTGATAACAGAAATTGGCATATTCAATAATGTTCTAATCAGTAGCACCAATATGCGCATGCGGTATTAAGCACAATCATAAACATGCCAATTGACCTTTTTCAACAGAAAATATAAGAACTCCGAATTTATATTGAATCGACCAAATGTTTGAAACTCGGTAATGGTACAAGTAATACAATCACCCTTTTCAGAATTCTGATTTAGTTTTTCAGACAACAATCAGAATAATCATTGTATTCTCCTCTATTGCCAAAGTTCAGATTAATTCTATAGCATGATATTTAAATGTATTTCTCAGAGCAAAGTCAATTGTGCACCTGTTGGATATCTGCAGCTGCTGGAGATTGCTCCTGCATTTGGTCTACATTGCCTTCCATTTAGATCAACGCTCAAGATAAAGATTGCCTTCTTACCATCCGGGTGAACTCTAATACTTCTCTAGGATTACGGCTCATAGATAATAGACTCCTCCCAACACCGAACCATATCCACTCATAATCGATTGTACCCCTCCTTGTCCGCTAACGCTGAGTCAAAGCCACCTGATGAATACCAATAGACTTGATTTTATCTGCATATGGACTTGGAAAGGAGTTACGTGGTCCAATGAGAGTTCAACCCGATGCCCTCCAACAATTGCCACGTTCTCTTTTCAGTGCTTTAAGCCGCAAGCCAACAAATCATGGTTGTCGTCCTCTCCAGTCCAAATACGCCCGTCAACATATGAAACAGTACACACAAAAGGACACGAAGGATACCGTGTCTTCTCATAAATGTAGAAACGACGACAACTCCATTTTGGACATGTTTATTGGAAACGGCAGAATGAACATATTGACTAGTCCCTCTTCTGATACCCGACAATCTCGTCAACCAACTAGACCAGAACATTCTCTGGTGAAATGGTTATAAATCTCACATCTGGGATAGTATTATTAAATCATCAAATTTTCCATGCCCATTCTCTCTCGACAATGCCATTATGAAGGGAAGGAATTCCCGTAGATTTCCTGTAGCCCAACTTCCAAAACTTAATAATTGGTTATTTAATATTAGCTTTTGATTTATTAACTAATATTAAATAATTGTGATATTGCTATCAGGATTCAACTGTGTAGTTTTTGAGTCAAACTCATTGACCCTGATAGCAATATCACAATTTGACTTGCTGTGGAAAAATATCTCCTACTTATTAATATTAAATAATTTAATTAGAGCGTTTGAACCTACAATTGCTTGAGGACAAGCAATGTTGAGCAAGGGAACTTGTGTTGTCCCAATTTTCTATTAAAATAAGTTTGAAAGTATTTGGGCCATCACTTGTTGCCTAGGGTTTTTGGTAATACCAATCTTTTGTGTTTGTGTTAGTTGTCAAAGTCTCTTTCCAATATGCACTTCTGCTGAACTCCACTTTCTCTTTTTTTTTTCCCCCATCAAGGTTTCAAAATTACCCATCCTATCATGCTTTCCATCCATCCTCGGCTCTTTTCCTTGTGTTGTTAGACTTTTAGATTGGCCCATCCCAAAATCCTTATTGCTCAACCTCCAACGCCCCAACTAGTACTATGAGTCTTGTGGAATCTCTAACTCCAAGCTTCCCTATCCTTGCCTTTAATTTGTTTGACCCCAACACATGTCATAATGCCATTGATGGTATATTTTGACTACATCAGGTATTCAAGCTAGGTTTTCCCGCCCATGAACATTGTTTACAAGTTAAAGGTGTGGATTCACATGTACACAAGCATTAGAGGATGAAAGTGACATTACTTCCATTTAATGAAGCGATTACAATATAAGGCCAACATTTCTGGGATTTGGTATCGTCCTTTGTTGTTGTAATGTCCCCTTTTTGAAATAGAATTTAATAAAAATAATAAAATTAAAATATAAAAGAAAAAAAACTATTAAATTATAAATATAAAAGAATAAAATATTACATAACATAACTAAAATTTAGTTAAGTTAAATGAATTGTCAAAAGGTCTAAATGAGAAATTGTGGCTCCCTCAAACATAAGATATAACAAGGAGAAGAGAACTTCATTTGAAAGGGGGTGAAGAAGGAAGAGAAAAGAGATGGTGTGAATCAATAAATAATTAATATAGAAGAAAATAAGGCAATGACTCCTTCAAAATCAAAATTTATGAAGGGTTGTGACTCTCTCAAAAGCATCAAATTATGAAAGGTTGTGACTCTTCCAAAGGAAAGCAATAATAAAGGGTTATGACTCTTTCAAAAAGTTGTAATTACGAAAGGTTGTGACTCTCTCAAAGGGCGGGAATGGTGAAGGGTGGCGACTCTATCAAAGGGTGGTAATAGTGAAAGATCATTGTTAGACCTGAGATCAGATTACTGAGGGGGGGGAATGAATCGGTAATCTACCAAATAAGCCAACTTTACAATCACTTAAACTTTAATCACCATTCACAAGATTAACCTTAATAGCAGCAAATGAAAATCATAAACATCCAAGATCATCCACAAATTTGACACAGATTTATCTCATGGAAACCCAAATAGGGAAAAAACCACGGTGGGGGTTAGTACCCACTAAAATGATGTACTCTTATGAAGTATTCCCTGTGAGGAGCTTAACCCTATTAGGAGTTTACAATAGCACTGTTAGGTGCTACCTGGTTAAGGGATTTACCTTAGGCATGTTAGAACCTTTACCCTGTTAAGAGTAGCCTTGTTAGAGGACTTAAAACACAAGCTAATGTGTCACCTTGTTAGAGGATTTACAATAAAAATCTGTTAGGATCTACCCTATTAGGGGATTTCACCTACTGTAACTGTTAGGGAACAACAACAACAACAATGATCTGCAAAATAACACTACCTCTGCTTGATCAGATCCACTAAAGCACACAATCTCTTCTGAGCATACTTAACTCTTCCCTAGCTTGATCGCAACATGCACCTTACACCGCACTTGCTCAACACACGATCATTTTGCATTCATCTTCAACTATTATATGCTGAACTATTAAGTCCACCGCCTTAATCAAACCCTAAAATGAAGTTACAAGCATCCCGCTCAAATCCAATGCGCCAAACAACAAAATTAAATATACAAAACATATTTCCAAGACCGCGTCAGCCCACACAACGATTTACATATGAAATTGAGCCAAAGAGTCAAACACGTTTTGACCATACACAAACTTCCTCTAGAATCTTCCCCACAAGATAACATCGAACAATGTGATGCCAGATCATCACCTCCAATCATGAATACACGTCACCAGATCGCGACTCATTCATCGTTAGTCATCATTGCATCGATACCAATTACCGATACAAGATCTACCATTGGTAGCTCAAGAACACAAACACTTAACCTGTTGAATAACACTGTCTTTGCTCACCGATCACTTATCCTTCCCACCGTTCACTCAAAGTAGTTGCGATTGCAACTGTAGCATCTGAACACTGTTAACCACCATATCATGTGACCACGCCACAAGATACATCAAAGATTTGACAAGACATTCAAATAATCTATCACCTGTTATTAATTGTTCTAGTAGTTGTATCGTTATACACCATTCAATTACAACTCTCACATAAACTTACTTTAGCAGTAGTGGTCATGCATTTGACATTCAAAGACATACCTAAGTCTCCCCTAAAGATAGCAACCACTGAAAGTCACTGAAACTCATCATTCATTGCAAATATGCTTGACAACATGCTAAGAACACAGTCAATAGTTGACATCAATGACTATAATATTTGATCATCTTGTAATCAAATCACTATGTCATCACGAAAACATACTTACCATCACTACATCAGATATGCCAACAATCTCCCCCTTTGGCATTGATGGCAACATTCTCTTCCAACACTCTCTTCATCAATAGATTACATCAACATCGTCAACATGAAACATTAAGGAGAAAAATATTTCCAATCCTATCTTTCACATGTTCTCCAATTACTCCCCCTTACACTGAACTTCACTCTTTGTCAAACACACATACATCTTCACCTCTTCTCCCTACATCATCTACATACATCTTCTCCCCCTTTGAAAACAATGCCAAAGGTGCGAAATACTCCTGATACCTGACTAACCAAAGCACATCACTTCACAGACTACCCCCCCTAAGGAGTAGCCTCACAACATCAATCCACACATAAAAATATTCAATGAATACACTGGGACTGATGCAACTACATCTTTTAATTAAGAACAAATAGGGGAATGACCCCTAACCTACCTCTTAGATACTCAAAAGTATCCTTAGGCAATGGTTTAGTAAAAATATCAACAACCTACTCCTTAGTTGGCACATACTCGAACCTTACTTCGTTTTCCTGTACCTGTTCTCTAAGAAAATGATATTTGATAGCTATATGCTTAGTCTTAGAGTGCATCATCGGGTTCTTTGAAATGTTAATAGCACTTGTATTGTCATAATAGATAACCACCTATTCAGTTACCTTCTCTTGTATTCCTTCCAGAATCTACTTAACGCATACTACTGAGTACAATTAATTGCAACAGCAACATACTCAACTTCAATTGTTGATTGAGATATACAATTCTGCTTCTCGCTTGTCCAAGATACAAGCCTATCTCCGAGAAAGAATGCACCTCCACATGTGCTCTTTCGATCATCAAAATTACCTGCTCAATCACTATTAGTAAACACATTTAAAGAAAAATCACCTTTAAGTCCATACTAGAGACCATAATCTTCAGTCCCCTTAAGATATCCGAAGATTCTCTTCACTACAACCATATGAGATTCCTTAGGATTAGAAAAAAATCTAGCTACTAATCCAACTGCCTGTGCTATATCCGGTCTACTGTGTACAACATATTGTAGCTTACCGATCATGGACCTGTAAAGAATCTCATCCACTTCTTTAGAATCATCTTCCTTTGATAGTTTGCAACTGGTTACTGCAAGGGTACCAACCGGTTTTGAGTCCTCTAGTCCAAAAATCTTCAAGATTTCCCTTACATACTTGGATTGACTTATGTAGATACCATTCTTCATTTGTTAAACTTGCAATCCAATGAAGAATTTGATCTCACCAATCATAGACATCTCGAATTCTTTCCTCATCTCATCTGCAAATGATATGGTATCTCTTCATTGCCACCAAAAATGATATCATCTATAAATATCTCTATAATTAGCAATCTGTCATCTTTCTCAGTCTTCAAATACACATTGTTGTTGTCACTTGTTTTGACAAAACCAATTTAAATCAGATACGAGTGCAACCTCTCATACCATGCTCTAGGTGCTTGTTTCAATCCATACAAAGCTTTCTGTAATCTACACACCATGTTCTTACTTTCAGAAATAGTAAATCCTTCAGGTTGTTCAATGTACACCTCTTCTTCCAAAATACCATTAAGAAAAGCTGACTTAACATCCATTTGATATACCTTGAATCCTTTGTAAGAAGCATAAGCAAGCACTATTCTCACACCTTCAAGTTTGGCCACAGGTGCAAATGTTTCACCATAGTTCAAGCCTTCCTCTTGTGCATATCCTTTGCACACCAATCTTGCCTTGTTCCTTACCACTTCACCAGTCTCATCCATCTTGTTTCTGACAATCCACTTTGTACCAATCACATTCTTGTCCACCGACCTGGGCACAAATTTCCAAGTTTTGTTCCTCTCAATCCGTTCAAATTCTTCTTCCATAGCTTTCACCCAATCCTCATCTTTCAATGCTTCTTTCATTGTTTTGGGCTCAAATTCAGATAAAAAACATGTACCTTCTCTTGCCTTTCTTCTAGTTAACACAACTGCATTTCTGTCACCAAAAATTTGATCAGGTGAGTGATTCAAATTTAGATACTTAGGCAATATCGGTTTGGTTCTAGGATTTTCTTCAACTGTTTGTATATGTTCATGTTCATTGACTTGTCTTTCCATCGGTTCTTCTGTAGTGTCATGATCCACCGATTGCACATAAACAAACCCATGATAGTCTTCAGGTTCCTTCTTGCTGGATTCATCATTTTTCTCAAAAAATTCATCTATTCTGACACTAGCACTCTCTATTATCTTGTTTGTTCTTTTGTTCAGAAACTTGTAGGCTTTGCTCTTAGAAGAATATCTCCTCATCACTTCTTGGATCAAACTTTTTTTTAATATTAGAGATCGTTTACAGATATCAGCTCCTTTCAAGCAAACACACTAGAAACCATAAGCCAACTAAAAAGACTAAGAGTCACACAAGATGTCCCTATGGGGATTTGAACTCAGGTCTCCACAATGAAAACCCAAAGTTGTAACCAATTGAGCTCAACCCCTTGGACCTTCTTGGATCAAACTTTCCATAATTTTCATCTCTTGTAATGTAGCATCTACTCCCAAAGATTTTGAAATAATTAACACATGGTGTTCTACCATACCATAGCCTATAGGGAGTTTTGTTTGTACCTTTCTTTAGCTGAACTTTGTTCAAAGAGTAAACTGCAGTGCTCACTGCTTCTCTCCAATATGTCTGAGCAACACCTTTCTAAATCATTAATGTCCTAGCACAATCAATGATAGATCTGTTTCTTCTTTCAGCAATACCATTTTGCTGAGGTGTTCTAGGTGCAGACATTTGTCTTTGAATTCCCTGTTCTTCACAATAAATAGTAAACTCATGTGAAGTAGACTCACCTCCTCTGTCAGATCTAAGACATTTCAGAGTCTCACCGATCTCCTTCTCCACTCTGGCTTTATAGATCTTAAACATGTGAAAAGCTTCGAATTTGTCCTTTAAAAAAATAACCCACATCATTCTAGAAAAATCATCAACAAAAAACATTAAGTATCTATCACCATAGTAACTCCTAGTTCTCATTGGACCACACAGATCAGTATGAACTAGATCGAAGATATTTTCAGGAGAATATTTTTTACTGATGAAACTAGACTTAGTTAACGTCCCAAGATGACATTCTTTGCACATTACATTGTCTGGTTTCACTAGGTTGGGCAAACCTCTCACTAACTCTATCTTACTAGCTTTGATCAAGTTATCAAAATTTACATGACAGAACCTCTTATGCCACAACCAACAATCTTCAACCTTAGCAATCAGATAACTCTTAGTAGTAGAATTCAGATGGAACAAGTTACCTCTAGTTTGTTCACTGGTCGGAATCAATTCTCCTAATTTCCCAATAATTCTGCATATACCTCCATTGAACTCCACTCTGAAACCTTTGTTATTTAACTGAGCAACACTTAACAAATTCTATCTTATATCATAAACCCAGTAAACATCATCACAAATAGTTTTATCCATAGTAGCATAAATCGTTTTGGGAAAAAATTGGCAAACTAGAGGAGTAGGATTTTTTGAAAAAATCAACAAAAAATCGGGGAAAAATCATATTTACAAAAAAACGTGAAAAATTGAAGAAAAACAGCCAAAAACTATTTTTTTTAATTAAAGGGCATTTCGACAGCATAGATATATTGACAAAAAATAAGAGTTCAACCCATTAATTGTAGAAAATAGATTTTCATTGTTTATATTCAAATTTCATATCAATATATATATATATATATATATATATATATATATGCAAATGTGTTGTATGTTGCCATAGATTTTCATTGTTTATATTCATATTAATATATATGCAAGTTTTTGTATTTCATATATTTTCTGTATAAATATACAGAATATAAATACACTATATATAAATTTATAAATAAATTTATATAAATTTATAAATAAATTTTGTATATTCTGTGTAAATAAATTTATCTAGTATTTTTACAGTATACAGTATAAATATACTGTATATTGTATACTATAAATATGGTATATTTATATAGAGTGCAAAATACATTGTGTCTATATTGTATAAAATTAATATATCTACAATATAAATATACTATATATTGTAATACAGTATAGTTATATAGAATATACCGTGTCTATATCGTATAAAATCTATATAAATATAATATTTCACAAAATATACATCATATAAATTTATGCAGAATATATACATTTATTACATTTTATTACATATGTACATAATATATATTATAAATAATATATAAATATACAAAATATAAATACATATAAATTTATATATACACAGAATACATTTACATTATAGAATATACATATACATAATTTACTATGTATCAAATTTATAAATAAATAAATACATATAAATTCAAAAATAAATACATATATATACAGTAGACAGATACATATACATAATTTATTATGTATGGAATTTGTAAATAAATAAATACATATAAATTCATAAATAAATACATATACACATACAGTATACAGATATATATACATTCAATACATATACAAAAAAAATTATTGATTGAATTTATATACATATACAAAATTTACACAAAGAAATACAGAATATGCAATTATAAATTGAAGGCTGCATATATTCATATAGCACACTAAAATAAATTCGATACAATTATAAATCTGTCAAAAGTCTTCCCATCAAATAAATTACTTGAGACGACCTATGTATCTCCTATCAGATGTGCTTGCCCATTGGATGTACGTTGTTTTTACAAGAAATAGCAGAGGTCTTTGGGCACACAATAGGGTTTGCGATGACCTCCTTTCGGCGTGTTTTAGGGTGCCAATTAAACGCGATTTAAACCCGTTTTTTTGCCGATTTAAACCCAATTTTTTTCTGAAAAACGTTAATTGTGTTGACCCATTTTTCCCATTTTTGGGGGGGGAAATCAGCACCATGCCCGATTGCTGATTAATCGGGTATAATCGGGAATTTTTCCCAATTTATGCTACTATGGTTTTATCATTCAAAGCAATGGATTCTTTACCTTTCACTAAATAGGGAGCATCGTTACCAAACCTTACCAAGCCTCCATCACATTCCTCCAACTTGATGAACTTGCTTTTATCACCGGTCATGTGATGAGTGCACCCACTATCAATAATCCAGTTACCGTTGTGATTCATGTTAGAAACCAAAGCTTTCTCACCTTCTTCTGAGGAATCTTCCTTAACTGCAACAAACACAATTTCTTCATCTCTTCCATCAGATTCCTCATCGATCACACCTTCCTCAGCTAGCTAGCAGGCTTTCTTGTTCTTATCTTTGAATCTTCTTGGCTTTTCCTTCCTGTCATTGTCAGGGCATCTAGAGGCAATATGTCCAATTTTGTTACATGCAAAGCACTTCAAAGGCAACTTACCCTTGTATTTACCTTTCCCTCTAGGCAGCCTTCTAGCAATCAAGACTTCCAGATCCTCCTGATCTCTTTCTTCAGATAAGATAGATTCACTCATTAGAGTGACATACTAAAGAACTATTAGACATCTCCTTTCCTTTCCTAGATGGTGCAAGAGTCAATGATGACTTGAAAGCAGCTTCAACTTTAGGCATGCTATTATCATAATTTCTTAAGCTCAAATGCAATTGATTTCCCTATTAATGCATCCAAAGTAACAATAAAAATTCCTAAAGATTTGAGCTCTTAAAGAGCTGAAACCCTAATAGCATACTGAGGTAATAAAGTTATTAACATTTTGCTTACCACATCCTTCTCAGGAAGATTACCACCAGCACCTCGAATAACCTCAACTTCTTTGATTCTTTGACTGTATAGCTCAATGTTCTCATTGTCTTGCATTCTCATCTCATCATACTTTCCTCTTAAGTTGTCAACCTTTGTCTTCTGCACATGTGGATCTCCACCATAGACAATTTTCAACTTCTCCCACATTTCATAAGCAGTATCTAAGTCTTTAATGTCAACATACTCTACATCTGAAAGTGTACTTGCAATAGCTTCCCTAGTAGCAGTATGTTCATGCTTAACCTTCAACTGATCTGGAGATGGAGTTCCTGGGGGGACAGTATACCTATTCTCTACATGATCCCAATAGTGATCACCCAAGCCCTTAAGATAGAGCTTCATCCGACCGCACCATATTGAGTAGTTCTCTCTTGTTAATTTAGGACCCTGCTTTCGCATCATCTTGGATCTTTACCTCAAGCTGTTAAGCTTCACCACAACAGAAGACCAGAGCTTTGATACCAATTGTTAGACCTGAGATCAGATTACTAAGAGGGGGGGTGAATCAGTAATCTACCAAATAAACCAACTTTACAATCACTTATACTTTAATCACCATTCACAAGATTAACCTTAATAGCAGCAAATGAAAATCATAAACATCCAAGATCATCCACAAATTTGACACAAATTTATCTCGTGGAAACCCAAATAGGGAAAAAATCACGATGGGGAATAGTACCCACTAAAATGATATACTTTTCTGAAGTACGGCCTATGAGGAGAATTAACCCTGTTAGGAGTTTACAACAACACTGTTAGGTGCTAACCAGTTAAGGGATTTACCTTAGGCCTATTAGAACCTTTACCCTGTTAAGAGTAGCCTTGTTAGAGGACTTAAAACACAAGCTAATGTGTCACCTTGTTAAAGGATTTACAACAAAAATCTGTTAGGATCTACCCTGTTAGGGGATTTCACCTATTGTAACTGTTAGGGAACAACAGCAACAATGATCTACAAAATAGCACAACCTCTGCTTGATAAGATCCACTGAAGCACACAATATCTTCTGAGCATACTTAACTCTTCCCTAGCTTGATCGCAACATGCACCTTACACCGCACTTGCTCAACACACGATCAACACATTTTGCATTCAACTTCAACCATTATATACTGAACTATTAATTCCACCGCCTTAATCAAACCCTAAAATGAAGTTACAAAGCATCCCGCTCAAATCCAATGCACCAAACAACAAAATTAAATATACAAAACATATTTCCAAGACCGCGTCGGCCAACACAATGATTTACATATGAAATTGAGCCAAAGAGTCAAACACGTTTTGAACATACACAAACTTCCTCTAGAATCTTCTCCACAAGATAACATCAAACAATGTGATGTTAGATCATCACCTCCAATCATGAATACACGTCACCAAATCGTGACTCATTCATCGTTAATCATCGTTGCATCGTTACCGATCACTGATACAAGATCTACCATCGGTAACTCAAGAACACAAACACTTAACCTATTGATTAACACTGTCTCTGCTCATCGATCACTTACCCTTCCCACCGGTCACTCAAAGTAGTTGCGATTGCAATTGTAGCATCTAAACACTGTTAACCACCATATCATGTGACCGCGCCACAAGATACATCAGAGATTTGACAAAACATTCAAATCATCTATCACCTGTTATTAATTATTCTAGCAGTTGTACTGTTATACACCATTTGATTACAACTCTCACATAAACTTACTTCAACAGTGATGGTCATGCATTTGACATTCAAAGACATACCTAAGTCTCCCCTAAAGATAGCAAACATTGAAAGTCACTGAAACTCATCATTCATTGCAAATATGCTTGACAACATACTAAGAACACAAAGTCAATAGTTGACATCAATGGCAATATAATATTTGATCATCCAGTAATCAAATCACTATGTCATCACCAAAACACACTTACCATCACTGCATCAGATATGCCAACAATCATGACTATTGCCAATGCGCAAAAATGTTTAAGAGGTGTAACTTCTCCCTCACATGGAAGATATAAAGGAGAGAAGGTTTCGTTTGAAGAGGATCCAAGAGATCAATTTGGGGGAATAACATATTATTCTCAAAAGCAACAACAAAAGTGGAGACTCAATTCTCATGAAAGGTGGTTCCAAGCATTCAAGGGACCTATCTATCATCAGTCACTAATACATCAAATCAGCACTCACTCAATCATCACTCTTCACTCTATGAATTCCCATTTATTCAATCATCATTCACTAATAGATCAAATTATCAAATCAAAGGAAATCATTCAATCATCCATCGAACATCAATTTGGAATCAAGCAAACACACCAGCAATCAATTCTTCCATCGATTCAATCAGTCTACATTAATCATTCAAACAGAAATCAAGCCAGTGCATCTAAGAAGTAGAAATCAGCATTCAATCAAACAAGAGGCAGACTCAGAATTAATTCATCAAAAAGCAGTTCATATACTTATCAAATATTGTGGTATGAAGTAGAATGCATTGCTATATGATTTGGCATATTTATTATTTGTCTTTCATTTGATAGAAAGTAGTAATGTATGCAGATAATCTATCGCTCTAATGTCTGCATAATTAATTGATGAAGTACACATGTATATTGATGATGAAGTTTCCTTTAAAGCTTACAACCAATATGTCATCCCATTATGGAAGTGGAGATGGTGCATTTATGTCATCCCATTATGGAAGTGGAGATGGTGCATACAAGGAATGCAAGTAGCATAAGGGTCTGTTCAAGTAGAGTAACCCCAAGTGGGGCTGGGAGGCCGAATGGCAAATGTTATTCCATGCTCCTGGGCTTGATGGGCAGGCTCAAGGCACCTTGTATGATCTCCCATGGTCCTTCATAATGCGGATGGATTTCTGGGGAAGGCCTTCACGGAATCCTACGTGTACATTATGTTATTATAATGATGATTAGAATTCTATTTTTAACATTGTGAAATATATATTTATTCATCTTTTGAAATGATTACTAACCTGAGTGCGGACTCTAATTCAAGATATAAAGTTGACAATCTACATTCTCAAATATAATATGTACCTTATTTGGGGATTTTAGGGCAAATTAGAGTTAAGTCCCAATAGGTGACATTACAATTGGTATCAAAGTAGTAATCCTATGAGTTAAACCTATTGTAACCTCAAACTAATTAGGGTTAACTATTCAGTCCTTTTCTTAAGCAGATCAAAAATAAAATAGAGTTTGTCAACATTGCATATCTATATGCATGTGTCTTTAACTACATCATGTCTAATATAAGCATGCTTACTCCATATGTATTATATCCATGCCCTTCACATGTATGCCTTGTGTCTGCTACACGAATCATGGACTTCAGCGTGTTTACTCCATGAGAACATTCCTCGTGTATGCTTTGTGCCTATGTGTATTGCTTCATGTCTTAAATGTCTAACATGTATTTATGTGTATTGCTTCATGCCTTTTATGTCTATCGTGTATTTATGTGTATTGCTTCATGCCTTAATGTCTGACGTGTATTTATGTATATTGCTTCATGCCTTACATGTCTAACGTGTATACTCCATGCCTTACGTGCATTATATTGCTTCATGCCTTATGTGTATGATTCATGCCTTACGTGTATTCATGTGTATGATTCATGCCTTGCATGTATTCAGGTCTATGCTCCATGCCTGTGTATAATTTATGCCCTATGAGTATTTATGTGTATACTTCATGCTTCAAGTGTATGCTTCATGCCTTAAGTGTATACTCTATGACTTAAGTGTATACTCCATGCCTTGTTGATATTTATGTTTATGATTCATATGTATTTATAGATATGCTTTGCATCTTCTATGAATTTATGTTTGCTTCATGTTTGAGGTGTTTTCAGCATAGTTACTTCATTAGCGTGCATGCTTCCCTAATGTATGCCTTATGTGTGATGTGTTTTCAGCAAGTTATTCCATGTGTGAGTACTTATAACTGTTTCTAGATCCATATTCTTGCTTTCCAATTAAAATGAGGTGTGTATGCTCCACTCTTAACGCACACAACTTTCTAGATGTATGTCGTGCTTCTAGTTCTCATCTTAATGTGCGTAAAGCACACTCTTGCTATGATTCAAGGAGGTATTTGTAACATTATGTAAATGAGAGAAAACTTGTCTTAATATTACAAACCTTGCAAATTTTGAATCATCGGTTGAGATAACTCACAATTGGATTAAAGACAGATATATGAGATAATATCAGAGTTGTGCAGCAGAAGCTAAATGTATCACAAAGAGATCTAAGGATTAGTTTAGGGGCCCTCACATCAAAAGACTTGGATATAATTGACATTGTTGGAGGACAAGCAATTTTGGGAAGGGCACACTGTAATGTCCCCTTTTTGAAATAGAATTTAATAATAATAAAATTAAAATATAAAAGAATAAAAATAAAGTTTATATTATAAATATAAATGAATAAAATTAAACATAACTAAAATTTAGTTAAGTTAAATGAATGCTCAAAAGGCATGAGATGAAAAGTTGTGACTCCCTCAAACATGGGATATAAAAGAGGAGAACTTCATTTGAAAGAGGGAGAAGGAAGAGAAAAGGCAAGATGTGAATCAAGAAAAAATTAATAGAGAAGAAAAAAGAATTAATAGAGAAGAAAAAAGGAAGTGACTCCTTCAAAAGGCAAAAGTTATGAAGGATTGTGACTCTTTCAAAGAACAGCAATAATGAAGGGTTGACTCTTTCAAAGGATTGTGATTATGAAAGGTTGTGATTCTTTCAAAGGGAAGGAATGATGAAGGGTTGTGACTCTTTCACAAGGTGGTAATTGTGAAAGGTCATGACTCTTGCCAAGGGGCAGACATGATGAAGAGGTGTAACTTCTCCCTCACATTAGAAGATATAAAGGAGGTAAGGTTTCACTTGATAAGGATCCAAGGCAACAATGAAAAGTGGTGACTCAATTTTCATGAAAGGTGGTGACCCTTCCACCAATAAATTATAAAGGAGAAAACATTCCAGGCATTCAAGAGACCTATCTATCAACACTCACCAAAACATCGAATCAGCACACTCAATCATCACTCTTCACTCTAAGAATTCCCATTTATTCAATCATCATTCACTAATATATCAAATCATCATATCACAGGAAATAATTCAATCATCCATCAAGCATCAATTGGGAATCAAGCAAACAGACCAGCAATCAATTCTACCATCAATTGAATCAGTCTACATTAATCATTCAAAAATTAACCAAGTCAGGGCATCAAAGACGTAGAAATCAGCATTCAATCAAACAAGAGGCAGACTCAGAATGAATACATTAAACAGCAGTTTATATACTTATCAAATATTGTGATATGAAGTGTAATGCATTGCAATATGATTTGGCTGATTTATTAGTTGTCTTCCATTTGATAGGAAGAAGGAACGTATGCAGATAATCTATTGCTCTAATGTATGCATAATTAATAATGAAGTGGGCATGTATAATCATGATGAAGATTCCTTTAAAACTTACAACCGATATGCCATCCCATTATGGAGGGGAGATGGTACATAGAAGGAATGGAAGTAGCATAAGGGTCTATTTGAGTAGAGTAACCCTGAGTGGGGCTGTGAGGCCAAATGGTGGATGTCATTCCGTGCTCCTGGGCTTGATGGACAGGTTTGAGGCGTCTTGTATGATCTCCCACAGTGCTTCATAATGTGGATGGATTATTCGGGAAGGCCTTAAAGGAATCCTACATGTACATTATGTTAATTATAGTGATGATTAAAATTCTATTTTTTACATTGTGGAATTACATGTTTATTCATCTTTCATAATGATAACTAGCCTGGTTGCAGGCTCTGATTCAAGGTATAATGTTAACAATCTACATTCTCAATTATGGTCTATACCTTATTTGGGGATTCTAGGGCAAATTAGAGTCAAGTCCCAATAGGGGACACTACAGTTATGGAGGATATAACAGAGAATGCATGAATTCATGGCATATTTTGTCAATTTCTGTATACAAACACTATTGGAAACCGTTTCGAGCACATGTGTTCAAGCGTGTAGATTCAAGGATGAAAACCTCCAAATCTATCTGCGATCAAACGATGAAATCCCTCTATTTCAAAGGTCAGACAATACCATCCCTTTGGCTGAAGAACAATCTCACTCAAAGGTCATATTGGAGCTTCATTGGGTCACAAATCAACCAGGTTGTACGGGATTCTAGTTAATGTCTGCTTTGAGTATCCACAGAAAAGTTTATTACTGTTCATTGTTGTTGTAATTTACTGTTATTGTTGAACATTTGAATGTGGTCAAATTCTATTGTGATAAGGAGAGAACCAAGGCTTACATCTGTCATTTGTTGGGTTACTATTAAGAATGCAATTGTGAAAATGTGGTGGTGTAAACAATGATTAAATCTAAGTTTGAGAAGAACTGAGTTAAATAGTAAAACCCGATGTTATCCCAGATACTTAACATTTGAAAAGGGTTTAAAATCAGTATAAATCAGGTTTACATAATTATTTTGGATCGGGACATTACAACATATTTGGGATAAGGAAATAATATTCCCAACCCCCCCACCATGCCCCATCCTCATTTTGAATAACTTTCAAGGGATGGGATGTCTCCCCAATATGAGGACATTTCCTAGGACATCCCCTTATGGAGATTGCTGAATGAGAACAGCCTGCCATCCCCAAAATCTCTTTAAAGCCCTATGAATGTCAAGACTTCATGGGCGGCCCACAAGGCCCCCCAACCTAAACATTTGCTATTTAACAACCATAAACCCTATCCCATATGCATTTTATGTTTTCATTATTCACAATTTGTATTTTTGCAACCAAGAGGAGGAAGGGAAACTGAAAATAGAGGATGAAGAAGGAAGATTAATTTCTTTTCTTTTTGCTTATTTTAAGCTATTTTGTAATTTTTAAATTTTAAATATTAGGTTTTTAATATTACTTTATTGATTCCCTGCCATCCCCAAAACCCCATCCCACCATCCTGTAAATTTGGAGAAACATCAATTAAAATGTCTTCATGTGTACTCACAACTTTTCAATGAGATGCAAATAGAGGAAAGGGGGGAAGATAAAGATTGTCCTTTGGGCAGAAAAGTTGATGCTTAAATTTTATTTTTGGAATTCATGCCATATTTTTTTATTTCTCAATCTGGTTTATTAATATTAAGTGAGACCCAGCATCACACAAGCAATTTTTCCAGGTCAAAAGCCCTTTGAACTCGGGAGCTTTAGCAAAAACTAAAAAACAAAAGCCCTCTAGCATTTCACAAATTATAGATTTACTTTAAAATGGAAAACACAACACGTGAAAAATCATAATGAAAGTAGCATCTAATGATTACAACCCATTTCCTACAGAAAAGTAAAGGCATGAATTGGCAACAGGCAAGAAAAAAGTAACAGTACATCATGGAAAAAGATGGATTATATTGCCAAGTTGTGTTCCTTAAATACTCACTGATGATTTTTGTAGCTACTAAGAAAAATAAACATTGAAAGGATATAAGAGAACTAGCAATTATGCAACATGGATCTACATTTCAGGTTTAAGATGTAAGATGCCACCAATTTTACATTAAATTATCATCTTTAATTTCTAGGAATCTTTTAGATTTTATGCAGCACCAGCCTCCAAGATTGGCTTAGGACGAGTCATGAAACCATCATCTTTGTTCCAATTGTTGGTAGATTTTTCTATATCTACTGCTTCTCTCTGTGTTCTTCTTTAGGAGTGGTCTTGAATGCAAGAAATCTGATGTTTTCTAAAAATACGTACTCTTTTGTGGATTCTCGGTGCTTTACTAATACTGATGATATATTTACAGAGTCAAATACTCACCTCATGTTTCATTAACCTGGTTTAATGACCTATCCAATTTTCCCCCTGTAAGGTTTGTCAGATGACCACAGAATGAAACCTCCACTATTTGAAATAGGCTTTGTATAATGCTTGGCTGCTTCAAAGCCTTTCTAACATTGTTAAAAAGAAGAAAAGTAGACTTATGCTGCTACTCTTTAAAATTTGTCCACTCTATTACCAATTCACTCATGTTTCAGCCTAGATTCAGCTCCAGTTCATACCCAGTCCAAGTAACAGTCCAATTCTCCTATAGGTCTAGCGAAGTTCCTACCAATCTGACCCAAATTCATCCAAGCATACCTGGGCGAACCCAAATGCATTTGGGAGTACCCGTTGCAAACCCAGGCAGAACAGGATGCCCAAAATGATTTTTTTTTTCTTTTTCAACTTCAGAAGTTGACAATTCAAGCTAAAAAATCAACCCCAACCCTAAAACTGTTGATGATCTTTATGAAGACCCATATGATGCTGATTGCTGATTCTATTACTTTAGTACTGAAGAATGAATACTATCATAATATTCAAGTTTGAAAGATTGACATCAAATTGGTATTTTAAAATTTTATGGCGGTTCTGATAATTAAATTATTATATACATGTTATGTAGTATATTCAACTTAATTCCAGTTTTTAGGCTGCAAGTATGCATATATTTATGACTTTGATATGTTTTATGTACAAATATACCCAAAACAAGTGCAACCCCCAAAATAATTTGCTGCACTAACAAACCTGAACCACCTGTAACAAAATCCAGATCAGTAACTTAGGAATTTGACAATCTTATTAAAGATGTCGCACATATATGGTACAATAACATTGGTCATAAAAAGGCCTATTACATGCAAGTATTCAACCCAACCGGGGACCATGGGGAGAAAACATACTTAGGGGCTCCTATTAAAGGGAAAGCAAGGTTGTTAATGACACAATTGAGGACGGGATTGCATCATCTCAGGTGTGAGACATGCAGATGGAAGAGGCCCAAAGAGGCTTGGGAGGAGAGAACTTGCATGTTTTGTAGGACGGGCACAATTGAAACCGAATGGCACTTTCTCACTGAATGCGCAGCCTATGACGATATTCGAGCTATGACGATATTCGAGCTAAATATGAAACCATCTTGAAAGTGGACATGCGCAGTTTATTTGAAGAGGATAAGGTCAACCAAACTGCTGGTTTGCTGATCAAGATCCATAAAAGAAGATCGGAGCTGGGAAGGAATATGGAAATTGTTTAAGGCTGAGTGTGTCTTTGGTCCCTTAGACTGATTGGTCTCATGGACATCATTAAAATCATTCATTCATTCAATGGACATCAAAAGTTTACAAGGGGAAAAACAGAATTCACAATAAATGCAATAGAAAATGACCATTGCAATGCTGGCCTGCTGGCCAAGTATAAGCATTGCCCACCAAAAACTATGGACTGAACCATGCTGGCTATGTCATAGCCAGCAGGTAATACTGGCCAGATGGTGTGACCAAGCACGAGTATTTCTGAACAAAGACTGTGGATAGAACCATGCAGGCTACATCATGGTCTGAAAGCAAGCAGCTATGGAGCACATTAGCAGTCATGTTTCTGAAATGCCATGTTATTAACACGTCACACTAATACATATGTGGGAATTTGTAAAGCGGAATAAGGTTACCAAAAACTTAAAAAGGCAAGGACCAGAGAATACTTGACAACAAAACATCATAACTTTTACAGTTGTACTGATGAAAATTGCATATCCGTGCCTTTTTCCCTTGTGTTTTGAACCCACTTCAATTAGAGTGACGTTTATGCAATAACAAGTGTACAAATAATGTTTTCAGCTCAGAGGGAGCACGCAACTCAAACCTTGTCTGTTCCTATCTGCACTCGTTCCCAGGGACCAGTTCTGATCCTCAGTTTTACCCCTTTCCTGCCCTGGATCAGATACGTGGTCACAAAGGTGTCTCAATCACTTCCACACTCAGAGAAACAACCCCTTTGTTTTTCAAATTCAAATCCTAATAGGCTGACTTTACCAATCCTTTTGATTGCCATGTGCCAACTCAAAGTACAAAAGCAATTCATTTGATCCTTGGTGTTTTATTAAAGGGCTAACTCTGGTTCATTTTAGGCATACCTGATCCAAACATCTCTTAGTGACATTCTAGAGTTATCATTTACTACTTGCAGCCATTATTAGAAGCATAATTTGAGAATATCTGTGATACACAGGCATCTAGGGCATCTTGCATGTTTGACACAATGAATCAAATTTCAATATCTTTACAAGGTTTTTCTGTTTAACAGAAAAGAGAATTATCCTGCCATGTACAACCAGAAAGCATAAGAACCAGTTTTTATGCAGGAACAGTTTCAGAAGGTCAAGGTGAACTAAAGCGACAATTTAACAATTGGGAGGGATCAGATCCACGGGCAGTCAGGCATAGATCAGACCCATGAGCCATACCAGATCTACACTTGCAGAATGGAATCCACAGTCACAGAAATTCAGATAATCTGCCAGTACATTCACTGATTACAAGCATTCGTCTGAGCATCACTGGTATTTCTGCATTATTGGTGAGTCATCATCCGACATCTGTGACACTTATCCAGGTAATAACTTTCGTTGTTTTATCCAATTTCTAAATCATTTGTGTATTTATATATGGTTCTCAGCTCTTAAACCCAAGGTAGATTCTGAAAAGGATTGTTTATTTTTCTTTTGAAAAACAAAATTATTACCACATAATAAATGCATACGCGCGCATTCGAGCCACCGTGGTTGGACTCGCAAGATCCTAATCAGAAAGGGTTCAACTTTTACAGCTTACCAATAATAAGCTAACAGTCTAACTTGACATGAAAAATAAAATAGAATTTGATGCCACTGGCCTCGGTAAGAATAATAGACATTAGGGAGGCATCATCGCCGTTGCACCGGCTAAGCATCTTTGGAAAACTTGTTCCCTCAATCAAATTATTTCATGTTTTCTACAGAAACCCTTCCGTCTAAATTTCACCTAACTATCGTGGATTTTATGGCATACACTTCTTTCCCAGTGTTGTTTTGTTATCCGTAATCATTTTGGTCTCTTGGCTATAATTAAAATGTTTCTTTCATTTCATTTATATTTCCGTTATATGATATGCATTCGACCAAAGTACGATAGAACTTAACCGCTTAGACCCAGTTGGAAAAAGTTCGGACTCTCCAATAAAGACACTGTAAATCTAAAGTCTTTGGGAACTTGAAGACTGCTAGGGTTTAAGTTGAAGAAGATAGCAAAGAAATTTAGTTTCAAAATCATAGTAATATCTACAGAGCAAACAATCCCACTACCTTTTCTGAAATTAAGAGTAATTATTCCATCAGGGAGATTTAAATTCAAGAAAAAATGTGCGTAAGATTTTTGTTGGGCACTAATGGAGTGCTGTATAAAGCCAGCATCCAATTACATATTCACAAGAATGTCGAATCGAACAGATGATATAAATTTAACAGGCTAAATCAAATTGCCGCATAAACATAAAGTTGAATCGCGTCAAACATCCGATTAAACAGATTAAAGCGTTAAACTCAAGAATATTTGCGCTACGTACATCGATCAAATCGTATTGGAAGAAGCTTTGGAATGCCCCGATTAATGCGCAACGGATTTGTTACGAGTACGAGCGTTTTGGATCCGAAAAATATAAACCCCAGCTTTTTCAGAGAAGAGAAAGTACGCTACAGTTTTGAGATTTTTTTTATCCGTATTCCATCTCTTTCACGCCACGACCAACTCTTTCTTTGTCTTTATTACGCATGTCGGCTGCTTTCGGCCACGTCATTGTTTTTCAACTTGGTCGATGGGTGGGTTGGCTGATTGAAATTCATAATCATGCATTTTGGTGTTTCATTGGGAGTATTACCCGGTTGGATAAGGGATGTAGCTCAGGTCGGATAAGCTTATATTTGTGTGTGTTGAATTCTTAGTTAAATTTAAAATCTAATACATTTGGGATTGTTGTTTATCTTCTTATGAATTACCAGTTGTACCTTGATTTGGATGGTTGTTTTTTAAAATAATTGTTCTATTAATTATATATATTTGTGCAATACATAAGGTCAATTGGTAGGTCAATTTAGCAAACAATGTTGTTTGTGGAGTAATTAATGGAGATGTGATAGCTTCAAATCAATTATGCATCTACTTATAAGGATTCAACCACAATTGAAACAAAACCTCTAAGTCGGAAAGATAATCACTCTCTTAATCGCAAATTCATGTTCGTTTATATCGCAAATTCATATTTGTTTATAATGTGTGTGTGTGTGTGCGCGCGCGCACGCGCACATATAAAGGAGGAGATAAAGAGAAAGGAGAGAGGGGTGGGTATAGATTAAAGAGAATAGATAGATAGATAGATAGATAGAGGGATTTCTTGACCTATGCAAGTTCTAACATTTGTATTTAGATTTAATTATTTAATATTTGGTTTAATTTTATTAGCATGTACTTGACAGTTTTGTTTGCACATGTTATTTCATCTTGTGGGAATTGGCAAATTGACTTGACATCCTGTTAGGAAGGTGACATGGAATTTTTTTTCCTCACCTGGAAGTAGGTGTCCCACTTAGAGGATCTTGGATTGTTGTGGATATACCTGACAAGTCTCATGTGATGATAAATTATGACACACCTACCTATGACAACTTTTATGATGCGCCAACCTATTATAGTTATAACAGATTCTATGGCAGGATGGACAAGTGTCAAAAGACACCTCTGGATGGAGAAGGTGGGCGCTCAAGTTAGGTAATGACATGTTGTAAGAGGATTTGTTATTGTTAGTCAATTATGATTAATTCTCTTATAGTTGTAAGCGCTAACAGCAATGAGTATTTTATACCAATTGTAAGAGGTGTAAGAGCATCTTTTTTTAGCTAGAGATAGTAAATTTTGGGTGTCCAACTTGGGAGATTTGAATGAGGAGTCATTTGGTGATGTACATGGGTAATTTGCATGCTTGTAGGTTGTTGAAAAAGTGTGCCAAGTGTTTGGCATGACCCCATATCTTGTCTTCATATAGAAATTTCCTCCTTTGTTGTATTTATATATATAAGGTTGTCTTGGAGAACATAATGTATGTTATGTTCTACAAGTGAAATGTTATGCTGCCAAAATTGATCTAGATTGTGGGTTGTCAATTATAGACTTGTGTTGAAGTTTCAGTATTACAAAGCATTATGCTTTTGGAGTGTGGGTTTTTTTCCTCCCAAAAGGGTTTTCCCCATGTACATCTTGTTTATTGTGTTTATCTTTATGTGTGTCAATTTTCTCCTTCTAAATGTGTTCTAATTTTGTAATGGTTAAGTATTATAAAGGAAATTTGTACTATCTCCCCTAATGGATTAGTGTTGGGAAGCATTTTGCACATCTTTTCTACCTTTCATTGGTATTAGAGTTTGGCTAGTTTTGGTCCCATTATGGGGTAGTAAGTTTTTTAATATTGATCTTAGTTTGAATGGGGACTTTGGTAGAGTATTTTCAAAATCTTGTTGCATACAGAAGATAGCAAGCACATTTGGAAAAGTTGATATGTACAAGTTTAATGGTAGCTTCAAACATAGGAAGTTGAAAATGGATGATATGCTTGCAAATCAAGATCTATGGGTTGTAGTATCTAGAACAAAAACCTCAAACAACACAAGATGTATGGGATGCAATGGATAAAAAAGATAAGGGTCTCATAAGGCTCCATTTGGTAGACTTCATTCTATTAAATGTCTATGAAGAGAAGACAGTGAAATATTTTTGGAAGAAGCTTGGAGATGTTTATCATGTTAAATATCCCTGACAAAATATTTTTTGTTAGGAGATTCTAGTCCCCTAATATTCCAAGATATGTATTATAATATCATGTCAACCTTATTCAAAAATGTCCATACCAACCCTCAAGTTATCAAAGCATTTGGGAGGTTGTTATCAAACTCTTTCCTCTTGGAATTGGGACTTAGAGAATCGACAATTTTGTTCTTCCTTTTACGGATAACAACTTTGTGGTTATCCGCATCTTCTTTATTATCACCTAGAAGAGAGTTAATCCTAGAAGGATGAGAAACTTCATGATGCAGGAGCATCCTGGGGTAGTTGGCAATCTTTTGTCACCAAAAACATGTTTTGGTTTGATTTTGATTTGTTGCTTGGGAGCTCGGTAATTTGATCAGTAACTTCCTTGGAGTTCCTTGTTGGAGTGCTCGGTTACATGTTTGCTCGATCTCAGTGATTAGTTGCTCAGTCTTGGTGACTTCTTGTTCGGTGGTGTCTGTTTGGTGGAGCTCAGCTTGGTTGTGCCTCTCACTGAGTGGTCTATTTTCGGTGTTCTTGATCACCGACGGGGTTTATGTTATCTGTTGGGCTGGCCGACTGGTGCATTTAATTTGTAGTGTGCTGGAGTTGTGAGGACCTATATCTTGTTTGGTTCCCTCTCATATTCAGATTTAATGACCGTTGGAGCCCAACTGATGGATAACACGTTGGGTGTGTGTTATTGATGCCGACTTATGGCAAGTTTGTATAAAAGAGAGTCTAGGTTGATGTTTAGAGAAGGAAGGTGATTAGACAGAGAGGGAAGATTGGGAATAGTAAGCTATAAGCTGAAGAACTAAAAGTTGATGCAAATAGTTGTAAGTGGGTAGATAGAAATTGCAGATTGCTTGGAGGCCTGTGTGCACAAGTTTAGATATGGTTTCTTCCACTTAGCTATAAAGTAGACTGGAATGTTGGATCCTGCGAGATCTTGTTGATGCTATTGTTATTTTGGCCCTAATCAGGAAGGCCTTACAGCCTGACATGTTGAGTGTAAGGTTCAGTTATTGATAACAATCTGAAATATTATTTTGCATAATTGAATTTGAATCTAAGTTTATGCTCATATAAATTGTTATATCTCTGGTGTGGTTATGTTTCTATTGTTGTCTTGTTGGCTGCAAGTTTGGACATTCCTTTATTGGATCCTCTGAGCTTGACTACATCAAGTGGTATTAGAGTTGGTTCGTTTCTTGTGGAGCTTAGGGTTTTTGAAGATCTAGAGAGATGCCTCCGAGAAGATTGTACCCTAGGGCGATTACAGATCTATCTGAGGAGGTGGAAGTGAGGATAACATAAAGATTTAGATCTGAGATGGTAGAAATGAAAAATGAAATCATAGAAGGTATCAGAAATGTTGGATTACATAGAGGTCCAAGAACAAATGATGGTTATGAAGAAGTTGTTGAAGACTTTGAAGCTGCTGGATCTAGTGGCGATGACAGACTAGATTGGACGGAGAGATCTGAAGGAGACAGAGCTGATCGGTTATAGGGATCTAGAGCTTGGTTGAGTACAAGTTTTTGATATATGTAAATATAGGTTTTGAATGGACCCCGAAACCATTTACAAAAGATTCTCAAAAAGGATAAGAATTAACAGCCCAGACAAACAACGAAAGCCTATATCGAGACAAAAGGAAGGACCCCAACCAACAAGATAAGAAACCAAAAGAAAAAAAAATAGAGCTGGAAACAAAAAACATAACAACAACCAGCAAACTACCAGCAGCCAACCAAGAGCTACATTTTGTTCATTTTGGCCTTCTTGACCTCTTTCTACATATCCTTCTCAGCCTCTTTCTACATATACTCCATCTTTTGGATAGCATCTTTGATACTTTTAAGGTCCTTAGGGGCTTCAGACAGCGTATGTTTGAGGCTGCTTCTAGTTCTAGTTCTTGGTCCTGAGCTCCCAAAATCATCAGCCAGAGTGATAGTAGTATTTTCTAGCATTTTTCTCTCCAAGTAATTATAAATGGCCTACAAATTCATAACTGAGAATGTAAGTCCCTCATTACTGTGCTTCAGAACTTCATTAATAATGTGCCCATTATAACTAATCTTGTCGTTCATGTCTTTCAGCTTCTCCTCTAGAATGGATTTGATCTTAGCTGTCAGGCTTTCATCTGAGTTATTGTTATTTACCTCCATCAAAAACTTCATTTCCATTTTTTCCAACCTAATTTTTAAGGGCTCCATAGTATCCTCCATAGCCTTCAGGTATTGTTTCATTTCTTGGAAATCATCCACTATCCACTTCTCCATATTTATGCTATGACCCTTTTTATTATTAACCACCAGCTGAATACGATCATCATAATCAGCACCCATAGTGGTGCCCTTATCTATCGGCTACCCACTGGAATTTGAGTTTTCTCTGATCTAGTCTTCGGTAGTCTTAATATCTTTGCCAGCCCTAAGATTCCTCTGGTCTGTGGCATTTTCTTTTTCACTGCTTTGGTCTTCTTTTTCCTCAGCATTGTCCTCCTCCTCCCTTCCTCCTTCAGTATTTTTTTCCTCTTCTTCTTCCCCTTCAACATTCTCCCCATTTTCCTCTTTTTCAGGGTTTTGGCTTTTAAAATTCAAGGTTTCTATTTCATTAGCTTGATCATCATCATTCTCTTCGATGTTTACATCCTTCTCATCCCCTTTAGGGTTTGAAATATGGGCTTCCATGTCCTCCCTGCTTTCCATGTTTTTCTTCTTCTTTTTCCTATCCCTCTTCTGGGTTTTTTCCTCTTTACCATCTTCATTATTTATTTTCATTTTCCCTTTTACCCTTTTGGGTATCAAGTCAGGGATCCTATCCCAATCATACTCCGCAATAAGCATAGTCAACCCTTCATGTAGAACAGGGTTGCTAGCCTTCTTCCTATTATCCACAATGTTGTTATTCAGCGAGTTAAGCAGGAAATAAGGGAAATAAACTTTCTTCTTATGCCTAAAATGGTTAACCAGCACAAAATGCAAATTGTAAATATTTGAGTAACGCCCATCCAGAGTGAAGTATTCAATCATAACAGTTAAGATATCAGCCCAACTACTCTTAATTTTTTTAATATTCACATAGTCTCTCGTCCCTTTGTTCATACGAGCTTCTTATTCAACACTTTTTGGGAACAATTTAAAGGCTTGTGTCCCCATTTTTTTATTACCCCTGTATAATTTCATGCCCTCCGAAGACAAACCCGTAATTTCAGCCAAAAGACTCAGAGTAAGCGCGAAAGAATTACCACCTAGATTGACATTGTCATTCACCTAGCCGTCTACAAAACTCTTCGTAATATATTTGTCGAAGTCGTGCAATCTTTCCATGTAGGGGTAACACCACCATGTTTCAGCTTTTTCCAAACCTTCTTATTCTGCCTCCACTTCTCGCAATCCAGTGGATCCTCTCTTTTCAAACCACCACCCATCCTGCTAGAAGATCTTTGTTTTCTCTTCTAGATAATAGCAGCTTTGTTCTGGTTTCTTCAAATATCTTTGCCAAAAATGACCCACAATCTCTGTGGTTTATGCTTAATCATGACACTATCACAACGCATCTGACAATTATCCCACCTTGAAATGTTAAGTGTCATCATAATTAATATTGATTACACCTTCCCTGTGGTTTTATAGTCTATCATAATTGATAAGACTCCTCATATTATTTTTAATATTTTCCTCTCTGATCCATTTTTGGGTGATGTCACTGTGGGTCCCCACATTAGCCACACCGTCCGCCGACTTATTTTCTTCACAGTAAACGTCGGAAAAATAATTTTCCTAAAAGGTTTGGAGGATAGTAATAAATTTTTCAATAATATGGGCTATAGTCCATGAAGGGGCACTCTTGCCTTTAATACAGTTTATTATATTTAAAGAATCCCCTTCCAGCCAAATCTTCGAGCTTCCCAGCTCGTTTTCCATCTTAACCACTTTGAGAGCAGCCTAAGCTTCCGCCACATGATTCGTTTGAATCCCAAGAGGAATAGTCATAGCTCCTAGACATTTTCCATTTCAATCCCTTATGAGCCCACCCGCCCCAGCCTTCCTAGGATTACCTTTAGCAGCTCCATGAAAGTTGCCCTTCATCCAACCCTTCGGGGGAGCAGTCCAGCCAGTATTTTCTCTGATTTTGGTCTTATTGGTTATGCTATTATTTTCCTCCCTTTTAAGAAATTCACTTATGTCATGGGAGTTGTTCCTAGTCTAAGAGTCTTTAGGAACATGACCTCTAAAGTTTTCCATTAAGCTTCTACAAACCATGTTTGCCACATTCTAATGAGGAGAGTGCTTATCTTGGAAAACCCTATTATTTCTCTCCTTCTAGATTCTCCAAGTAAAGTGAGGGAGAATCAACTTCCAAAGTCTCTTTATTTCTTTGCCTAGGAAGGGACAATATTATTGTTTAACAAAATCTTCAATGCTTTTTATTTCACCCATTCCATGTTCATTTTTTTAAAGAATGAATCCCACATGTTTCTAGT
The DNA here is from genome assembly GCA_018584345.1 of Thuja plicata. Lineage (NCBI taxonomy): Eukaryota > Viridiplantae > Streptophyta > Pinopsida > Cupressales > Cupressaceae > Thuja > Thuja plicata. The sequence goes on along the minus strand of MU227859.1, from coordinate 4,850,359 downwards.
ATAGAAGCAATGAATCATTAAGTGGTTACAATTTTCCTCTTCAGCACAACAGAGAAAGCATCTATTGGGCATATTAAAACCTCTTTTGTTGAGGTTATCCAACGTTAGGATTCTGTTATGAACAAGCAGCCAGAAAAACATGTTAATTTTAGGTATAAGATTTTGATTCCATACTTGGGAGGAAAACGAGCTTTCTTCCAGCTCATAGAGGAGGGCAGAGGCTGAGGAGACAAAGAACCTCTCATTGGCTTCTCAAACCCAAATGAGAGTATCATGAATATTCTCTCTTAGGAACCAATTGTTAAGTTGCTTGTTCACAGACTTAAGATTCTCATCTATGTGTCTTAAATCAACCGAACTCTCATTTCTCCAATAATCAGACACATTTTCTCCTATAGTATCTTTACAAGCCTGAATAACATTTGACCACTCTTGATTATCATTAAGGGGTTTTTCCTTCAGCCAAATATCATCCCAGAAACTTATCTTCCTGCCATCTCCCAGTTTCCATCTGGCACCTTTTATGGCCAGATTCTTCCCTTTACAAATACTATTTCAGATGAAGGAACCATAGGTATCATCTTGGGAGTTTAAAGTGTCCTCTAGGGAGGTAAGGTGGTATTTAATTTTTAGAATTAGATTCCATTCCTTGTTTTATTCAAAGATTCTCCAACACAGTTTTTCCAGAAGGGCCCTATTAGTGTTTCTAATACTTCTTATACCTAGACCACCATATTTCTTAGGTTTAGAAACCTTTTCCCGGGATACAAGACTAAATCTCTTCTTCTCCTCAACCCTAGATGAAAGGAATCTCTTTTGGATTTTATCTATCAAATCAGCAAACTTCTGAGGGATTTTGAAGAGGCTAAGGGCATAAACTAGAAGATTTTGGAGTGTTTCCTTCAACAACTGGACTTTTCTAGCTTGACTCAAAACAACCCCTTTCCAACCAGCCAATTTGTTGTGGAATCTGTCCAGAATTTCATTCCAAAAAGAGATCTCATATTTCAAACATAAAGGAAGACCAAGATAAGGGGTTGGAATACTTCCAATCTTACAGCCAAGGATAGAAGATATCTTATTTTGTCTATCAAAAGGAGTGTTGCTGAAAAACAGGGAACTTTTCTCCCAGTTTATGAATTGACCTGAAGCCTTAGTATAGATGTTCAGGGCCATCTTTATATTCCTTGCTTCTTTGACAGAAGCCTCCCCTATCAAGATTGTATCATCAGCAAATTGTTCATGGGAGCATTTGTGAGTTGAAGAAGAAGGTTGAAGACCAACAATTTGCCCTTTTAAAACCAAATTATTTAAGTATCCCCCGAGGATTTCAACCCTTATTGCAAAAAGGATAGGAGAAATAGGGTCTCCTTGCGTCAAACCTTTGGAAGGGTGGAAGAACTTTGAGGAGCCCCATTGACAATAACAGAAGAAGACATCATAGTAAATAGCTGCATTATCAATCTGATCACCATATCATCAAATCCAAAAGCCCGAAGGACTTTTGGAAGGAAATCCCAGTCAACTCTGTCATATGCTTTAGATAGATCAAGCTTCATCAAGAAACCACAATAATTGAGTCCAAAATCTGCCCCCCCAGGACAAAGCCATTTTGTTGGCGGGAAATAATAGAAGGTAAGAAAGAAAGAATCTTAGAAGTCAGCACTTTCAACATAATTTTATACACAGAGTTACAAAGGTTGATTGGCCTAAAACCATCGGCACTATTGGCTCCAGGTTTCTTAGGGATCAACACTAAGAAAGTAGAGTTGAGCTCTTTAAGCAGGGATTTTTTACCAAAAAATTCCTTAACAGTAGAGCACACATCTATCCCAACGATGTTCCAAAATTTCTGGAAGAAGAACATCTGAAATCCATCTAGTCTTGGAGATTTTTCTCCTTCAAAAGAGAAAACAACCTTTTTAATTTCTTCATCTTTGTGAATGGCTTTAAGACAGTCATTGTCCTTATTGTCCAGCTTCTTAGGAATCGAATCAAGCAGCTTTATCTGATCCTCCAAGTTCAGATTAGGTTCCTTGGTTAATAAAGTAGAAAAGTAACCCTTCATTTCTTCCCTTATTTCTTCTTCTTTGGTGATAATCCCTCTAGAGGAGGAGAGAGAGTGAATTTTGTTTATGGCCTTATGTTTCAAAGTAGTGAGATGGAAGAATCTGGTATTTTTATCTCCAGAATTCAGCCAAAGGGATCTAGATTCTGCCTCCAGAAAGTATCCTCCTTGGCAATTATGTTATGGTAATCAGCAAGAAGAGTGTTCTTATTTTTGGTATCTTCAAAAAGACCCAATCTTTGAATTTCATCCTGAGTTTCTTTAAGTTCCATTTGAATTTTACTTTTGAGCTGGAAGATGTCCCCATACACATTCTTGTTCCACTACCTAATTTTAGATTTAACATTCACCAATTTCTTAGCCACTTTAAACATCGCTATACCATCCACTTTGATGTTCCACTAGTCCCTGATTTTATTTTCCAAATCAAGGTGGGTCAGCCACATCTTCTCAAATCTGAAGGGGGCATTCCTTTTTCCAGTAAGAGGATTGGTAGAAAAGGAGATAGGAAAGTGGTCCGAGTCGATTCTAGACATAGAAGATAAAGAGCAAGAGAACTTTGTGAACCAGTCCAAGGTGATAAGCGCCCTATCTAATTTAACTTGAATTAAGTCAACCCCAACTCTTCTATCCGACCAGGTGTAGTTTATACCTTCCAGATCAACATCCAGCAAACCTTCATTACTTATAAAGTCCATCAAATTCATTCTACTTTCCACTTGATTAATATTACCTCCCATTTTATCTTCTTCCTTTAGGGGGGTGTTAAAGTCTACCATTATCATCCAGTGATCCTCTTTTCTAGTCTTCCTAAATTCATGAAGTTTAGTCCACAGTTTTTGTCTACTAGGTTTAGTTTTAGGAGCATACACATTAATAAGAACCCAAGAGAAATTGTCCTTCAAGCTACTAACTTTCACAGCTAAAAAATGCTTATATTCTAACAAAAAATGACAATTAAAACTAATAGTATTCCAAAATATAGCCATCCCTCCAGAGGTTCCTTCAGAACTAAAACCTATACTTCCACCTTTTTTAATCAGGTTTAATTTTTCAACCTTCTCTTTTGACATCTTAGATTAGATTGAATCATTAAAATATCAGGCATAGAATCTCTCACTAAGTTCCTAACTGCATCTTGCTTATGAGAACCATTAAGTCCTCGAATATTCCAAGATATGACTTTCATTTAAGGTTTGGGGAGTAGACCTAATCAATGGTAAGTTGTTTACCATCAACAATATTATATTTTGCTTCTAGTTCCCTCTGAACTTTTTCAGATGTCCTTCCCCTTTCTTTTTTTGGAGTTCTTGTATCCCCTTTCTACTGTCCTCTGGTCTGGACTCCACTTTTCTTATGTGATCTAGTCTTCTTAATCATTTTGATATGGTGCTACCCATCCTAACTTCTTCATTCCTCTTCCCTGAGTTATCTTTCTGGTCAGACCTTTGCTGAGACCCACGATCTTTTTTTCCCCCACTTCCTTTTAGGGGTTTTACTGCTACTCTAAGTCTATAGCTTCCCCTTTTTCTTGATCGGGGGTAGAAGGAGTTTCTTTTATGTTCCCATTGTTTGAGTCATGACTCTTCTGATCAGTTGCTATGATATTCCCAAGATTAGTATCCAGAGGAGGGAAAACATAAGCATCTTTTATTAGTGATTTATCCACCCTTGGGTCCAAAGTAGTTCCAGCTATCATCGGTGACTCCATACTATCTTCTACTCTTGAAATAAAAAAATGTATCCTCTCCATTGAGAGATCCCACACTTTCTTCTTCTTTTTTTTCGGTTTCTTCTGCTCATTGATACTTTCTTCAGATTCAATCTCTTCATTTTTTTTTATCCTTATTCACACAAGTTTCTTTTATTTCCTCTTCTTGGTGAGGCATTTTAGAGTCATCCATATTACCTCCAAGTTGTCCATTCACCTTCTGAAGATTCTTCAGGGGTTGGATTTGACCTTCAGGTTTCCTCTTCCATTATGTTCTCTGGGCTTTATGAGGTTCTTGTTCCTTCTTTTTCTCTTTATGGGGTTTCTGAGGACATTGTTCGCCCAATGACCAGAGTTTTTGCAAATAAAGCAAGCAAAAGGCATTGATTTAAATTATATTTCTTGTTTCCATTTACCCAGCTTCGAGTTCAAAGTTATCAATTGTGGGAGATCTGCATTCTGATGTATATTAACACAAATTCTTGCATAAACTGGTCTAGTTCTGGATGTTGTCATTGGATCTATAGAAAGAAGTTCACCAAAAGAACTAGCAATGGCCACCAAAATATCTTCATGCCAATAATCCAACAGCAAACCCGAAAGGTGAACCCACACTGGGGCCATTTTTGCAGAGATAATGAAGATTTACCCATCATCCAATGACCCCCACACAACACTTTTGAAAAGTCTTCCCCATTTGAAAACTCAAAAGAGAAGAAGCCTTTTGGCATAGCCGCAATGTCGACTGACCTTTGAGCTTCCATTTTTTTACCATATATGATCTAACGAGATCGATATTTGGTCAAGGTCCCACAAATTTACCAACTAAGGTAGAAGCCATTCTAGATGCAGTATGTTCCAATATTGGGTCTAGAATAATAATGCCAAAATATCCCTTAAGCGGGTCTGATATTATATTCACTTTTGGAAAGGATGATTTCCCAATTGGTTTAATACCAAAGAGACCTGACCAATTCCTCTTACCTAGGTGTGATGCGGGTCATGCGATTTATCTCCTTGAGTCTTCGTTGACTCCTCATCATTTTTGGAATTTTTAATTGGTTCCACCTTTGGTCCCATGACAGGACTATTATCCTTACTGAGCAAAGCTGAGTTTGGCCCACCAGCAATGTCCTCATCTCCAGACGGGGATCTCACAGTGAAACCTGCATCATCTGTCGCAGATCCCCCAACAATACTATCATTCTCCAACTTCCCGACCGTCCTCAAATTCAAAAAACCTCCTCCTACGCTCTCCCCTCCTCCAACTCGCTCCCACTCCATCCCGCTACAGGTCAGTTCGGTTGAGTACAAGTCATCAAATGGAGGTGTCCAATTTTTCAGGTACATTGAGACCCGAGGATATGATTGATTGGATCAGTGAGTTAGAAGACTACTTTGAGCTGGAAGACATTGAAGATCCTCTTAGAGTGTGATTGGCATAGACTAAGTTGAAAGGACATGTTGTTGTATGGTGGAAAGAGTTGCAGAGGGACAAAGAAGAAGAAAGTGAGATGAAGATAAATCGATGGAGGTTGATGGCGACAAAGATAAAGGCTAAGTTCATTCTTGCCAACTAGGAAATTGAGTTATTTAAGAGGTTACAGAATATGAAACAAAAGGAGATGAATGTGGAAGATTATACTGAGGAGTTCTACAAGTTGAATATTCAGTCTGTGCATAGAGAACTTTCTAAGGAAAAGGTGGTGAGGTATATCAATGGTCTAAGATTCAATATCCAGGATGATATTGGTATGTTGAAGATTGACTCGGTAGAGGATGCTTATCAATATGCATTGAAGGCAGAAGATAGGTTGAAAATAAGACATCATGGTAATTCCTAAGGGAAAGAGAAGCAAGAACAATAGGTAAAAGATAAACCAAAAGTTGAAGATGAACCAAAACCTGTTGAACCAAGGAGAAGGATGAGTAGAGATATATTCAGAGGTACTTGTTATAATTGTGGTGAAGAAGGACATCGATCATTTGAATGTCCCCATACATATAAGAAGGTCAGTAGTCATCAGAATGTTGTGATGAATGAGGTTGTTGAGAATGAACCTGAGGTGGAGGGTATGACTCTCTTTCTTAGGAGAACTTTGCTACCCTCAAAGCAACTTGATTCTTGTCAGAGGAATAACTTGTTCAGGATTGTGTGTAAGTCTGGTGGTAAATGTTGTAAGGTGATTGTTGTTTGAGGAAGTACTGACAACCTAGTTACTAAGGAGATGGTTCAGAAACTTGGTTTGAAAAGACTAAGACATCCTTGTCCTTATAGGATAAGTTGGTTACAAGATGGTCATGCACTACAGGTGAAAGAGCGGTGCATGGTAAGTTTTTATATCTGTACTTATAGAGGTGAAGTATTATGTGACATTATGAAGATGATTTCTTGTCATGCTTTACTTGGGAGACCTTGGCAATATGATAGAGAGGCTATTCATGACTGTAAAAAGAATTTTTTTACTATCTTGAAAGATGGACAAAGGTCTGGTTTGATTCCTTTGAAGGATGAAGGCAAAGGAAGGAGGAACTTGAGTGTTGATAGCAAATTTGAGATGGTTGTAGGGGTTGGTGCAAACATTTAGATTCATGGATCTAAAGGTACTTCAGAGAGTACTATTAGAAAAAGGAAGCAGAAGAAGAACCAAGGGAAGAGTGTGTCGGTTGAGGACTTGGAGGACATGTATGTCAAGAATCAATTTGGGATCTACGTGCTGAATCCAAACATATGTTCGTCCAGCTTCTAAGAACATATTTTTGCACATGGGGTGTCTGATGCAGGAGCATCTTGGGGTAGTTGGCAATCCTATGTCACCAAAAACATGTTTTGGTTTGATTTTGATTTTCTACTTGGGAGTTTGGTAATCTAATCGATAACTTCCTTGGAGTTCCTTGTTGGAGTGCTCGGTTACTTGTGGCTCGATCTCGGTGACTAGTTGCTTGGTCTAGTAACTTGTTGCTCAGTGGTGTCTATTTGGTGGAGCTCAACTCGGTTGTGCCTCTCACTGAGTGGTCTATTTTTGGTGTTTTTGATCATTGAGAGGGTTTATGCTATCTGTTTGGCTAGCCAACTGGTGCATTTAATTTGTGGTTCTGTATTGGAGTTGTGAGGACCTATATCTTGTTTGGTTCACTCTCCTATGCAGATTTAATGACTGTTGGAGGCTGACTAATGGATAACATGTTGGGTGTGTGTTCTTGATGCCGACTTATGGCAAGTTTGTATAAAAAAGAGTCTAGGTTGATGTTTAGAGAAGGCAGGGGATTGGACAGAGAGGGAAGATCGGGAATAGTAAGTTATAAGTTGAAGAACTAAAAGTTGATTCTGATAGTTGTAAGTGGGTAGATAGAAATTGCAGATTTCTTGGAGTCCTGCATGCGCAAGTTTAGATTTGGTTTCTTCCACTTAACTATAGAGTAGACTTTAATATTGGATCTTGTGAGATCTTGTTGATGCTATTATTTTTTTGGCCCTAATTAGGAATACCTTACAACCCGACATGTTGAGTGTAATGTTTGGTTATTGATAACAATCTGATTATTGTTTTGCATAATTAAATATGAATATAATTTTATCTTGATATAAATTGTTATATCTTTGGTGTGGTTATGTTTTCGTTGTTGTCTTTTTGTTGGCTGCAATTTTGAAAAGTCCTTTATTGGATACTCCAAGCTTGACTGCATCACTTCAGTCATATCCAAAAGAAGTCATTTCCTATGATATTTAAAGGGCACCAATGTCAAGTAGGGCTCTTTCCCAGGGGGACTCCTAACCCACTAGGACACATGCATTGCCAATGGTTCCATCTTGAAGTTCCTTGACTAAGTCTGCACTCAAAGGTACTTTAGATCTAGTTTAGGCTTAGACAAGGATTGCAAGGTGAGAGCCAATGGAGGGTCCTTCAATAGTACCTTGGCTGAAATCTCCATGGATCTACTAATCGTAATACCACCTACATCCTTAACATGATTACATTTAAAATTTACTTTGAACGACGTTCAAAATTGATTGTCTCCTACAAAGGCATTAAAGATAACCTGGTCCACAAGAGAGCTAAAATTGTGATGTAATACCACTTCAATTGAGCATTTATAGGGGCAGCATGAACATGAGATCCTTGCAAGCTCCTATCATTCTTCTCTATGTTCTCAAGTTCCTAATGATGGGCTTAACTAGAGAGTAAGAATTAAGTTTGGGTTTCTCAATCAAGGAATCTTTAGGATTAGCATTCAAGGACCTATAAATATTAGTGAACATTTTATATGTCTTTGCATCACTGCAAACCAACTTGGAGTAATTTTTCTCTTTTTTCAGCAATCTTCTTCCTAATCTCATCAACAATAATTTGTTGGGTATTTTTCTTTCAACGTATACCTCTCTTGGGAGTGATCTTGAAAAGTAGGTATGGTGAAGGTGGTGGGAAGTGGCATGGGGTGTGGGGTGGGGGGGGGGGGGGGGGGGGGGGGAATTCAACTAAGCATGCAACAAGAGTGGGTGTCACCTCAGGGAGAGCAAAGGTGGTTAAGGTTGAAGGTGATGACATTAATTTTGCCATTAGTACACTTAGTGAAAAACATTGACAGAGATCATCGGTACAAGCATTATCAGCAGACTACAAGCATTATCGGCCAACAACGAGCATACCCGACAGAACATAAAGGTCACGAGAAAATGCTAAGTGTGGAATTGACAGACGAACATTGACAACTGTTGCACCGACGAAGTGAACAAGACATCACTGACGGGTCAATAACATAACATTGAGATCATCACCGACAACACAGTTTTGAGAACAAAATTGACAGAACAGAAAAGGCATACCCGATGACTAGTTTAAGAAAGGAACACCAATGACAAAGAAAACTGACAGTCAGTTAGAGAACCCAAAAATAGTGGATCTAAGTTTTACACGTCAGATAAAGCAATGTAATTCTATTTATAGAGTTTTAATTTGTTTTAAATCATAACTTGAGGGTCAAGCAAGCTTGATGTAAATGTTTTAAAGCATCCTAATAGATCTAAAACATATCTAACTAAAGATCAAGGTCAAGTTGTAAACCTTGGATCTAGAGTTAACTTGCGAAGCGTGAATCAAGAATTGAGCCAAAGTCTAGTATAAATAGATGTTCAAATCAATTGTGA
>MU227859.1:4785065-4834308 GCA_018584345.1 Thuja plicata | reverse complement strand
TCTGAGTTTTACACGTCAGATAAAGCAATGTAATTCTATTTATAGAGTTTTAATTTGTTTTAAATCATAACTTGAGGGTCAAGAAAGCTTTATGTAAATGTTTTAAAGCATCCTAACGGATCTAAAAAATATCTAACTAAAGATCAAGGTCAAGTTGTAAACCTTGGATCTAGAGTTAACTTGCGAAGCATGAATCAATAATTGAGCCAAAGTCTAGTATAAATAGATGTTCAAATCAATTGTGAGTTATGAATTCATTGTTGTTGATAGCCATGATGAGCATCTAAGGAGTAGAAGGTAGAATTCATGCAAAGTTTACAAACATATCATATCAGTTGTCAAGAACACACAGAGGCTACCGACGAGCAGACAAAGGTATTATTCAATCATGGAAGGATGATTACTCATACATAGGAAGCTTTATTAGATCTGTTATCAGCAATTAGAGATTGTATACATCATCAGATCAAAGACTTATGTAGTTGCATTCTAACAAGTGCATCATGTCTAAAATCCTTTTGTAGAAGGTGGACTTAACCGTTCTTTACAAATCTCTTAATAGAGTGCACACTTAACAATGTTTCTAAAGCTTCAAACGAAGTAGATCTTAACAGGTCTCCACTGTGATACTCCTAATAGGGTAGGTCATCAGAAGTGACCAATTGTAAGCCTTAACTGGCCCCTTCTTATCTGCAGATAGTGAAGTCTTGTGGGTAACAATCCCCACAGCAGTTTTTACTTCCTAACAAGAGTTTTTTGCGATATCATTTCTTGTGTCATGTGTTATCTATTTTCATGAATGTTTCTTTTATGATTACATACTAAAGAACTTATGATATGATTGCATATACATAAAGAAAGATGAACAGTTAGATAAGATAATTTACAAACTGATGATTAAGGGTTAATGGGCTAACCAAGAAAAGTTTTAGAGGTACTGATTCACCCCTCCCCTCTCAGTACATCATTCCAATATAATTCCAATAGAAGGATCTGACATTGGAGTGGATGGTTTTGGAGTGAGGGGAGGAGGGGAGGGAGTTGAGGTGGTGGAGAAACAATGATAGGATGACCATACTTGGTAGGATCACACTATCCATCAACTTGGCTTCAAAGGAGGCTACTAAATTTGGGCTAGGTATGTTTTACACACCCTTATACAATATAGGGGAGTTTTGCCAGATATTCCCTTCACAACGATAAATAAAACATGCATTAATACCACCAAGAACTTACACATCGCACAAGAAAATATTGCTGTCCTAAACAATTTCAATATTGTCCAGAATGTCAATTCTAGGGTTCAAAGGCACCAAAACCTTAACATCTAAGTGATGGAGGGTAACCATAGGGTCATCCATTCTAATAACACTCCCTATGGAGGCAAGGATATGGGGAATGAGAAACCAAAAAAGGGGGGATGTTCTTGAGGGTGGGTCATCTAGGGAATGATAGTGCCTGAATATCTTCATTAATGGACATGGATAAATACTTAAGAGCCCTAAAAACGCAGTTTCTAGTGTTGTAGAATTATTTTTCTAGTAACCAATTCTTACATATTAGGTCCCTTAAAGAAAATGATAAATAAGCCTTTCTGAATTAAATGGAAAAAATACATTTGAATGCCAAGTTTCTTAAACTAAATATTTATAAACCAATCATCAAGAAAATTTCTAGCAAGAATTTTATTCAAATCGACAACAACAAGATTTAGATAGCAACATATTTTAGCCTTTATTTTTCATCACAAATAACACTTAGCATTTGTAGATTTAAAGAAACGATAAGGATTTTAGGGAAAGAAGAAGGTTACTTACCATCTCTAATTCCATGGCTACCTTGGTTGCAAGAAGTCCTAGAAATGAAGGAAGAAGATTCGGGAACCCTCCTTGCCTTATGCAGGACTACCTCTTTGAATGATTTTTGAGCTAGAGTGTTTAAAGGAAAAACTTTAATATTTTCCTCCACAAAATTATTGTTCATACCATTAACCATGTTGGGAGAGTGCCCCTCCATTAATGTGGGGTACTCTCCCAAACACATTGAATAAATGCGAAAGAATGAAAGCGACAAGAAAGAAAAACAACCTACAAAGCCGATCACATAAACCCTTAAATGGAAAGCAAAAGCACACACACAAAAAAGAGAAACCATAGTAAGGAGAGGCCACTTATGTGGTGAGAAAAACCTTCAAGAGACAAGCCCAAGGTCTTCTCCACATGGAGCTAATGTTAGAGACCCCTTGCAATTCGCAAGCCCTAGTTGCATACTGTATCCCTTGCCATCACCCTCTTCCTAGAGCTAACTTTCTCACTTCTTTTTGTAGGCTCTGAATATATCATTAATCTTCTTTATGATTTTAATTTTGACAAAAAATAACTAAAATAAAAACGTACCTCTAAAAATTAGTGTTTTTTTCATTAATATGATTCCGTCATTGCAAATTAAGGAATTCTTCTATATATTTTTTATATTTTTAGAAAGTTATTTGAGATTCAATAAGGTTTTTTTCTTTACATTTTTATTTTGGGGTAAAAAATACTACAAAATAATCAGATCGTGTTTGACTAGATAAAAAAAAATAAAAAAATGAAAATGTAATCTTGTGATGAGATTTCAGATCCTATTTGTCGAGATCAAAAAGAAAAAAATGAGATTGTAATCTTGTGATGAGATTATATTTTCTTTCCATATATTCTATTGCATCATACCATTACTTTATGATCCGTGAAAGAGATCTATTATTGTTTCCATTATCATCAGGAATCAACTTGTTCAATACATATTTTTCCTTTGGACTATCATATTTGGTATGTGTTCACACCCTTGATTTGAGGTTGATTAAATATAGCTTGGAGCTCAGTATATTGGATCAAGGGTTTGCAAACCCGATTGGAAAGTGTTAAATCTAGGTGCACTTGTTCTAAATCCTCTCATTTACATTTTTAAAGCGATCATAGTATTTTATATTTATCTTAAAATGATTTCTTATTTTATATCATTTTGTTTGGTGTGTGTACCACATTAAAACCATACTTAAAATTAACCTTTCACATTTGGATTTGGGTTTAAAATAAAACATTTTTTAATCCCCAAAATCTACTTACTTGTGCTCCTACCTCATGTCCTAGTGGTGAACTTTAGTGATAAAAAATATGTGATCTTATTCTTTTTTTCGGGGGCTTGCCTAGAGAAGTGATCACTTTAGGGGAAAACCTAAACTCTCATGTCTTGATAGAATATAAAGAGAAGGGGGCGAATCTAAAGATAGACCCCTTAGAAGTGGAATCTTGTCAATCTGGCCTAACTCTCTAAGAACTTTATACCTTAGAGAAGTTAAGGTGAGAATGGGTTACCCTCTCCTCTTAGCTATTTGGCATACTTTTCTTTCATTTATAGGTTTAGGCTTTAACAAACCCTTGCAGTATATAAATAGTACCCATAGTTGAGCTTGTGGAGCATAGTTGAACCTTTTTCCATCTTTTCTTATGAAAACAAAGATTAATAATCCCATTTGAGTGGGCTTGTTGATATGTCTTATGTTCTTGAGTGTTTAGATTACCTTCCCTAATTGAAATTAAAAGAGGAGAAAAATCCAAATTGAGCCAAAAGTAGAATATACCTATCTTTCATTCTTTTATATATTGTATCAAATCAAATTAAGTAACTTAAGAACAAGTCTTTTATCTTTATCCATCTTTCCATGATTTTGGAAGTGTCAATAACTATCTTGTTGTTTAAATCTCTTGTTAGAGGATAAATTTTAATCAAAACAACTACCAAAGAAATCAAAACTTCTTAAACTTCTTAAACAAACATCACACTTGAAAAATAAAACAAACAAACTTACAAAAGTGAACAAAAAATTGCACATCTTGTTAAGTTTTGGTGACCAAGATCAAGATTTGAGAAGCTTTCCATATCATTGCTCAAATATTAAAAAGTTAAAGTTGGATATGCTATATTTTTCTTTATCATTTGATCATTTTTTTTTCTTTTTTCTCAATATCATGAGTCTATCCCAAGTTAAAGAGCTATATTTTATCTTTGGTTAATTTATATATTGATCTAGCGTATATTGGGAGTAATCTAAAATATTATGAGGATGATTCAACATGTGTCCGAAGTGAATATGAGAAACATAGAATTGATCCAAAACGTGACGAGAACTACCCAGGACAATTCAAGGATGATCCAAGCCATGTTGGGAAAGGTCCATAGTAATCTGGAGATGATAGGAGTGATAAAAACAAGAAAATCCAAAAATGTATTTTTTATATATTTTCTATGTTTTAGTAAATTACATTTTTGAAGGTCTTTGGAGCAAAATTCAGGGTCAGATATGTTGTTGGTTCCTTAGAATGATTACTAAAGGCACCATTCTATGGAATTGAAACTAGATCTCTTCAATGCATTTCCAACAAAGCAAGCATTTCTAAATTTTGAGCTCCAATCCAAAAGTTATGGCCTCACCAAGTTGGGCCACCCAATTTTGTAGTTTTTTGAATAATTGTAAATTTTTATTGTTTTTATTCTCTAAAAACTCTTCAATTCAAACTTCTTGGTTTCATATCACTATTGGGATCCCACACTTGTGTTTAAAACTCATTTGGAAAAATTTAATGAGGACTTTTGGGATTGCATGCAACTCTTGTTTTAGTTCTACTATTGTATATTTTATTTACAATACTTACAGGTTTTCACTTACCTTGTATTGTACAAATTCCTTGTTGAATTTAGATTAGTGGTATCAGAGTGAGTACACTTCTATATTCCATATCATACATGGTCTAGTTATGAAAATTTAGGATTGGAGATACATAATCCATTGGTTTACCTCCCATTGAGATGCACTCGGCCGAAGATGTTAGACCCAAAAATAGACCCTATGAATGTTAGGGTGAAAGAAGCCCTCAATAAACAAAGGGAAGAATGATGATGTGATTCTCTCAAGTTCTTCAATGCAACCAACACTTGAGAACATAAGTAAAGCCATTCAATTGTCACACACCATTAAAGGTACATGCAAATTTTGACATCCCAAATTTTGAAGGAAAGATTGATGCAAATGTTGTGAATGAAAGGTTAACAAAGTTAGACATGTATTTCTTTGTAAATAGCTTTTTCAAATTCTTAGAAGATAAGATTCGCAGTTCTTAAAACGTAGGCACATGTGAAGCAATTTTGGGAAGTTAAACTTACCTAAAAAAAAAAATCCTGTAATGTGAAGCAATTTTGGGAAGGGTAAACTTACCTAAAAAAAATTCAATCCTGTAACTGATGAAGAAGAAGAATTAGATGGGGAAATAGATGACAATCCCACAAGCGGAATTTTGTGGAATTTATCAAAGAAGAGTATTAACCTGAAGATACTTCTCAAGAAAAGTACATGGAATGGTAATTTATATGACAAAAGAAAGACAAAATGGTTCGAGACTACACTAACAAATTTCATGCTTTATCAGCAAAGCTTGGTATTCGAGATTCGAAAAGACACCGAGTGTTGAAATATTGTAGTGGGTTGCATAGATATATCTCTACAGAGATGTCCTTTCTAAATATTGAAACATTGGGCATTGCTTATAAATATGCTAAAAAAATTGAAGATAAATTTAAACAAAAAGGGAAGGAAAACTACTTTGTAAATAATAAATCCAAAAGAGAGAATAGCAAAAAATTATCGAGAAAACAAGCTACCCTAAGCAAGTCCACCTCTCCATCACCAACATGGAACATGGGAGTTAAGAAGTCACTTAAAGGTACACGTATGTGATGTGATATTCAAAAAATCAATCAACATAGTACCAAGGATTGCAGGACTATAAAAGCATTGATGGATGAAGCACATGAAGTTGAACAAGAAGTTGGAATATTTCCCATAGATCCATTTGGATAGAAAAGTGGTGAAATAATTACTCAAGTAAATCATTATGCCACTTTTGCTCCTACAAAAATCCCACATTGGGAAGATGAAGAGCATTTATTTCATTCATAGACGTGGGTGAATAAAAAGGCCTTACACTTCATAGTTGACAATGGAAGTTAGAAGAATTTGATCTTTGTTGAAGCCATAAAGAGGCTATATTTGAAGATAAAACCACATCCACAACCATACTCCATCGGTTGGGTAAATCCAAGAAAGGATATATAGGTGAATAAATAGTGTTTCTTATCTGATTCCATCAAACCATTCAAAGATGAGGACATGTGTGATGTCACACCTTAGGACATGTGTGATGTATTGTTGAGGCAACATTATATGTATCAAGGCCATGGTGTGTATGAGTCAAGGCTGCACAATGTTATTATCAAGGTAGTTGAGTGGAAGTATCAAATTCCTAAGGTAATTCTTTCAAAATCTACTTCTTTAATTAGTGCAAAGCAATGTAGACGTTTAATTTCCCATTCTAGATTTTTGTGCTGTTAATGATATGGCCAAAATAGGAAATGAAAATCATGGATAAAAAAAACCCTATAATAACAACTGACTATGTTCAATAAAAGTAAATGGATATTCAATTGACATCATTCTAGGCACACCCTTACCAAAGGGACCTTTGTACAAAAGATCAATTTTGGAAAATGATGAGATTAAATGACATATTGAAGAATTAATTTTGAAGGGTCATATTCGACTAAGTGCATCTCCTTATGGTATCCCAATTGTGTTGGCCCATGAGAAATATGACACGTAGAGACTATGTATTGATTATCGTGCTTTGAACAAGATCACTATGAAAAATATATATTTGTACATAAAGTAAAGGGAAGCAATGTAATGTAGGGAATTGTTCTCCTTTCCTTAAAATGTGCATTTGAAGGAAAATGAACCAATAGGATCAAATTGGGTTCAAGTGCTAAATAGGTCAAATGGTTGCTTCCTCCTTCACAAATAATATAATTTTTTGGACAGAAGATGAATATGAGGGGAAATGATATAATGATGCAAAATAGGCAAAATTGACAAGATTCAGAAAATACAGACTGATAAAAAAATACAACTAAAATGACTTGAAACAACAACCAGAAAGCTGTACTAACCTACAGTTTGAATTTGGAGTGAATTTACACGAAACTGAACGTGCTGGGCATTTTGTTCCTAGGAACAGTTTGGAGAAATTTGTTGTGTTCCTTGTGATTCTACCTAAAACTGTCATAGTCAATCTGATGGGTCTTGAAGTTTTTGGATTAGTCCCGATAGCTTTTCCACATGTTCCTGCACACAGAAAAATGGGCAAAAGGTTGTGGAAAGGGGTTTGCCTTGGTAAAACCCCTGTTTAGGAATTATACTTTAAAATGTAATAAAATTGCATAAAGGAAGAAATATAAATAAAAAGGTAAATTCTAGATCTACCTTATAAATAAGTATACCTTCATGAACGAATGTAGAAATTACACATATTCATGAAGATGCTCTCATGTTGTCTGAATTGTAGTAGAGTGTTGACTTTGAATCAAGGATGCATTCACAAATGCATGGATCTATGAATGTCACTCCTAGATCTTTAATGTTGTTATGCTTTATGAACACTTGATATGAAGGAAGAATGAATGTGGATAGACAATAGATCTTCTTTCTTGGTTGAGAAATCATCTACTTGGACATCATGTGAGAGAAGCTTGCTACAATGGAGAAGATTGCCTTGAAAATGCCTTGGATGCTTGGATAAATGCTATATCTTGGATGCTTTCCTTCAAATCTTAAATTTACTTGATTCAAAAATTCTTGAGTGTAGATGTTCTCTGCAAAATAAGGAGAAATAGGGTGTTTATATTGTTGGAAAGATTGCTACAATGTAGACAATTGTTATTTTGTCATTGATGCCAAACTTTAACTGGTGAGACTATTGTTGTATGTTTGAGTACCTTATCTATTGATTGATGAAGATTTGAAAAGAATGGGATAACAAGAAGACCAAGGAAATGGTTGAGTTATGAGTATACACCAGGGTACTTGATCATTTGGCACTTTGGCAAAGTGATACATTGTTTATCTATCACTGACAGTTCACTGGAAGGTTGATGTCGAGCAAAGCAAAGTCGATGTCGAGAAAAGCAAAGTCGATGCCAAGCAAAGTGAGAGGTGATGCCGACAAATTCAAAGATGATGTCGAGTGCCAGTGAAATGCCGAGGGAGACAGAGAAAGCCGAGCAATAGTATTTTGTTAATTGATGAGATTTGAGATCTATGGCCGACATAGTTGATTTTTTTGGGATATGCACTGTTAATTAAGATTGGTCCACATTCATTTAATGCACGGGAAACTGTTATTAGTGCATGGATTCAATGTTTAATTAATGACTGTATTGGAGAAGTAAATTAAATGTAATGATGGAAAGATCCATTGGATTTGACCTAACCTAAGATCTACGATCTTGATTAAGTGGAAAAAGATTTATCTAACCTAGATGAAGAGGTATATTATAACCTACTGTGGTTATTGTTATAGTATCCAAGGAAGGAGAAGTGGAATGCAAAGTATTGCATGGTTAATTGACTGATTGGTAAAGACCTAGCAAAGAATGCTGAGCAGAGAAGCAAAGTGATTGCTTGATGGATTTCCAAGCATATCTGAAGTTTGAGATGAAAATGGACACCACTCAATGAATTAGCATTAGAGCTAAAATTGGATCTGGATTTGCAAAGTAAGTTGTATGTATCCAATCACACCTTATGATTACTTTCTAACCATTGTATCAGTTTAAATCCTTTAACCAGGTTGACCTAATAGTCATTGTATAAATCCTTTGAACAAGGTGACATTCAGATTGGAATGTTCTAAGTCCTCTAACAAGGCCACTCCTGACAGGGTGATTAAATCCTTTAACCAGGTCACATTTGACAGTGTGTTTTATAACCTTTAACAGGGTAGGCTCCTAACAGGGCATCACTTTAGAAGAGTGAAATTTTGGTAGCATGTTACTGGTGGTTTTTCCCATATTGGGTTTCCACGTTAAATCATGGTGTCAAAATGTGTGAATGTTATTGTTGTGTTTTATTGTTAAGTTTCTGAAAGTTTATTTCATTAGTACAATAAACTGTACACTTTTGTTATTTATTGTTGCCGAGCAGATCTGAGTTGTTGAAGTTGGTTTAAAGTTTTATATGGGCACATCTGGACCTGAGGATAACTGATTCACCCCCTCTCAGTTATTCTGAATTCATCCTAACATATATACCTCTCACACATTTCAGGATTCAAAATTAATCCAGACTAACTACAGGATCTAATTTCCCACTAAAACACTGCAATAGGGACCCAATTCAAATTTGAGACCAAACCTGGGGGAACACAACACAACATAACACCTTGGGCATTATGTACCCAAGATAATGAGCCAAGATTGAAATGGGGTGTCAAGGAGATAGGGTAGATGTCAGAATAATGGGAGATAGGTAGCTGGATCAAGCATAATGAACATGAAATCTCAAAATCACCAAAATGGGGCCTGACTGAGCATCCAATTATGGGTGCTAACTTTTTAGGATGGTACAATATTTGATTCCCCAATTGATGATTTTTTGGATCCGTTGTATGGGGATAAATTCTCATCAAAATTAATTTGAAATCAAGATACAACGAAGTGCCAATTGATCCTGCAGATGTTTGGAACACTAACTTCAAGTCCAAAGAAGGGTTGTTTAAAGGAATGTTGATGTCTTTTGGGCTGACAGATACCCTTTCCACTTTCATGAGAATGAAAAATATTCTCATACATTTCATTGATTATTTTGTAGTGGTCTACTTATATGGCATACTCATATTTAGTAAGACATGTGATGAACATTTACAACATATTGAGCATGTACTCTTAATGATATAGCAACATAAACTCTATGATAATAGGACAAAGTGCTCTTTTGGATTGGAGAGCATCCAATATTTGAGCTATATTGTGGACAACAATGGAATTCATGTTGATCCTGAAAAAATTTAGGACATCAAGGATTGGTCATCTCCTAAGAATATTATAGAGATTTGTAGCTTCTCTGGGTTGGCAATTTTTTATCAACGGTTTGTACTTGGATTCTCTCAATTGGCATGGTCTATGAATCAATTACTTTTGGGTGGATCTAAGGAAAAAATGGAAAGAGGTGCAACAACAAGCCTTTGAGAAATTAAAGATCAATTTGTGTTCGACACTGGTATTAGCACTTGTAGATCTAAAACAACCTTTTGCGATTGAAATTGATGCATCTGATTATGTCTTGGGGGAAGTCCTGATGCAACATGGATATCTAGTATCTTATCACATTGAAAATTTTCAAATATAGTTTGTTGGTATCCCACATATGATAAAGAGATGTATGCAATTGTGCAAGGTTGAAAATAATGGAAGCATTATATTCTAGGAAAAGAGGCAATTATTCATACAAACCTTAAACCCTTGCAATTTCTAGAGACACAAGGAAAATTTTTGAATGATAAACATCAAAGGTGGTCTGCATACTTGTAGTAGTTCCACATCAATATTCGTCATAAGAAGGGTAGTAATAACAAGGTTGTTGATTGTTTGAGTAGACCTTAGATCACTGCATTGCTTATAGTATTGGATCTCGCGGGCATAAAATAATGTGTTGGCCTAATATTTATGCTAGAGATGTTGATTTATATGAAGCCTATACTCAATTAAAATAGGGTAACAAAGACATTAAATTTTACATACAAAATGACATCCTTTTCTATATTGGTCGTATATGTGTCCCTACAAAAGAGTGAACAAAGATGATATGTGAGGCAAATTACAGTCGCATGACAAGACATTTTGGAATTGGAAAAACTTTTGTTGTGCTTCAGAGGTATTTCTATTGGCCCAAAATGTAACATGATGTCATTTTTTTTATCTTCAGTCGTGTGTAGTGTGCGACATTGCAAAATATGTAAATAGAAAAAGGGGATTATATTTTTTTATTCCTATTCCTGGTAAACTATGGCAATATGTATCCATAGTGGGTTTACCCACTACCAAACATTATCATGATTATATTTATGTTGTGGTGGATCAGTTTTCTACAATGACCATTATGGTAGTCTGGAAGAAGGGGGTCTCAATAGAAGACACTAAAAAGTTATTCTTTTCCCATGAATAGGTTCATTTTGGGCTACCACAGAGTATCAATTCTGATAGAGATAACATGTTTGTTGGAAGATTTTGATCAGTATTTTGGGACATGATAGATACCAAGCTCACAAAGTTTATGGCATTCCATCCACAAGCAAATGGGAAACTGAGATGGTTAATTGCATGATTATTCATATCCTTCACATGTATCATTTTCACCATCCTCACACTTGGGATGAGAGTCTTCCATATGTACAACATAGTTAAAATCATGTGATACATGGTACTATTCAACACAATCCATTTGAGGTCTATTTGGGATACCAACCTTTAGCACCCCTCAATATTTCTATTCTGCTCATTGAAAATAAGCCTTCCTCATACACAAAAAGAGAAGTAGATAGAGCTTCCAAGTTTGTTGAAAAAAATTGTCATCTTAAAAGTCAAGTTCATAAGATAGTGCTACAAGCCAATAAAAAATACATGGAATATCACATGATTAGCATCGTACACCCCACCATTTTCAAGGTGGTGAAAAAATTTGGCTTCCCCTTTAGAAGGAGATACTTAAGGGCCCACATAAGAAGCTTCATCCTTTGTGATATGGATCATTTACGATTCTCAAGCAAGTCAGAGAGAATGCTTTTGAACTGAATATTCCACCATTTTTGGGAATTCATCCTTTCTTTTATGTGGAATTACTTCATCCATATTTTATACCTCTATTGGATACTTCAGAGGTTGTTTCTCGAATCCATGTTGAAATTTTGAATCCTGAAACAACTACCCCACTAGTAACTGACTAGATTATGGATGTGCTTTTGAAAACTCTTCATGACTCACAAATTTTGTTGTATGTTGTCAAAGTAGGCTAGTTTATGCAATAAGGAAAATGGTTTACCAATGAGTAGATATCATAACATTTTCCTAATCTTTTGTAGTAGGATATTGTAGTAAGGAACATTACCTCTCAAAGGGCGAGGAATGATCCAACGTGTGTTGGGAGTAGTCTAGAGTAGTGTGAGGATGATTCAACAAGTGTTGGGAGTGATCAGAACTTGTATAAATTTAATCTAGAACATGATAGAAATGATCCAGAACATGATATAAACTATCTAAGATAGTTCAAGGATGATCCATGTCATGTTGGGAAATGTCCATAGCACACTACAGATAACAAGAGTGAGAAAAACTAGAAAATCCAAAAATAAAATTTTTAAGATTTTGTACATTTTACTAAATCACATTCTTTAAGGTCTTTGGAGAAAAAATTGGGCTCGAAAGTGTTGTTGGTTCTCATTCTAATGAATTGAAACTAGATCTCTTCAATACCTTTCCAACGAAGCAAGCAGTTTCAAATTTTGAGCTTCGAGCAGAAAATTATGGCCTCACTAAGTTGGGCTACCCAATTTTACAGTTTTGTAAAGATTTGTAATTTTGTTATTGTTTTTATTCTCTAAAAACTCTTCAGTTTGAACTTGTTGGTTTCCTAACACCATTGGGATTACACACTTGTGTTTAAAACTCATTTAGAAGAATTTAATGAGGACTTTTGGGACTTCACACAACTCTTGTTTCAAGTTTTTCTATGGTCCATTTTATTCACAATACTTACAGGTGCAGACACCTAAAAATGACATGTTACTCATACGCAATGGTTTTAATAGCATTCTTCTTAAATTATTAATTAATCTTTATTATTTAACTAATTTGTGTCTTACCTTATTCTAAATTCAAATTCATAATTTCTCTCTAATTCCACAATTAAGTAATTTTAATTAATTATTTAATTATTAAACATCTAATTAACATTCATTAATAATTCTCCTATAAACTAATTAAATAGTTGTTATTATTTAATTATTACCTATGCCTTTACAATTAATTAAATAATTATATTATTTAAGTAATATTCCCCTTTGTCATTATTACATTTAATTAATCACATTCCTCACTCGTATTAAATAATTGTTAATTTATTTATTTTCTACTAGTTATTCCTCTTATAAATAAATAAGTTTATTTATTTATTTATATTCCCCCATGCAAATAAATGAATTTTATATTTATTTAATTGTATTCATTCCTCTAGTTCAAACTAATACTAAGTTTCAGTCTAATGATCAATCACATTTTCTAACTCCTCAATCACCTTTTTCTAACTAATCAATCCATTTAGTTTTCTATTCCATCTAAACAGTTCATTGATCAATCTATTTTGTTGACAAACCAATCAATCCAGTCAACTCTCCAATCAATTCACTTAACATATCAATCAAATCTGTTGACAAGGCAATCAATTGAGTTTACTCTTCAATCATAATCAATCAATCCCATCAATCAAGGAATCATGATTGAAACCCCAAAATTATTATAAATAAAGAGTTAATTATCATATTTGTTAACCACATACACACTTTAAATTCTTATGTTGTCACATTGAGCTTGAAACTGAGAATCCACATTGCATCAAGAAGGAGAACAATAAATGAGGACTAAAAATTGGTTTGCATTTGTGCTTTGAATTAATTATTCATTATTCTTTTATGCATTCTTTTATCTTGTTTCCTCTTTTGGTATTAGGGATTTACACTAACCATGATTAACAAATTTTTATGGTTAGATTTGTGTGCAATTGAAGGTTTCCAGATCTGAATATAACCCTCGGTTACAATGGTGAACTTGACATGTAGCACCGAGCTTCTAAAATCTAATAATACTTGTCTAATACCTATCTCACCCCATACTTATGGAAAACCAAGACAACCTTTTGAGAGGAAACATAAACTAATATTTATCTATTACCTAACAATTTTCATAAGATGGGCGACACACATGAAGAAATAATTGAGGATGATCTGTCCTCCTAGCTATAAACAGATGAAGAACCCTCTAAGGTCACAATTCCAGTTCACAAATATGCACGTGGGTATACTATTGTCCAGAAGAAAGGATATAATGGATGCTTTGGCCTTGGAAAGAATGGTAAAGGAATTGTAGAAGCAATTGCACCTACTTAAAATCCAAGGTTTCGTGGCTTGGGGCACCGAACACCATAAGAAAGTACTTTGAATATCTCATTACTTCTTGATAATGATGCTAGTGTTTATGATGAAGTTGAGGCATTGGAAGAGTACAATTATGATACCGACTCCCATGATTATGAGTGGGATATACCACAAAATTCCAGTACCCTCCACCTTAACACTACCATTGTCTGTGTATCCCTACAAGATAGACCAATAGATTGCAAAGTATGGATTGAAGATTTCTGGAACAAATCTAAACCCTCATAGTTGGACAAGAGAAAGAAAAGAAAGGGGATGAATAATTAATTCCTACATAGTTGGACTATGAGGAAACATAACATGAAATACCGAGAGAAGGAGAGGAAAAGGTTTCAGACAGTGAGGAAGTTTTCACTGAACAAGGAGCACAAGAGATGATAATAGAGGAAGATATGCAAAGGCACCTAGATCAATATAATGAGAAAGAGAGAAATCTTGATCGACTGGATGAGTTATCCACTTAAGAGACTTAGGGTGTTATTGAGAAAATTACTAAAGTAATACCTGATGCACATCAATCTGTAAAATCTCCTCCTATATAATGGCCTTTAATGACACTTTACTTATGGAAAAAATTTCAACATGGAAACAACAAAAACTTGAATGGGATAGAGAAAAAGAAAATATGAAGCTTCAATTTGATAAAGAGATTGAAAAGAAAGAGATCAAAATAAAAAGATTAAAGACAAAGGTAAAATCACTAGGTAACCTTGTGCCACAAATTGTTAACTGTAGACCTCTTGCTAGAGTCTATACTCTTTATTGAAGAGAAAGGTTCTTAAGTTTTTAGTTCATGCAAATATGCTATGTTCTACCTTATCTATGGTTACTCCTAAGGAATATTTTTCTATTTTTAAAAATTCTCTAGTTGAATTACATAATCAAATATGTGAGTTTTATCTACATAATCTAGTTGTCCCTTACAATCCAGATTGGAATCCCTTGTTATATGTTGGTGATCTACAAGTAAGGGCATTATTCTCTTATATGTTCAATGCGAAAAATAGGGGGAATCAAATTAAGAGGTATAAATAAATGGAAAAATATGCAACATTGGGGCTTAGAGCAGAATCCAGTAATCTTGATGGTATTATTAATAGCTGGATGGTCTTAATGAATAAACCAGAAGTACAAAGGAAAGTGTTGTAGAACACAAGAGACAACTTTGAAATGTTTACATAGATGGTCAATTTTGATGGAAGGAATATACTCACACATGTGGACAATAGGTGGCATGAATTATCCGATGATTTAAAATGCAAGGAACCTCACTCCCTTTTCAATTACCATACTATTATTCGCAGGGTCAAAATTTATATGAGGTTGCCAGAAAGGCAGGAACTCACCTAGTTACCCCAACTTTTTCAACCACCTATGTTGCTTTGGCTAATTCCAGATTGGCATATAAAAAAATATTAAGAAGAAAAAGAGGAAGCTAGATGGAAGTGAATTGGAAGGTTCAACACATTCTATTGGAATCCCATAGCTACTAATTTAGGCATGACTACACCTATAAACTTTAGGTCTTTAACTATGTTTAAGAAATCTTTTGTAGTACCTACTTTGGGATGAGCAAGAAAATAGTTGTGGGGAATGGTGAGTAGTTTTTGTGTTTTTAGTATGAGTTTTTAGTTTTGTCTAAGACTTTATTGATTACTATGGTTATGTCCTTTATACTCAAAACTCAGAACTATCATGTGATTAAAGAAAATTTCATACTATAATACCATATATAATGGTTATATGGAAATTTATGGGTTAAATGTGATGGAAATGAGATTAAATGTTATATGAACGGTTATTTTCTTCTTAACCGGGTTTTGCAACATGTGATGGAATTGACTACCCCAATTCTTGTTGCCTTGAAATATGCAACTTTCTGCAGCCGAGGAATGGATGAGCATTGAAATAGTCTTCATAATTCAAAGCATCTTTATCAACTTGTTCATGGAAGGGAAATCTTGAAGAATTATTCCAATTTTGTTAGTAGGAAAATAACGAATAGTTGCTTTCAGATGACAAGTGTAAATTCAGTTAAATTGTACATAACTAATCTAGAGTTGTAGTGATATTAGAACTCTCTTTCTTAGGCGTGTGTTGTCTTTATTAGCAGTAAATCCTTTCCTAGATTGAGGGATTTTGCATGCATGAATGGGTGACTCCTTCAACCATTGAGAGCTTATATATTGTAATCTTCGTATGGATGTGACAATGTTGTTTTTCTGTTGGACAATACACTATTACTATAGTGTGCATAATTCTATTATGTTAAAATGAGTTAATGAATGATGAATAGATTGAGCATTAACCAGTTTATCTTCTTCTATTAAGTACAATTGAGATTATAGCAAGGGGCCCCATTTGAGGTATATCTCCATCTTATTTCTTTCCATGCATTGTAGTGTAGTAGTGTGATAATTTTGTTTAATAGAATCTGTTGAAAGTTGTTATTTAAGTTACACTACTTAGTCCTTGTAGCTTGAATAGTATTAGCAGGTTAATTTTTGTAGTTGCTTGGTTTATTTTTAGTAAAATTCCTATAGTGTTTAAATTCATTTTTTGTTATGTAGTGAACAAGTTATTCCAGAATTGCATTATGTTCGATTATGTTAAGTAAAGTTCTAGAAGTTAATAGATAGTTTCTTTACTACATTCCTTTCAGTAGTTTAAGAGTAGTTTGGATAGGATGATGATGCATACATCATGCTAGCCCATTTCAAGTATACGATTCCAGTTTGATAAAATTAAATGTGAACCATTACCAAGAAAGGTTACTCCAACATAGCATTTACTTGGAGATTTTAGGCTTCTAATCTATTTAATTAAGAATGGTTAATGGAACTCTACATGTTCCATCTCACATTTTATTCTTCTTTGACTCAATGTCACTAAGTTGTAATATTATATCAAAGGGGAAAATTTAACACCTAAATATTTTCCTAGTATACCCTTATTCTAATGAAACTAAATAATACATCACCTAGTAAAATCCCTTTCACCTTATATTATTAACCACTTTTATATCTCACATAAATAAACAATTTCATTATTTTTACACTTACTTTTAAACTCACATTGTAAAATATTTTATAATATCTTTTTTAAATCGTGGCTATATTCTCTCCACCTAATTTTAAATATTAAGGGGTCCTAAGTATGCTTGTCCCCCACAACCCTCATAGTTGCACTATTCTCTCTACTGACTTTCAAGAATAAAGCACACCTATGTACACTTTCTTCTTACATCCCTCATGGTTGTAACTACTTACTAATGTTAATAAAGGCATCCTAGCTCTTTATATTCTAATAATATCCATTGCAACCTCTGATCTGCACACAATCTTAGGGAAATCCTTTCAATAATTCTTCATTGTTGGTCTTGGTAGTACTTGTAATTGCATTGCATAAAATTTTGATTGCCTTTGGGGATTCTTGGTCATGTCTTGTTGTTTGTGGTTTCTATCTTGGTTTAGGGTTTTATTTGGTTGCAATGTATTTCAAGCTAAACCCTAGGTTGGTCTAATTCATCATTACTTTTTGGTCCATAAGGTAAAGGGTTTTTATGTCATGGAGAGGGGCCGCCATTGTTATCCTAATGATTTATCTATTGTGTCGGGTCAACCTTTTAATTTATCTTCCTTTGTTTTATTTCCCTATAAAGTGCACCCGTGGTCGAGCATTATAAGTAAACAGGTTAAGGGTCATGTGTTCATGCTAGGCGGGTCCCTTTATCTTTTCAAGCACTGGGCTATGTAGCATGATCTTATTCATTCGCGATCCCGTGATGATGTCACAACTTGGACCCAGTTGATCGTAGGATAGTGAATGACTGCCACTTTTCAGATATCCATTGGTCGTAGGACCCATTGAGATGTTTTTATATACTACGCCAATTACCTTTGGGTTTTCTATTAGGATACTCAATTTTTATCTTTCTGCATGTTCTCAAAATGAACAAAGATATTTTAAACTATAGGAAAAGTTTCTCAAAGGTTAATAACAAGCATTAAATGGTTTACACATCGACATGGTAAGTTTTGAGTAGATCTGACGACTATCATGATCCCACGATCGAATTAATAAGACCTTTAATGACCGCGACATCATGAGATGGTGCCATGTGTCCCGGTCAGCTAGTTTTCGTGGAAGTTAGGAACACGTGATGAGTTGTAAAGAGTGATGATTGAGAAGCATTGTAATGGTTGCTTGATGGGCTCATTCTCCAAGTCAGAAGTCAATATCAGATTAACTAATATGGATCGACCAATTGGCCAACATGGAAATATTAATGACCAATTTTCAAATGTGTGTTAAACTTGGTCTAACTTATACATTGAAGGGAAATTAGACTTAATGAAGCATGGAGGCTGCGAGATAAAAAATAAGGACTAAAAGTATAAGTCTACAAGCTACTGCAACTTCACGAGTTTTAGAGATTAGCGACAAAAAAGTTTGCAGGGATGTGATTAAAAATATGAAAGGGACATCCATGAAAATTCATTTGATATGACATGCACAACACTCTAAAAATCACTTACAACTGATAAATTCAGAAGATTTTTATGTCACAAAGTAATGATTATGATTTTTTAGATTGATTAGGGAAATTCTATAAGGTTACCACCATACGCCAATATATTTCCATACATTAAATGAATGCTACCATGTGCAATCCCAAGAAATGTGTACATATTTTGAAGATTATAAGTAACACTTCTCACCAGATACAATTATCCAAATGTTAGCAAATGGATGTTGTAGAGAATGCAGAGGATTTCTGGATACACTTGCAGGAGGAGTATTGGGATGCGATATAGGAGCTAAACACTTAAATAGCCAGAGGGATATTTAAAGTTGAATGGAATGACATACTTAAAATCCACAAGGCTAGAGCTCTCATACATCTCAGTGATGACATTGTAAAGAGAGACAGGAGGAAGAAGAGGACGAGGAGAACTCAGAGTCATGAGTGTCTCAGTAGGAACATGTTTTTGAATCCTTGGGAATCTGTAGAAGGGGGTAGTGAGAATCCTGCATCTTGGCCCTCTTTGTATTGATATTAGTAAAAAGCTGATACTTGCATAACTCCTGAGTATGTTAGTCTTGTTGGGAGATACTTTGACTTCTTCATGGACTAACAGTTACAGTCTCAGACATGGTTAGGAGGTAACAATCTTTGTTAGGAGATAACATATAAACTTAGGGAATATTTTGTTAGGGAAAAGGGGAATTTTGTATTTATGAGGGAATCCTTTTGTCAAATAAAAATGTGACATGTGTCATCTCTATCTGGAAGCTTGTTTTCTCCTTGCTTGTATAAGAGAAATTCAAGGCCATGAGATGAGGGATCCCAATTCTTGGTGGTACCATTAAGAAGTCTAGGTGAGAGGGAAAATGTTGTAAATTAGATTACATAGCAATAGATGAAATTCCAATGTCAAGTTTTAGGTAGGGTCTGGAATGAATGAAGTTGTATTTTGTTTTACAACAAAAATAACATTAGAGTTTAACGAAAATATATTTCATACTCATTTCTCCTATGTAAAATTTTGCCATATTTTGAATGAAATGAATCAAAGGTTTTGCTCATTTAGTGCACTGTTGTGGTGTATGTAATTTTATTATTAATTCTTTGATCTAATGTTTCAATTAAATTCTTTAATAGAATTGCAGATTGGTAAGGCTTGTGCAAGGATTCTGATAAGTAGCTCGGGTTGAGATTTTTTGATGGGACATATTGTAAGGCAATATTATCCTTGATCTTACGATATAGTCAAAGTTTGTCATATTTCAATTTTATGTCTCATAAGTTCTACTACCCAATGAAATGAGGCACTGATCATAGTTTGTGATTGTTTTACTGTTGGTATAATGTTCATTTTGCCTACAACTTGCTACAAAAAATTGTTAAATCACATATTATTTACATTTCATGTATGTTGTTGTTATCTCATGCTACAAATAGGTTTAGGATCATTAGGAATTAGCCATTTCATAGCATTCTCCCTCTGTTTTGATCCCTTGTATGAGATTCCTGCTTTATGTTAGTGTTATTTACAAGAGTAGTGCAGGAGAGGTAAATACACCAAGGGATAAACCTCTCGGGTTTTGCAGAGCCCAAAGTGTAGAAGGTTTTATTTGATCCTTGTTAGTTGGTCCAAGTCCTGAAGACTATTGAACACTGGAGTTGGCTCCTCCATAGATAATTGGATGATCAACTTGGTTTCTATTTTGTAGTGTGAACCCCTTTTCAGGAACCAACAGGTCTCCCGATCACATCTTTACCATCCATTACCTCTCCCAAAAGTTAAAGGCATGCTCTCATTAATTTCACCACTTTCATGTTTTAGTTAGCTATACATTATCTAAATAGTATCCTTTTTAAAAGAGCATCCACATTCTAATCAAACACTTGGAGAAATTTGAATTCACAATGAAATTTTATTATAATGTTGCTTTCATTGTTTATGTTAATGCTTTATTTTGGATTCTTTTGAGAGCTACATTTGAAGTTTTCTTTCGATTGATTTGGGCATTGTCGTAATGCATGAGTTTCCTATTTGGTATTCATATTAATAGCGTATAAATACAACTCAATTTTTGCATAAATTCATGATTTTCAATGGTAAACATAAGCTTAAAAAAGTTGGATAACTTATGGTGACACTTAAGCTTTCATATATTTTCCAAAGGAGTTAGATTTGTGTTATATGTAATTACAAATTTGTGTCATCATTGAGAAAAAAGGGCTCATACTCAAAACAATCTCTGAACATTTTGTTGCAATCATAAAATAAAAAACTTGAGCTCTCAAAACAATATTATTGAGGTTGGAGTGAGTTCTTAGTTCCTAGGGAGGTGACAAGTCACTCTCCATTGCTGATTTGAGCTTTCTCTGGCATTGTACATCCCTTTTGTTGCTTTGGCCAACCTTTGTATCGTTCATAGTTGTCTTTGGGAGGATTGGGAAGTACTTTGTTTGTTTATGATTCATTTTTCTTTTCCCATGCTAGGTTTAGGTATCTTTTATGTTCTAAAAGTTTTTGAATTGTTAATAGCATGCTAAGTTGTGGTGTTTGGTTAGGGCATTTAATACTCGATAAAGTTGGTACCTCAAGAGAACACCATAAGGTACACAAGGAACTAATAAACTATATGGAAAATATTGATGGTATTGCAAGTAGTAAATACTTCATAGAGGTGGTGTCCGTGGATAGTAGTGAGTGGAATCCAAAGACAAAAAAGTTTGATGTGAGCGGGGATGGAGTGGTATGTGGAAGTGAAGAAACCAGAGGTGAGAACGGTGAGTGCTCCTTCAACCCTAATTCCCTAGTTGTTAATCTGAATGGTGACATGCTTAAGGATTTAAATAAAGAAGAACAAAGATTGAAAAATATTATAGTGTTCTTTGTTGCTTTAGATAACAATAAGCTCCTTTCTTGTAAGTTTCTTGATGAGTAGATCAATAGAGTTTGGGGTGAAATGTTGGGGATTCACATCACTTTGATGCATGATTTAGAAAGGGATTTTTATCATGTTCTTTAAAACCCACACTATAAAAGAGCATGTTTTGCAAAAATAAATCTAGAATGTGGGGAATGTTATCATTAGGGCAGTAAAATAGCCCTAATATTCTTAATTATGTATCTCTATTCCTAAATTGCTTGTTGTTAAAGATGTTTTGAATCAATTGTGGGCTTTTTAGCCCCAACTCCTTATTCTTGTGGGTAAAGTGCTCCAAACTAAGGAAACTAGAAGTACCCTGCCACATATGGATGCAAGGCTATTAGTTTATCTCTCTTTTGGTTTGGATATGTTGGATAAAATTGGAATTGACCTTGGAGGAAATCTCCTAAATTGAAAAATTGACCTTTCAAGGGGCCTAAACTCATGCTTCCTCTACAAGAAAGGACACCAATATAAGAACTACCCTAGATTTAGGCTAAGGCCTTGAAGAACTCCAATATTTATCCCTGGAGATAACAAGGGAACCCATGGAAAACTTTTTTGTACCTATTTTGGAGTATTTCCTCCAGTTAGTGTTAATACAAAAGAGAATGTAAGGAAAAAACCCTAAATTTGATGTCCAAACAAATGTGATTGTTATAAATATTCTAAAAGGTAATTATGTCGTAGGCATTTTCTATTTGAAGAAGAGGATCTATTTTTCAAAATCAACGATTGAAAATGGATAACGAGGATGGAAAACCATCAAAAACATCATAGCCCTCCACATTCCACCTCCTTTTGCATCAGACCCATTCTGTTCAACATCATTTTTTGCAAATGTCTTTTTTTTTCTGTTTCTCTTGTAATGGCGATGCAACCGTTTTGGGGTCAATTTAGGAGCCTTTAATTGAGATAAGTTTTGATCTTCGCATAACAAAAATGACAATATGGGCAAGCTTTACAAAGGCGAGTATGTTCTTTTCTAGGAATTGGACCATTATTGAAATTTTTGTATTTGGTGGTGAGTGCATGTGCATTGCTGGGCATTTTACATAGACTAGGTATTCAAACCATTTGACAAGATCACTCAACATGATTCAGTATCATGGAACGTAATGATTGCAGACTATTCTAAGAACCATTTTTGTTGAAGGATGTAAAATATTTTAAGCAAGAGAAGTTAGTGGGTGCAAAGCTAAGTGCCACAACCTTTTCCAACATCTTACTGCCTACGCCAATATAGAAGCCTTGTAACAACATATGGACATCCAACGAAGCATAATGAATTTTTATTAGATATTGTAGTTGCAACGTGTGTTGATGTGCATACAATAGTGAAATCATACACAAAAAAAGGTATGTAAACTATTCAACAAAACTACCTCAAAGAAACATGGTTTCACGGAGAGTGATGGCTACAAGATTTACACACACACTATGGATTTGTAGAAAAGGCATTTTAAATTTTCTAGCAAATGTAATTGACTGGTGTAAAGACAAATTCCACAACCATTTCTAGTATCCCCCTATCCATGCCAAGATGAAGGCTCAAAATAGGGGGCACACATATGTAGGTATTGTAGTGGACATGATTCTAAAAATATGGAATCACATAGTAGCTGGAAAGTGAAATGTTTGATAAAATGTCTAGAACTACTGAGTCACCTATGGAGTGCTCGATTGCTAGATATACATAAAATGAATTTTTTGAAAAGGTTTAAAATTTTTCATGAAAATGCATTTAGTAGAACTGTTAGTTCGAAATACTCCAGTGAACATGCTTGTAAGATCTATACCCACATACAAGACCCCTGGACTGTTTGACAAAATGCCTCAAAGAGATGTAACCGGAGAAAAGTGTTGATTGTAGAATATGCAGGCGATAGATTTGCTTGGTTACTATAGTTGGAAATTTACATTGAGGACTATTCTAATGCTTATTGAATAGGTGATTGCCACGATTTGAATCATGTATTTAAAGGTTTTCGTCATTAGATTATCAAGCTTGACAAATTTCTTATGAAGTTTGACAACTTTCTTGTGGGGTTTGGTTGGAGAGAAAATCAGGCATATACTATCGAATTTAGGTTGACCAAAGGTGTCGAGATCCAATTTTTTGGAGGAATGAAAAGACTATAGAGAAGGAAGTTTCCTATAATGAAGAAGAGGAGGATACATATATTTTCTCCACTTTTTTTGTTGTTCCAAGTAAACATGCCATTATTTGGTTTCACATCAATCATATTCAAAAGTTCAATATTATCATTTAGTAGGGTAGCAGAGGCATCAAACCTAGTCACACCTCCTCTTTTCTCTTCCAATTTGCAAACTACATTGAAATCTCCAGCCAAAATCCAAGGCAAAAAGGGGTTTAGAAATTGAACATATCTAATATGGTCCCAAAGATGAGATTTTCCCAAAAGAGTAGTAGGAGCATAAAAAATAGAAAAAGAAAAGTTTCCCCTAAATCCATGTAGGAGGCAACCATAGAAATAGAAGATTGATTTGCAATACACCACTGAGGGACAACCTTTTTTAGGTCCCATAATCAAGCCATTCCCCCTAAACTACCATGAGCCCCAACATGTTGGTAGGCTCCACGTGGCCAAATCCTATAAACTCTATTTTCTATATTCTCCACTGACAATTTAGTTTCATGAATGAAAAAAACATCAGGAGAATTCTCAAAGCAATTAATTCTCGAACAACCTTTTTTCTAGGGATGTTGTTCAAACCCCTCACATTCCATGATAAAATAATCATTTCTGAGGATGGGAGAAATGTGTATCAATGGGTTTTACAGACCCAGATTCAACCAATGTATCTCCAATAGTCTTCACCTTCTCCTAGTCTGTCTTCCATCCACTCTTCAAAGGTTTTCCCATAGGCCTCTTTTTAAGGGGTTTTTTCTAAAGGCCTAAAGTTTGAACAATACTATTGCTCTTTCCTTATGACACTTTTTTTTGGAGTAGAGGTGTCTCAATGGATATTATAGAAATAATAATATCAAAAAGAAAGAAATTTAATATCGAAAAGAAAGAAATTTAATATTTTTAAATTATTTTGCATTTCTGGGTGCTGAGTTCAATTCTTCTTTCTTTTTTTGTGTGATCAATGAAAGGTAGAAGCTAGAGATTAAATATATAATAGACATAAGGCCCAGTGAAAAAATACATCGCTAATGGTTGGTTCTATGGGACAATGGGGTCACAATGGGGGTCCCCATTCCTGTGGTGATTTCTCAGCTTGAGGTATTAACACCTTCTTTAGATATGTGTGGGAGTAGAATTTGTAGAATTTTACAATTTTATACAATACTAAAAATATGATGCACAATATTAAATGTAAATACTGTGGTCTATGCTTACTCATATCCAAGTCAAAGTTTTTCAATTCAATTGATGCACTTAAAATGTATGTCTTTAAGAATGATAATAATGTAGGAATCCCAATATTTATTTGTTTCTATTTTGAATCATCTTGTCTTTGTGTTGCTTGTACTAAGTGAATCTTGTAAAGCTTATTGTTGAATCATCATTTGCTGAAAAGGTTTTGTTTGCAAACTCTGATGTTGAAACTAATGAATCAATCACTTCAACATTCAACCTTTGTTGCATTAACGACATTATTTGGTAAATGGCCTACCAATTGTCTTCATGTAAGAAAATAGTATATGTAAAAAATAAATGACCTTATACATATCTTCGACATACCCATTGTACACTAAGGTGTGGTTGATAGTAATATTATCCCTAATACTTTTCCCACTACCACTATTGGAAAAACAAAGAATGCCCAAGAATTGGCATTGTACAATATAAGAGCTAAGACGAGTGAAACCAAAATTCAAGATTTGCAAGACTGGGTAGAATCAAAGAAGGGTTCAAAGTATTTACCTAATAAGGGATTTATAGATAAAGAAGGTTCAAGTCCCCCCTTGAAAAATCTTTAATCTTTAGTGAGAATGAGATTATGAAAGGGGTTGAGAAGAAAATATCCTCTATGAAAAAGAAACGAAAAAAGAAGAAGAGGAAACACCTTAGTAGAGGGGACAATGAACAAAAAAGTAAAAAATAGGGAAATTAAGATAAAATTCCTAAGTGTTTTGACAAATTTAAGAACAATAAAGAAGGGGATCCTAACCTTAATGGGAATGAACTTGAAAAACATTAGCTAGAATATCAAGGGTCTAGAATACCTTGATAGAAAATTCATCATCAAGAGAATGTGTAAACATTTTGGTAATATTGATGTCCTCATGCTTCATGAGGTGAAATCAATAGGCATTACTCTTGAGACTGGTCTATGTTAGGTTACCTATTTTATGGTTGTCATTGATGAAATTATTATGGATCTGTCCGTACAACTTCTTATCGATACACTTTTATAATCCGGTCTTATGTTTCACCGACAATGAAAATTGTGGCTTATGAGAATTTTGGTCTAGACCCATATTGAGCATACACAAGAATTTGTTTTGGTATGGATGAATATCATTACACATTTTAGTATGATTACATGGATTTTGGGTCTCAACCATCACAAACAATTTTAGCCGACATGGAAGGGATGCATACCGATGGCAGTACATAATCATGGCAAACTCAACATTTTTTTTAAAGAAATGTAATGTAATGTGATATATAATGTGATGTGATGTAATTAATGTTGTATATATGTATTGTGATATGTATAAGTGAACTTTTTATGTTATCCTATAAAGTAGAAGATCTTTAATTCATTGAGAACTATACTAAATGCATTTGTAGATGCATACTTATCTGTTCAATTTTGTATACTCAACTATTACTATTATTTTGTATTAGGGTAGTAAGCCCAACTAACAGTGAGACAATCAACATTGAGCCACACAAACAATGAGCCACCCTATGTATTACTTAATCGATTACTTAATAATTGAGAGTTAACCCTCTCCGTGGTTTTTCCTATCTTGGGTTTGGACGAAAAAAATATGGTGTTATGTGTTGCCGTGTTGTTTACATTATGTACTTTTATTTCTAGGAAGTTTAAAGTATGTTATGTGGATAGTTAATCAAATGTTTTAGATTGTTTAAGGGTATACTGATTTGCCCCTCCCCTTTTAGTATACTGAATCTTCAACAATTGGTATCAAAGCTAGTTCGTTTGGAAGAGTCTAACCACTTTAAGGAGATCCAGGAGGTTGAATATTTTACACTGACTTCCACCACGGATGAGAATGACTTCATGTAAGTATATGAAGATATGGAATTAATTGAAGAAGAGAACAAATTCTTATCAGAAAATATTTAGATGGTAAATGAAGGCATCCAAAAATTGAAAGAGAAAATTTGAAAGTTCAAATCAAGGCACAAAGCAAGCAATGAGCTCAAGTTAGAAAATAAAACCATCACCGATCTAAGAGTCAAAAGAGAAGAAGATGAAAAAACCAAGAAGCTTTTGAATAACATAATTAAGAGAGAATCCGATGAATGTAATCGACTGGAACAAGAAATCAAGTCTCTCAAATCAAATCAAGTAGAAACAAAGAAGAGCAAAGAAAAGGTCAAATCCAGTTTGGAGAAGCTAGATGAGACACTGAATAATCAAATATCTTAGATAGATAAGAAATGACTTGGATGTGATATCGGTGAATGCTCTCACAAAAAAATCAAAGAAAATGATGAACACATTCTGGTAAGTGAAGATAAGACTATACCTAATCAATCAGATAAAGGTAAGACTCCGTAAAACCCTAGGTAAGTATGAAACCTCATTCTTTTAATAATCATTGAACCATTTGCAATAAATCATAACATAAAGCAGAAAATTGTACAAATAGGTCAAATCAAAATAATAGATCTTTTATCGATAGATTTTGCAACTACAATATTTTTTGTCACAAGGCAATTCAATGTAAGAACTAATGATGATAGAAATAAGTTTACTGGTTTTTGTTATACATGTTATGCATATGGACATAAAGATAATGAGTGCAGGTCAAGACATAAGAAGCGGGGAAACCAATTCTTTTCTTGCAACAAGGTTTTTCATATAGAAAGGTTTTGCAAATTGGTTGATAGTAAGAAAACTAAACCGACAAAGAAAATAAACAAGGAAGAGATCATAGAAGAGACGAGGAAATTATGGATAAAGAAGGGTAACAATATATCTAGATCTGTACATAGATGTGTTTCAATAAATAGCAGCCTCATGGCTTTTGGTCAGGGTGAGAAATTATTCAACGTCTGTCTCCCATCCTGAATAATGTGATCATACCAAATCTACTCCATCACAGAGCTTTTGGTAGAATAAAATGGGAAAAGAATATTCATTTCGAAAAAGGTTGTGGGTCTACATCATAATAAATGCAATTAATTCCATCTTATCTCGAGGTCACACTTTAAATACAAATTTTCACAAGTCATTTCTCTCATAATGCAAAAATATTTCTAAGTTCTAAGGCAAAAAGAAGAACAAAATATGAGTGATTCAGGGGATTCAATGATTTTTAGGTATTTATCTGTAATCCTTCTTTTGCAATGGATGGTTAGTTTACTCCCATGCTAGTTGATGCTTCCACTGAGGCTCATCCTGAATTTAAGCCACACCCTTATACATCCACCAAGAATGATATGACGAGATATTTATCACAAATTCCTCATAGGGAAGATGTTAGAATCCATTTGAAAGGAAAGATAGATGAGATTGATTATTTCAAGTTATTTGATTTATGACACAAAGAGTTGGCTAGTAAAGATGAGAATGTTAAACATGAGTTTAGGGTTTTGGTTGACAAAAAGTTGGACGTGTTCAACAATTTACCTAATTTTTGTGATGATAAATGGGTAAGGATGGCGATGAGTTGCTTCCATGACAAATTCCTTTGGCTAGATGACTGTCACTTATTGACGAAGGAGGTTATGAAAGTTGTGACTGGTTTAAATGACACTGATATAGTACCCAAGATCAAATTTTTTAAAACTAAAGATGTCAAAGTGCTTACAAAGGTTATTTTCAATGGAAGATCACTATAATTCAACCCAATTCCAAACCCGACCATAAGGTATGTTGCACAAGTCATTGGAAATAAAGTTTATTATACAAACTGAGAATATTACATTTCAACTATGACAATTTTTGTAGCTCATCAAATGGTTGTGAAAGGTGTTGATTATGACTTGTGTGGGCCTAATAGAGATCAATTTATTAAGAATCTAAAGTTGATAAAGACAAGCAAGAAAAAGTATTGTGTTCTAGCTCGAAACTTTGGCTATATGTTTACTGTTCAATTTTCTAATATGGTATCAGACATGGACATGTTGTGTGGACTAAGGATACTATGGAAGCTCATCAAATTGACAAGTGGTTAAGAAGAAAATCCAAGAAAAATCCTAACAAAGATGTATGCTTCACTGAATTCTTTGTAGTTCTACAACACAAAATGTACAACTGAGATAAGATCCCCAGTTTTGTGATTAAAAAATACCAAAATGATATCACCTTCATTATGACAAATGACAATTGTACCATGCAGGCTATGCAACTTAGAAAATAGTGGGTACCGACACTTGAATATGAAGTGCCTGAAGAATTGGTGAAGAATTATTTAAGGATACTCCTTGAAAGTCCCATAGATATATCTAAGGAGAGGTTCGACACCACTAAAGAAAAATAAATGGAAATTCACATTAATAAGATGGCTAAAAATGTTCAGAAGAAGGTGGAAAACATGTTAAAGGAAGCCAAGGAATTTGCTAGTATTACAGAAGAGGAGCAAGCTTTTATTTTGAAGAGAGTCACATAGAACTTTGATGGGAATCCTTCCGGTACTACTGTTGTCTCTACTCCTGTAGTGAAGAAAGAGAAACCTAAAAAGGAGAGTGCATCTAAGAAAAGGAATAAGTTCGTATCTGATCCAGTTATTACCAAGAAGACAAGGAAGAGTACTTGAGTTAATCATATTCTTGTGGATTCTAAAAATGAATCTAATGATCCGACTGAGTCTGACAGTGGCTCAGACGAAGAGCAATTCCAAATTTGTGTAACAAAAGACAATAAAGAAAAAGAGGTATGTCAAGAATCCCTTGGTTCAGATCCTCTTGACTCAGAAATTTTGTTTGATATTTTAGTTGATAAAAGTGAAGTAGGCAACTTATATGGTACTGCCTCCCCTAAAGAAAAAGAAACTATTATTGAAGCCTTTGTAAAGTATGGAGCTAGGTTAATTGCATCTATTGATAGTTTTAGAAATGAATTTCTTGAACCTCTATGGAATGAGTTGCACAAGATTTGAATGGAAGCAAACCAAATTGATGATGATGTTTTCAAAGTAACATTGGATGAAGTATGTTCAATAGTAGGAAAATGATATCTATCATGATTTTCTTCAAATGCAAAAGGTACAGTTGGTAGAACATGAAAAATGACACACATTTTCATGGAAAGTAACTTAGAAGTAGTTTAGTTTAAAAAAGATCTGATTACTGGGTTGACCACCTTGGTTGGCCAACTGAATATGCTTTCACAAGATAACACCATGGGTCCTTCCACATCTCTCAGTTCACCAAGAAAAAAAAAGAAAATCTGAATTCATTGATGAAGATGCATATAACTTGGATCAGAATCCTCTGGTTATAGAGTTATCTCTCTCTCTAGTGAAAAATGTCACACCGATAGGTGCTTCTGTGATCATTGAAGAGATTCAAGAAGTAAATATGGAAGATGTTGGAGAAATAGAAAAAGAGGCAGAGAAAACAAAAGAATATACAATGAATCAATCAGTATAGAGGAATCAGAAAAGTGGATTGATACTGTCAGATCAGAAGAAAATTCTAAAACCGAAAAGGAAGAAGAGGTAACAGAGGAAGGAAGAGGGAAAAAAAGAGAAAGAGGAAAGAAAATAAGAGGAAGAGGAAGAGGAAGAAAGGAGAACATATGAAGAAAGAAAAGATGGTATTTTCTCTGAGTTGGTTACTACCGACAATGTTGTATAGTTTAGCTCAGAAAAGAGAGCAGAGAAAGAGCCTGAAATTGAAGTGATTAACCAAAAAGAGGACACCGACACTAGTTCTGTTAAATTTACAATGAATTTAACTCCTTCACCTTTTATGATACAGTTGGTCACCACTTCCAAAATGTATATAGATTTCAATAAGGTTACCCCCAAGAAAAAGTTTCTGTTTGTTCAATCCATTTCAATTTATCCTCAAGAAGAAATGTTGAGAGAGTTAGAAGAAAGATAAGAAACTATTGAGGAAACTATTTCATCTCTTCAGAGAATTATTCCATCATGTATAGTTGATCCACCATGTAAAATAAAGGATAAATGTAAAACTATTGTAAATGCAGTTAAAGAGTTAACAACTTCTATAGATAGTAAGATTCAGATGAGAGAAGAAGAGACCAAACACATCATACTGTTGCAATTTAAGAACAATTATAACAAAGCCTTACAGAGCTACAATCTCTTATTCAGGAAGGGAAAGTATTACTTGAAGATGACAACTCTCTATTTACACCTTGAAATGACCTAAGTCCATGGAGAAGATCAAGCAGGACATGGACACCATTGAACTATTTATCCAAAATTCCTACAAATCATACAAGATATCAGAAGATCTAGATGGCTTCGGTAGAAATTCCTTGGAGCAGCTAAAAAATAAATTATTTAGTCTACAGTAACAGAGAGAGAACATTATTGTTCCCTTGGGAAATCTTTAGGATATGTGTGATCCATGTATCTCCTCTCTTAGTTATGCAATCCTTTCCACCAAACAACTTACTCTGACTAGTCCAGTATGTATTGATGATGGAGAGGATCTTCTTGCCACCATTCGTTCTCATATCTAGCTTCTCACATAGGCTATCAGTGATTGGAGTACCAATAAAGATAAGTGGATTGATGAGCTTCATAGGTTTAAGCAATTTTTTAAGTCCATTCAGACCAACAATGCCTAAAGTCTGTAAGTTTTTTTGTTTCACAATTTTTATGGTGTTATGGCCCCTTTTCATTGATGTCAAAAGAGGGAGTAGAAATAGGAGAACAAATATTACAAAAATGTTTCTACAAAAAGTTTTTGAAAAATATTTTGAAAAAGAAGAAGACAGAATCAGGATTGTCCCTCTTAGGGGGAGTTTTTTCGGTTTTCAGGGTTAGTCGGAAACTTTTTGCTAGTCTTTAGAATTTTGGAGTTTTTATGGTTTAATTTGTGGAGGCTTTATGAAGTTTTGGATTTCTAGAAACTTTTTGTTTTCCATCAATGACAAAGGGGGAGATTGTTAGGTTACCCTATTTTTGGGTTGTCATTGATGACATCATTCTAGATTCATCGTTACAACTTATTACTGATACACCTTTCTGATCAATTCCTATGTTTCATCGACAATGACAATTGCGGCTTGTGAGCATTTCGATCCAGACTCATATTGAGCGTACACATGAAACAATTTTGGTATGGCTAACTACCATTACACATTTCAATTTGATTACATGGTTTTTGGGTCTCAGTCGAGACATGCAGGTTTAGCTGACATGGAAGGGATGGATACCGATGATGATATATAATCATGGCAACCTCAATAGTTGTGTTTAAGAAATGTAATGTAATGTGATATAATATGATGTGATGTGATTGGTGTTGTATATATGTATTATGATATGTATATGCTAACTATTGATGTTATCCTATAAAGTAGAATATTTGTAATTCACCAAGAGTTGTACTTAGTGCATTTGTAGATGTGCGCTTATCAACTCAATTTTGTATAATCAACTATTACAGTTATTTTGTATTAGGACAATGAGTCAATCAATAGTGAGTCACCCTATGTATTACTTTATCAGTTACTTAAAACTTGAGAGTTAATCAGGTCTCTGTGGTTTTTCCCATCTTGGTTTTCCATGTAAAAAATTCTAGTGTTATGTGTTGATATGTTGTTTACATTCTGTACTTTTATTTCCAGAAAGTTTAAAGTATGCTATGTCATGGAAAATTACTCAAATGTTTTAAATTGTTTAAGGTTATAATGATTCACTCACCCCCTCTCAATATACTGAATGTTCAACAATCTAAACCTTATTTGGAAGGAGTCACTTCACTTATATACCAATCATGGAAAAGACATAGGGTGTATTGGTATTTTGTTGAACAATAGATGGATAGTCTATTAGGGACTCTAGATTTCCCTACTTGGATTATTCTAGAAAATAGGGATAAAAGATTTGGGATCTATTCAATCTATGCTCCTTAACACTATGGTGAAATAATTAAGTTGTGGTATTCGTTGAACAATCTACCCAATATTGCCTAGATTCTTGGGGGGGGGGTACTTTAACATGATAGAGTGTAAGCAGGACAAGGTTAGTGTCCTAACATGGATTTGAAGGGAAATAAAAAAGTTTTTTTCGGTACAAATGAAGAAAAAGATAAGCCTCTTTGATCATCTAGAAGGACTCAACAAATAAAGTAAATGTATCTAGTATACTTGGTGCAACTTCCAAAAAGGTCCTAAGAGGATTTATCGTAGGCTTGATAGGTCCTATACAAAAATATATTTATTCTCATTTGATTTAGTGAATGAAGAATATAGAGTGAAAGTTCACCCAAACTCTTTGTTTGATCACCATCTTGTTGAGGTGAAGATCTAAAACAATAATGATATACCTTATAGCATTAAGAGAAGAAACCTCTTAATGTTAAATACTTCACTACTCAATATTGAAGATTATAATTATGCCATTTTTACTCTAAGATAGATCAATTGATTTCTTGTAAAAGAGTGTTCTCCTATTGAGAGATGTAATAAGAATATCACTATTTCATCTATTTTGTTTTAAACTATAGGGGAAAAGAGAGCACTAGATGGTAGGAGAGAAAATTGGCTCTACAAAATAAAATTTTCTCTCTTGAACAACCCTTTCAAGAAAACACTCTAATGTGATGTTAATTAATGACATGGCTAAAACCATGCATAGTCTCAGAGTTCTCCAAACCAAGAAAATTCAAGGAATAAGGATAAGGTCTAGGATGAACTGGGCATCTCATAGTGACAAAGGATCTAGGTTTTTCTTTAATTACATCAAATAGTTAAATATTAAGGAGAGAATTGAAGGGATATGGAATGATGGTAAGATATTGAAACATCCAGAGGAAATTGTCAATCATTTTTTTCTCTTCTACAAAGTAATTTTTTCTTCTGATGGTTATGGATATGATTGCCTAGAGGCTAGGGAATGTTGCAAAAGAGTTATACCTAAGAATATTACTATACATGTTGAAAATAAACTAAGAAAGACCATCTCTAAGGATGGAATAATACACGCTATATTGACACTAAAGAATACAAATTCACATTGGGCTAATGGTCATCCTGTATAATTATACAGGAAGAATTGATAATGAGTTAGAGAGGACCTATTGCATATATACAAATTGCCCGTATACAAGGAGGCCATTGGTATTGGTTCCCTTGGTAGAAATGTCAATAGAGGTGTATTAAGACTATTACTAAAAGATGGTGATACATCCTTAATGAAGAATTGACACCCCATCACAAAACTGAATGCTTCCTATAAGATTCTTGTCAAGGTGTTGGCATAGAGGTTAATTGATATCCTCCCACATTAATTAGTAAGACTCAAACTAGGTTTATTATAGGGAGATACATTCTCAAGAACTTGATTACAATTTGGGAAGCTATGGAACATGCCAACGCATCTAACTAAGAAATGGTTATGTTGTTGCTTGACTTTGAAAAAGGCTTATGAAAAGATGGAATGGTCCTTTGTAATCATGATTTTGGAGGTCTTTTTTGGTTTTCCAAATGGTGAAGACACTTTTCCATGATGCAATGACACAAGTTGATGCTAGTGATGCCCTTTGTGAGACCTTAAATCTTTAGAGATCTATTAGATAGGGTGACCCTTGGCCCCCACACTTTTTTTTATTGATCTTGATGCCATACATTACCTCCTAAATTATCCTAGTCTGGGCTTGTTGTGCAAGGTTAATTTACCCTTCCAAATCAAGACAATATATTATATGTTCATCAATGTTTGATGCATTGAATGAGGGGAATTTTGATAACTTGATGAATAGAATTGAGATCTTTTGTAAAGCTTCAACAATAAAAATCTATATGACCAAATTAATGGTTTTAGGCTGGAAAGATAACCCTCTTGATTGGTTTGGTAAATTCTGCTTTCTATTGGGACGGGGGTGGCACAAATAAAAAACATATTTGGGGATTCCATTTTATGTTATCCACTATCTAAAAAGCATGTGGAATTGAATTAAAAATAAAATTGATGCAAAAATTTCTAAGTAGAAGGGCCATTACCTTTCCCTTGCTAGAAGATTGCAAGTCTGTCAAAAAATTCTTTCCTCATATAGCTTGTACTACTCCTAAGTATTGCTATTATATAGCTATCAAGCGAATGCTATTAAGAAGAAAATCAAATCCTTATGGTTTGATGGTAAAGAAAAGATAAAAATACGCCCAGTGATGTGGGAATGGTGTTGTTTAAGAAAGATTCAAGGAGGTCTTCATCTCAATAACCTTAAAAATTCAATATATCTCTAGCAGTCAAATGGATCGTAAAATCCCTAGATGGCAATGAGCCATGGAAATTCCTTGTCAAGATTAATATTCAAATGACCTCACCTAAACATGCTAAAAATTGGAAAGGTTTGAATATTTATAACTCCCCTTTTAGTAAATTTTATGTTGTCCCCTATGATTCTAGAGTATTCAAAATCATTTAGAAGGCATGAAAATTGGTAAGACAGAAGTTACGGGTTGTGACTTCTATAGCCCCGATGATATTAAACTTTTTGACAATATATCTATCTAGTGGAATATTATATCATAAAGATAAGCTTCTTTCCTTATTGCAAGGTTGCTCCTCAAATCATTAAAAACTTTGCACATATTTTTGACAATCTCTAGTTGAGATCTTGGTCTGATCTAAGCACTGAGTATGGGCTCCCATTGTCCCATTGGAGGACATACTCATTTATCAAAGAAGTTATCAATTTTTCTCCAGATACTGAGATGGTTAGTAGTGCTATATGGTGTGATGGTACTTTGTTTTGGTACAAGCTATATTCAAATCTCAGAAAATTTTAGGTACATTTGTCTCAACTATAGCTCTTTCTAGGATTTACTTGTGTTGGTGAAGGTTTCAATAGTTCTAAAATGGAGATTTGTGCACAGATTTTTTTTAATTGTTCCACGATGTCATATTATTTATGGGTGGATGTTGTTTTGGAAATTGTTCCTTTCAAAGTAACCTTACTTTGATTTATAGTGACTGCGTTCATAGATTCTTTTTCATGTTTACCTTTGATTACAATCACACTAACTCTATCATTG
Organism: Thuja plicata; assembly: GCA_018584345.1. Classification (NCBI taxonomy): domain Eukaryota; kingdom Viridiplantae; phylum Streptophyta; class Pinopsida; order Cupressales; family Cupressaceae; genus Thuja; species Thuja plicata. The sequence continues at coordinate 4,798,372 of MU227859.1, read as the reverse complement.
AACCCGAAAATATTATTGATAATATTGTCATATGAATGAGCAAAATTAGCTTTGTTTCCATGATTTATTTTTGAGGACTCTCTTTTTCATTGGTCATGAAAGGATTTTGAAGGCTGTGTTCCTCAGTTTTTTTATGACCATCCACTATGATAACTTCATTATTGAGAAAATGTTGGATAGTATGCTTTAATTTCATGCAATCAGGTGTCTTGTGACCTTTATTCCTATAATATTCACAATAATGAGAGTCATTCCACCATGTGGGCTTGACTCTTGGATTAAATTATTTGGCCTCAGGTAATGTGATTATGTTGTTATCCAAAAGCTTTTTCAGTGTTGAATCAAGGGGTTCTACCAAAGGTGTAAATTTTTGAATAGGCAGATATGAGAAGGTTCTTGGCTTATCTTGATTATTTTGAGATGTGCTACCTTCTTGATTAGAGTTTTTGATGGGAGGATTTGATAAATTGAAGATGGGTTGTGAAGGCTTCACATTATTATTATCTACAACCCAATCATTAGTAACATGTTTTTTTCTTGTCCAGAATTTGGGTTTCTCATTGTTGTTGTTATGGTTTTGATTATTAGTAGAGCTTTTAGTGTCCTTGTAAAGTTTCAATTCACAATTTCTACCTATGGCATCCTCAATGGTAATACAAATTTTGATCAATTTTTCAAAAGAAATTGGACATTGTAATTGAAGTCTGAAGTTAATTTGTCAAGTCAAGGTGTTGATGAAGATAGCCATCTTTTCCTTTTCAGGGATTGTACGTAGATACTTAGCGAAGAGTTTCCTCCATCTATGTAAGTATGTCAAGAAATATTCTCCTTCTTGTCTAGAATTGAAAAGATCTAACATGGTTATCACATGTTCAATGTTGTATGAATATTGGCCAACAAATTTTCTAACAAGTTCTTCAAACGTTCTAATACGAGGGGGTAACTTGGGGAACCATTCTGTTAATGGCCCACCCAAGCTTAGTGGAAATAATCACATTAAATATGTGGGTTCATGACTAAACTCCATCCTAAGGGTACAAAATTCTCGGATATGGTCTTGTGGATATGTCGTGCCCATGTATTTGTCAAATTTAGGCAATTCTACATTTGGTGGAAAAGGTATCATATTCAAAGTCTTGTTAAATGGGTAGGGACAAATACCTTCCACCGTGTATTATTTTTAGATTAAGTGAAAACAGATTTTGAAGGGGATCTGGAACCCTTTACAACATTAAAAGGAAAGATAATCATCTAAGCACAACATAGAAGGAACATAAAGAAAGGAAAAAACAATTGGCAACCACAAAAAAGACAACAAAAGGAAAGCATGCAGGACAGGGCCAACAAACAGAGACAAAAAAGGACAAAAAGAACCCTAGGAAAGAATAGAGCTAATTAAAATTATTAAGAAGCTTAGCTACTTCCAATTCAATAAGACTCATGGCATCAACAAATTTCTTCAAATCTTCTATGTTCTTTGTTAGCATTCTGCACAATCTTCTTCATATTAGCATATGTTCTCTTACCTGAACCATCCAGAACATCAACATGAGAGGTATCCTTATCATCAAAAAAATAAACAATAGCCTTTTCCTTACTGGTATTCTCCATCTTGGCAATTAGGATCCTTACGTGTTTCAAAGAAGCCTTGAGGATCTTGAAGCTCTGTTCACCATTCTTTTTAAGAGTGTCCTCCAAGCCATTAACTCTTTTCTCAATATCTAAAACCCTAACATCCACTTTCTCAAATCCATAGGAGTGTGCTTCTGTCATGGCATCAACATCATTAACAACCTTAGTGAGATCTCTGAGCTCTTTAGGGAAGGATTTGTCCTTTCGAGCCCCAATGGCCTCCATACAATCTAGTTTGCTAGAAAAAGCCACCTATTTTTTTCTTCGTGTCTTTAATCTCGTTGAAAACCCAATTAACAACCTTATAAAAATCCATAGCCCCTTCCTTAGCTATTTGTAGGACATTCATGTTGGGATCCTTGCTACAGTTGTTAAATCAGAAAGACAAGTGTCCTCTCTACAAGTACCCATAACAACATTAGTATCAATATCACTGTGAGGGATAGAACCCTGAGCATTCACATTCTTCAGAACCCTGTCCTCATCCGTAGAATTGTTCAATATAGTCTTAGTGTTAGGATGTAGAGGAGGGGGATGACTAATGGAGTTCACAGGATTTAGCTTCACAGGGCTGCGAGGAGGGGAAGGAACAAGGGCATCCTTACCAACATTCTCAGAGTTTCTGACTATGGAGGCAAAAAGATTAGGTTTCTTGCAAGATGTCTTGACATTATCCTCATGGTGCGTGTCCATCTCCTTTCTACCATCAACATATTCCTCAACCCAAATGTTCTCCTTGATTTTCTTTCCACTCCTACCTTTCATCATCTTCCCTTTCTTGATCTTTCCAGACCCAGATGCCATCATTTTATCCTTACCCTTGCTAGCCAAGCTTTCTGTGATATCAATATCAGTATCTTCTTTCATCTAAGTATTATAATCCCCATCCTCATTAGAATCATCAGAGTCAAGAGAATCCTCATCTTAGGCTGAATGCTAAGAAATAATTTGCTCATTAGAGTTAGCTTTAAAATAATCGACTATGAGGACCATAAGTCCTTCATGAAGGGAAGGATTTATATCAGGATTGACCCTAGCCCTCTTGATACTAGAGTTAAGAGAGTAGAAAAGAAAATAGGGCAAGGATACCTTCAGATTATGCTGGAAATGGTTCATCAAAATTAAATGTAACCATACACTCAAGAAAATCTCCCATCTAGAGTGATGTATTGCATGATGGAAAAGAGAACCAGCCTCAAGATCTTCTTAATAACCATGAGAGAGAATTAGGTCTTATCAATTTTGATCAGGATATCCCTCTCCTCCTGCTCTTTTGGAAACTTCACGATGACTGCAAAAGTAAGCTTCTGATCTTTGTAGAACTTCTTCCTCACATTGGGCATACCGATGACTTCCTTAATCATCCCTTCATCAATTTTGACATTTCTCCCACCTATAGTCATCTTCCCCTCATTCTAGTCCTTCTTAAACATTCTTGTAATAGAAGGGTTGTGCTCGTGCAAGCCCTCCATGAAATTGGTCATCTTTCCCAGCTACAAGATCTCCTAGACTTTGGGCTTCTTCTTCCAATCCTCATAGGATAAGGGTTCCATCCTCTTTCTTTTCCCCCCCCATGGCTTGTCTAGCTCAACCTCTAAGCATAATAAGTATAGAAGCCAGAGGAAAACTGAAGGATTGAATATCAGTGAAGTTATTAGAAAAAGTAGTCCGATAAAGGGTAAACCTAGAGAGTGTGTGAACTTATATCATGATGAATAATCAAGTTGTCAATCAGATCTCCACCTTTACTTCTCATTATTACTTTGGTCATTGGAAAGGGAATCATAATCAAGTTTAAGTACACCCAAATATCCTTGTGTCCTGTCATAATTTAATATGGCCTTGGCGTCATAGGGGAGGTCCAACTCATCCTACCAAGTCACTTTTTTGTCACATTTAACCGCCACATTGGCTAACCAGTCCACCATAGAGTTAACCTCTCTAAATCCATGCGAAACATGAAATTTATCAAAGGAATTGATAACATCCCTAGCCTTGGGTATAATATTCTTAATGGTCCATGAGGGGGGAGTAAGACCCTTAAGACATCTAACAATATTGTTAGAATTCCCTTCAAGCCAAACCTTACTGTGTCCCAATTTTTTTGCAAGTATGAGAGATTGAAGAGCCGCCATAGCCTCAACTAAGTGGTTAGTCTAAGATCCTAAGAGGAGCACCACCGATGCAACATAGTGGCCAAAATAATTTATTATCACTCCCCCACACCCAGCAGGGCTAGGATTACCCTTAGCCACCCCATCAAAATTAACTTTAACCCAACTAGAAGGTGGGTAGCTCCATCTGCAATCATCTTTGCTAGTCAAATTCATAATCCTGGGAGAGACAGTAGGAAGGTTCCAACATTTGAAGATGTTGTATCAATATAATTACAAGGGGAGAGTGAAGATATTAAGACCAACATGTTTTCCACAATTGCTCCTTCAATTTTTCCATAAACGACATTAGGAGGAGCTTTGAGGTCTCTAAAAATTCTATTATTTTTTTACCTCCAAATTCCCCATAAAACATGAGGCAAGCTGAAGGACAATAATTTCTTAATGACTTTGTTAGAAGAAAAGAAGGTCCAACTAATGAAACACTATTGAATAGAGAAAGGAAATATCCAATACAAGATCATTTTCTTCAAAATATGAGACCAGATCTGGGAGGAGAAGGAACAATGAATATAGATATGGTTGACAAACTCTTCATCATTCATACAAAGAAAGCACCTGTTGGGAAGACAAAAAACCCTTCGACACAAATTATCAGTAGTAAGAATTTCATTCTGCAAAATAAGCTAGATGAAAATGTTCACCTTCAGAGTGAGACCCTGAATCCAAGCTTGAGACCAGCAAGGGGGAGGCTCTTGGGATCGGGACACCAGAAGGACAGTTGAAGCCACAAGATAGTTTCCCGAGGGAGAACCCGACCAAATGATTCTATCAGAGGAGTCCGAGACAAGAACCATTGAATTAAGAAGAACCATTAAAGGATTAAGAAGAGGACTAATCTCATTAAGATCAACCCACTTGTTTTTATTCCAGTAGTTAGCAACCAAGGTACCAGATATATTCTTATAGGACTGCATAAAGGGAGAGAAAACTTCAGAGAAATATAGAGCAAACTAATAGAGCCAGATATCATCGCAAAACTTTAGACTTCTACCATCACCAATAGCCCAAGATTTTCCAATACTGATAGCCTACTTAGCCTGAAGGATGCTATTCCAGATCATCGATCCCGATGAACCTTCATGGGATGAAAGAAAGACATCCAAGGAAGGGGCCAGGTTCAAATATTTATTTCTCCAATTACTATTATATTCCCCAAAACCACTGTATAGCCTCCATATTTGTTTCACAAGAAGGGCTTGGTTGAGGGTTTTAATACTTCTTAGACCCACACCACCCAAACATTTAGGTTTGCAAACCTTCCCCCAAACAATTAGAGACATACGGTTTCTTTCTTCCACCCCCGACCATAGAAATGATTTTTGAATTTTCTCAATGTCATCAAAATATTTCCTAGGAATTCTAAATAAGCTAAGAGCATAGACTGGGAGGCTTTGAAGGGAAGACTTCAAGAGTTGAAATTTCCCAGCTTGGCTTAACAACGCACCTTTCCAACCAGCAAAATTTTTGTGAATTCTGTCCACCAAACTATTCCAAAAGGACTTAGGAGGTTTCCTACAAAGTGGGAGCCCCAAGTAAATAGAAGAGAGCTTCTTGATTTGACAACCCAAAATATTGAAAATTCCCCTTTGTCTATCCTCAAGAGTGTTAATGAAGAAAAGGGATCTTTTGTCCCAATTAATGAGTTGGCCCGTGGCATTGTTGTAACAATTCAGAGTGAACTTAAGAATTCTGGCCTCCTTTATAGTAGAGGGTCCCATAAAGATAGTATCATCAACAAATTGTTGGTGAGAACAGACCAAATTCACATAAGAGGGGTTGAACCCTTTAAACTGATTCTGAGAGACCAACTTGCTAATGTATCTACCAAGGCATTCAACCACGATAAAAAAAAGAATGGGGGATAAAGGGTCACCTTGTATGATACCTCTAGATGGTCTGAAGAAAGGGGTCAGAGATCCATTGACCATAACCGATAGAGAAGGGGTGGAGATCAACTGAAAAATTATCTTGATAAATTTTTCATGAAGCCAAAAGCCTTAAGAACTTTCAGAAGAAAAAACCAGTCCACCCTATCACCAGCCTTGGAAAGGTCCAATTTCATCAGAAATCCTTGCTTCTTCAAGACTTCAAGAGAGTGAATGTTCTCATGCATCAAAATAATAGAGTCAAGAATCTGTTTGTCGGAAAAAAAATGAATTTGCTGAGAAGAGATAATCCGTGGAAGGAGGGAAAGCAACCTTAGAGTGAGAACCTTAGAAATAATCCGGTAAAAATAATTACAAAGGCTGATAGGTTTGAAAAGATCCATATTATCTGCTCTCGAAACCTTAGGGATAAGGACTAGAAAGGTTGCATTAAGCTCCTTGAGGATTTGTTTGGAACCAAAAAATTCTTGAACCCCCTTGACTACATCATAATGAACTATATGCTAGAAGGATTGGAAAAAGAACATGGGGAAACTGTCCGGACCCAGGGATTTGTTTCCTTCAAAGAAGAAGATGACCTTTTTAGCTTCATCACGTGAAGGGATAATAGAGAGAATTTTATTTTGATTAGTCATGATAAGAGAAGGGATAGATTCAATGAATGCTTCTTGATCCTGAGAGTTCAAGCAATTGTCAGCAGAGAGAAGAGAGGAGAAGAATCATCTAGCTTCCAGTCAGATATCCTCATCCATGTCATAGAGGTTCCCATTAATAGTCAACCAGGAGATTCTATTGGCAACTCTATGCTTAGAGGCAGTCATGTGGAAAAATATTGTGTTCTTGTCCCCAACCGTCAACTAGATGGAGTGAGATCTCTGTCTCCAATATTATTCTTCTTTAGAAATATCATGGTATTTAACTATTATCTCATTTTCAAAATTCACAAACTCCTCAGCATACCCCTCAACCTTTTCTCCTAGATAGATTTTAAATCAAATTGAATAGCATACTTTGAGGCAAAATATCTCCAAAGACCTATTTATTGCACTTTTTCACCATATCTTTGACATGCCTTAGTTTTTTGGCCACTCTATACATTGCTAAGCCTTCCACATGGACATTCCACCACTTCATCATATCCCCCTCAAGGTTAGGATGGCCTAGCCATATTCTCTAAAATATGAAAGGAAATTTTCTTCTACCCGAAATGGGATCCGCCACAAAAGAGATAGGAAAATGGTCAGAGCCAATGCAAGGAAGGGAAGCCAAAGAGAAGTGGTAGTGAGAGTACCAGTCATTAGATATGAGAGCCCTATCAAGGCAAACTTGAAAAATATCCGCACTCGCGCTTCTGTTGGTCCAAGTATAATTGGCACCCTAGAGATCCAAATCATGGAGCGCATGGTTATTGATAAAATTCATCAGATCTAATCTGCTATCAAGTTGAGAGGGCATTCCACCAAAATTTTCACTCTCCTTAAGAGGGTGTTAAAATCACCCATAATAATCCATTCTTCCTTGCTAAATTGAAATCTAACCTTTTCAAGCTTCTTCCAAAACTTATTTCTTCCTTTTTATGTATTTGGGGCATAAATATTAGTTAGGAGCCAAGAGGTACCATCTTTAATATGCTGAAATCTAAAAAATTCCATATTGTCTTTGAGCATAATAAGATCCCACTGGATATGATTTAAGTTCCAAAAAACAACAATACCTCCAAAAGCACCATCAGAGCTCCGTCCCAGGACACCACAGTTATTAAACACTTTGGTTTTCTCAACTTTTTCCTTAGACATTTTAGTTTCTTGAATCAATATAATATCATGCTTATGCTCCTGAATTAACTTTCTAATAAAATCTTGTTTATGTGGTCCATTCAAACCATGTATATTCCAAGAGATAATCTTCACTTTTTTTAAGGAAACATACCTCGTGGATGGTCAGTTGAGTACCATCCGCAATATTCTTGTTTTCTTCCTTCTCTCTAAGCTAATTAGCAATTCTTCTACTCAGAAAAGTACATTTATCCCCCACATCAAATTTGCTTTTGTTTCTTGTTTTAACTGGGGTAATCTGGGGAGTAGCTTTGGGACCCTTTCTCTCCCCATTTTTCTTGTCCACAACCTCAGTAAAAGGAGCCTCATTCTCTAGGTTGGAATCATCCATATCTCTTTTAGATAGAAATATTTTTCCATCACCATCACCCCATTTAGGGCTAGCATAAGCAAAGGTTGGGAACGAGATTTTAGCCAAAGCTGCAGACTGATGGGATAGAAACACCTATGATAAATCAAAACCTAAAATTTGGCAGGGTTGAGTATCATCAAAAAGAGGATCATTTTTTGAGCTCTTATTACAAGAGTTGGAATCCTCCTCATCATCTGATTTAATCTCCCCTTCCTCTTGGTCCTGATAATTTTGTTCACTATCTAAAATAATAACATCCTACTATTCTACCATAGTCAAATCACTCACTAGGGTATCTCTATCATCCTTCTGCTCTTCTACTTTTTGAGGCTCATTATTATTGTCTTCTGTTTGGTTTTGAGGACAACCACCATCCTCCTTTTCTTGATTCTCCTGATAATCTGTAGCATTATCCTTTAGAAAGTTAACATCAACAACATTAGTGTCCATCTTGTTTGTATTCTTGGCCTTCCAAATTTTCTTCTTTTCTTTTTTAGTTTTCTCCATATCCGCTTGCAAAGGGCATTTTTTGGCAAAATGATCAACCTTTTTGTACATGAAATAGGCAAAATGGACACTTTCATATTCTAGTTGTTGAGTCCATTTTCCCAGCTTAGAATTTATTTTAACAAAGGATTGCATCTCCACATCTTGAGACACTCCCACATAGATTCTACTATAATTAAACCTTCTTCTTGCCGTCATCATAGGATCTATAGAAAGAAGTTCACCAAAAGAACTAGCAAGACCACTAAAAATGTCTTCAAACCAAGATTCCAAGGGGAGACCCGGGAGCCTCACCCAAACAGGGGCCTGAACAAAGAAGGATTCATTTAGATCGAGTTTGGGTGACCATTTCTGGAGGGCCAAGGCCGATTTGCTAATGATCCAATTAGGACCACCGCATAAAACCTTCGACATATCTTCCTGGCAGGAAAAGGAAAAGGAGAGAAATACCTAGGACATGACCATGATTTCTACCTATCCCTTGAGGGCCCATTTTTTCTTAGCAAAATCCCACACTATATCAATATTAGGTCTGGGCCCCATAAATTTTCCAATCAGAGTGAGAGCAATAAGGGAAATGTTGTGATCTATGACCAGGTCGGGGACAACAATTGCAAACTTCCCTTGGGAAGGAACATAAATGTTTCATACCCGAGGGAAAGAGGATTTCCCACTTGGTTTAACACCAAAAAGGGAAGACCAGGTGTGCGAGGTCTCTGAAGGAATCTAGGCTAAGATATTCTCAGCATGTGCACGACCCCCTACCTTTATTGACACCCCCTTGTAGGTCCCCATCTTCTAGGTCAACACCACCTTCCTAAACATTACCTGAGTCACCCACAGTTCGTGGGCCTTCCTTACTTCCAGCAGCCAGGATCACAAGGCCAACATAGAGATTCCTTCATGAAGAGAAATTCAAATTTTGAAGAGCCATCTTCCAAAGTGTATGGTTTGTGTGACGTCCCTCTTTTGATATCATCAAGTTGTTGTTGGTGGGATTGAATATGTCTGTTTAAGAATCCTATAAGATTCACCTCATCTTCATTTTGTTTTTTCTTTGAGACATCATAGTCATGAGTTATCTTGACCCTTTGTTGTGCTAGGGCCATGAAATATCTTTCCTTATTCATTTCCAACACTCTTTCCATAAGCCTTTGAAATTGAGGATCTTGTTGTGCTTCTTGTACTCTTTCTTCTATAAGTTCTTCCTCTTCTTCATAACAAGAATCATTATTGTTATTTTTATTGTTATTATCCCTAGCCCAATCATTCTCCTCTTGATTCATGTTGAGAGAATTTTGTAAGTCAATTTGTTGGGTTGAGTCAACTTGTGGTGATGGGTTGCGAGGTGGTTGATTTTGTTCTCGGTGTTCTACTACTATAGTTGCTTCTCCGTTGGGATTATGAACTGTTGTGAATCTATAGGACCTTGTTCTCATAGGTATGAAACTATTCTTGAATCACTTTTGAGTTACAAGTCAGTTGTGATTAAGTTTGAAAACTAAGGATAAATAAATGTTCCAATTGTATTTGATGGTTGCAAATGAGGTGTTTCTAAATGGAGCCTAGATAGGAAAATATTTATCCCTATGATGAAGAAACTTGATTGATTTTGATCTCTTGGTTTCTAGGAGAAATGATTTTCTATCCTTTGATGTTGAACTTTCCAAAATCAAGAATCAATGTTGATTTGACGACACTTTCAAGTTGATCGGTTGTGATGATTAGTTATTTGTTATCCCAAAATGTTTCGCTCAAATTCTGACTTTTTACTCTAAAGTTGTATGATAGCTTCAAGGTTTCTTTGTTTTCCCAATTTTGGATGATTTTCTATAGTATGATTCTTAAATAGCAAGATAATTATGCAATTGTCCCTAAACACCTAAGAAAGAAAACAACACGTGTTCAAATAATTCAAGTTGGTAACCATTGGAAACAAGTGGGAGTTTGCAAACACACATTTTTTAGGTTGTTGATGGTGAATGATTTCTCTGTTTTGATTTCAAGCACAACTCGCACGTCATACACTTTTTTTCTCCTAGATTTATACCAAAAAGAGTGCATGTTCTCAAACCATTGCCACTGGTATAACACAATAAAGACACTTCAAGCAGTCTAACTAAGGAAATTTTGGCTTCAATGTATCAGTCACAGGGTCATGAACTTGAAATTAACCGAACTTGATGTTCCAGACCCTCATGCATTGTGAACCCCTTAGAAAACATGTGAGAAGCATGAGGAGATGAAGGGAAATTTATACATTTGATAAGGTCTTTAATGTGTAAGGGAAGTACTTTTGGTAATCACCTCCAAAAACATTTTTTGAAACAATCAGAAGGACACTTATGATGAGAAGCTTCAGAGGACGATGCAATCCCCTTGCACCACAACTTATACACCACATATAAATGGGAAGGATTTCTATTTATGAAGGTTATAGTATGATTCTTTTCAGAGAAACTTGAGTATAAGCTCCATTATAGATGCCTCTCACTCACATAAAGCACGATTTTGCGCAATCCCAAAGGACTACTAGAAGAGGGCTATTCTCAAGATCTTTCCATCAATCACCCCATTAAGGATGAACACATTTTATTTTATAGTGGGTTGGAATGCCATGGATTTTGGCTATATCCCACTTGGATCATTCCCTCTCACTTGCCTTGTTAAGGAAAATTTTAGGAGGCATGCCCACTAAATATTAAATGCACTATTGAAATGAAAATTAGATTTTGAGTGGGTCTCATGTTTTGGTCACCTAGTTAAGGGGAGAGCATATCCCTACCACATCAAATCCTCAAGAACTTCACATATAAGATTAATTTCTTGACCTTTTTCTAACTAGAGGGACTTTGGTGAGTTTGGTATTTTGGTCACCCAATTAAGGGGAGAGCATATCCATATCACCTTCGTCCACAAACAAGGAAGGTCCCTAATTAATAAATGTTTTAAATTGAGGACATATCCTTTTCAAATTAAATTTCCACACATGAGATTGTAAGTATTAGAATGCGCCTAGCAATTTTAGCAATATTTTTGTTTTTGCTTCTTCAATGGTTTCAAGATTGTGATCAAATGTTAGTATCCCACGATTACCAAAATAAAAAGGCCTCCAAATCAAATCACCAATGTTTTATTCAAAAGGAGGATTTATATCAACCTCTAAGTTATACTTTGCTTGATAGAGATTTATAATATGTGTGTAACGACCATAATCTTTACCTTCCTCTTGTGTTCTTTCAATGCATCGGGCCCACTCAAGCTTAAAAGCACGCACAAGTCTTTTCTTCAATGCCTTCCTCAACTTGAAACTAGGAATCCTCCTAAAAAATTTCTTAAATTTCATGGTAGATTAGTGGTTAGCGTCTTTTAATCATAAAAAATCTCAAGACATAATTCAATAAACATAAACTATAATAAGGTCCAGTCCTAAAGTAAGGAACTGACATAAGAATTGAGATGTTTATGCAAACATGATATTTTAATTGATAAGCTTGAAGGGTAGCAATATATTTAACAATGCTTTCTCTTTCCTCATCCACTCGAACTTGCTCAATAATCGACTCTTGATGTGCTTGATGCGCAATATTTCTCTTCAAAGATTTCCTTTTGCGAAATTTGGGGATGCGACACACTACTTTCTTTAGGTTGGATAAACCACTCATTCCTGCATCACCAAATCATTAGTATTTTAAAATTGATCCTTTGTCCTGCAAAAACATTTTAGCTTCTTCAAGTTACACAGTCAGATTAGATTAGAAAGCAAAAAGATCACCCAGTTAGAGGTTAGAACTACAATTCTAATAAAAAATTTAATATTCTGTCAATCAAGCCTGGAAACATAGAAACAAAAACCAGAAACAAAGATTTTACTGGAAACAAAGGAACAAATACCGAGAATGAGATTTATAACTAGAAATGCAAAGACAAAAATTGAAAATGATACTTTAACCAAAAATGAAACGTTTTAGACTAGAAAAAAAATTATTTTCTAAAAACGAAGCATTGTTGACCGGAAATGAAACTTTACCATAAATGAGGTTTTACTACAAATGAACTTTTAAGGCCCGAAAATGTACTTTTTGAGACCAGAAACAAAGGAGTTTTAACCAGAAACAAACTTTTGATGAACCATAAATGATATTCTAGGGACCATAAATGAACTGTTTCTTCCAGAACATGACTATACACCACAATGTTAGGCCTGCAAGCATAGATTATCAAAAAATGATGAAATTTTGGGCCTTGGGCCCCATGGTGGGTGGCATAAATGAATGTTAGAAAATAGGGTTAGTCCAAAATTGAAATAACTCTAAACATACTCATGAAACATTAAATCATTGAACTATTCACAATAATGCCAATGAGCAAGATAGTTCAAACAAGAGCGTCTGATGTTCTCTATCTCCAAGGACCCCAATTCGATCTCTTAAATGACTCTTAGTTGTGGCACATTTGATCAAATCATGGATGACAACTCAAAGAATGAGGGATGCTTTTATCCTTAAAATGCATGAAAACTAACTAAAATGAGAGTAGACATAATATCCAAACACATGATTGAGATACAAGATAATGAGGTGTTAATTTTTAGGATAGCTGCAAATGTAATAACACTCTATTTTGTATGTGTTTTCCAAATGCAACAATCTCTCTTTCATTTATATTAGGAATGAGGCTAGGAGAGACATGTCCCTTCATGGGACATGTCTATTCATTATTATTTATAATAAATGACATGCCTCTTCCTATTAATCATAATTTAATCAATCTTATAATGTTTCATCAATCAATTATTAATTAAGAATAATATAATAATTTAATATTGAATATTAAATTTCATATGATTAATAATAATATAACATATATAATATATTATTATTAATCAACATGTATTATATATATTCTAACGATCATA
>MU227859.1:4749274-4765648 GCA_018584345.1 Thuja plicata | reverse complement strand
AAAAGATAGTTTGTCACTTAGTATCTGGCATCTAATGCTACCATCCTTGATCAAACACTCACTTGGCCTGTCAATAGGTATCGGGCATATCCAATGCTACTTTCTATGATCAAACTTTTTGATACTCTTTGGGATGTATCTCAATTACAAAAGACTTTTAAGTCCTGCTCGGTTAAGAGACTTGATGCTTCAATGGTTAAACTAAAACAATAAAGTGATCTGTTCACACATACAACTTGAATTGCATATTTTCAAATCTATTGTAAGTACATTACCTCTCTGATCAATATAATCAATTTAATACCTTTCCTCCACATTGTTCTACTTTGTGATGTTGTTTCACTGTTCATGGGTCTTTGCATAATCTAGCTCTTTCCTCAGCTTGTTGATCAGGTCTGAATGAAGACTTTATTCTCCTTCAAATTTTCTTCAGCATCTATTCTCTTTTTAGTTCTCTTCACCCCCAAATTCATAATGAATTAGGTTATCTCTTTATAGACATGATTCACCGTTTCTTCGTGTTCTTGATCTTGGCGTGATCCATAATTCTCACCAGTTAGATTTAAAGCAAAACTCCAATTTTATCTTGTAGAGATCTTCTTGCCAACTGGACAAAGAAACTTTAAATCCTTTACTTATCTCCGGCTTTATCTTGTTGATTAAAACAATGATAAGTATCAGTTAAGTGTATTTTTATCTCTTGACAACTAAGCATTTTGTCATCTCTGTTCTGTCGGTCAATACTTCAGTTAGTCGTCGGTGATTACTGATTGTTCCATTGGTGTGACTTCAATTGTCTTCGGGATCTCCATCCGTCGGGCAACACTATAATTCTGTCTGTTGGGTTACACTGTGCTTTGCTCGTCGGGCAACACTATGACTTTGCTCGTCGGTAATGTTGTGCATTTTCTCATCAGGTAACATTGTGACTTTTCTCTTTTACTCTGACTGTCGGTGTATACAGCTAATTTGTGAATACTTGACTTATATGCATTAATGATAGCATAGCCTTTGATTCATCAGTTCTTTTAAGTCTTTGGTAGTATGTCCATGGCCATACAGATTATATCAACTTAACATTAATGACAATACAATACATTAACTGATTTAATGTCTTGCATAGACTTTTTATGTCACTGTGATCATCAACTTAACATCTTCAAACATTCAATCAGTTATAGTTCATCAGCCCATTGAGTTAGAAATCCCTTCCTTACGGGTTTCCTTAGAAGGACTCATAACAGAAGAAGAATATAGAGTATCAAGACTCCAAGAGTTAGAAGTGTTAGACGAACGATGACAACAAGCCTTCAACCACCTCAAAGTCTATTAAAAGTGAATATCCAATAGCTATAACCGCAAAGAGAAACCAAGATCTTTTTAGGTAGGTGATCTAGTGTTAAGATAAAATCCCCACAATCAAAAGTATCGAGACAAGAAGGGAAAGTTTGAAGCAAATTGGCTTGGTCCTTTATCATCATATCAGTGTTTAGTTCAGGTGCATACCAGCTGTCAACACCAGAAGGTGATCTACTACCTGAACCCATCAACAATATCCACTTGAAGAGATTTTATGCTTAAGAGCAAGAGATTCGGGTTATACATATTAAAAGATCCTGAAGAAATGCCACAAACAACAAATATTGATCCTGAGAAAATTCATCAAAATTAGAAAAATTCCTAAAAAAATCATTATCATGGTGAAAACCTAGCCAACAGGTGCCTTAAGTAAAAAAAATCCCCAAAAGTGCAATAAAAACCAAGTAGTGAAAACTTGACAAACATGCGCTATTGGTCATAGTTAGCTTCTACATCTATCAACATCTTACATCTATCCCCATTGTATAAAGCCATTATAAAATCCCTTTTGTACATAACAACCTGGTCCTACAATGGTTTGGGAAATTGCAGTCATTTGTTGTGCATCACTAGGGGCAAAATCCTACAACTAGTGGAATAAACCTTGAGCTTGAATAAACAAATAAGAAACCAATGCAAACAACAATTCATAGCACCCAAGACAATTTGATACCTTGGAAATCAACCATCTCAATGAACATTAACACACCACAAATGAGACAATCACACTACAAAACACAAAATTTGAACATCGGGATGGTAAATTCTACATCGTGATCTTTATACTTTAAATGTTTGTCAATTGTCATTGGATTTCTCTGACTATCATGTTTCCTAAGTAACTCTGTGATACGTCTAGCTAGAGAAATGATGCAGGAGCATGATATTTTCTTTGTTTGTTGCTTGTGAATTCATTTTTAGTATGATGCAAATTCGTCTAAGAACATGAACATCAAAGACTCATCGAGGACATCATGAATTAGTATCATAACATAATCGACTCTTGTTTTTTTACACAAGAAAAACTCAGGTCATCTTGGTTCAACTATACCTTGATGCTTGTTTTCACTTGCAATATTAAAAACTCATGGGATTCGTACTCAGGTCATCATGGTTTAATTTTACCATCGATGTTTGTACTTACTTCCAACATTTCAAAAGCTCAATGATGAAAAATAATACAATAAAATGATCAAAATGATGCAGTCAAGGATGGAGAATACTCAATGAGATCTGTCAAAACCTTGCAGCTAGTATAACACAATGGAAGCAACAAGACAAATAGGAAGAAATGAGGGATTCAACCTTTTATTATCACCAGAAAATCAATTACAACAGACCTGCAACATGCAGTCTCACATGCCAATCATACATGCCAAGCCTACATGCCTGATTCAATCAGAAACCCTTACAATCCTAGCCAAGCTAAGCCAGATAATCTTATGAAGATCGCCTGTCCCTTAGGAACATGTCCACAAGCTTATAAAGCCATCACAACATCAGGTCGGCCTAGAAAAGATTACATTTCCCAATAATTGAGAAAACAAATTACAACAAATAGGTCAGGACCCAAATCATCAAGAACAACCTCCAAAGAAAGAAAAATGAGATGCGATCATATAAAAAAGTCGGCTTCAAACGTAATATGATTGAGAAATGAGCTGGCATGAACACACTCGAAAAAACCCACCGCATGATTGGAAAACACGACTGACGGAGAAAATGAAGAACAAGACAGTCTTGCAAAGAATTTGCAATATCTCATGTGTGATAAAACCAAATGATGTGCGATCGTAGGATGAGATCCACCATGAAGCCAATAACACACTGTAACAATCACAACAAACAAAGAACAAGCACATATCGACCACTAGCAGAAACACCAGACTGATCAAACAAGAAACAAATATTTTAGGTTGATGCAAGATTGCCAATGACCCAAAGATGCTCCTGTATCAGACACCCAGTGTGAGAAGAAAATGTTCCATAAGAGAAACTTATGAACATTTGATAAGATGTGGAATATAAATCCCATGCTTGTATTTGATCCAAACATCCTCTTTATCTGCAACTCTCTATCTCTATACCTCTGCACTCTCTTCTGTCAGATCCATCAACTTACTATTCTATGTACTCCCTCTGTCATATCTTCTATCAATATCAGAGTTCAGATCATTACCTCCTGCCTTCTGCATAACTGATCTACCTTTGTTACAAATCTTCATTTGTTCAACAACTAGGTCTTCTGCTACTTCACCTTACCCTTCTTACAATCTGATATACCACCTTGCCTTCATCAGATCTGCCTTCAAGAGCCTTCTTCTGATCCATACTAACCTCTGTAGTCTGCTTCTCTGAATAGTAACTCTTCACCATTCCCAAATTCCTTGCACTTGTCCCCTCTGTTTCCCTCAAAGGAACTAGAGTAAACTTTTGTCCATCCTTCTCTGTTGTGACCAAATTTCTTTTGAAATCATTAACAACTCCTCTATCAAATTGCCAAGGTTTTCCCAATAGAACATGGCAAGCACTCATAGACACCACATCACATAACACTTCATCTTTGTAAGGTCCAATGCTAAAGTTAACCAAACATTTCTCTTTCACCTCCACCATGTGTTCATCTGAAAGCCGACTTATCCCATGAGGAAAAGGATGCTTAAGCCTCTTCAATCCAAGCTTCAGCACCATCTCTTATGAAACCAAGTTATCAATACTACCATAGTCCATAACAACCTTACAACATTTACCTCCTGATTTGCATACAGTCCTAAACAAATTCCTCCTTTGTATAGGTTCAGCTTCCTTCTTACTCAACATGAATCTCTAAGCATAAGAGACTCTCAAATCTCTGGTTCTGCGTCATTTACCACAAATTCATCAGTAGTCTATTGCTCATGTGCCATAAGATTGTGTTTTCCCGTGTTCTTACTAGATCCTTCAGAACATTGAAAAGCTATGTCCTATGCCACCACATTTGAAACAAGTACCTTTGAACTCCTTGCTACCATTCCCTCTTTTGTTAGAAAGTGATCAATTTTGTGTAAAGTGATTCACTTTTTGGTTGTCATTTATGGCAACACATCTAGTTTACAGATCGATTCCTACAAAGTTAAGTTTTGCTAACTTAGAAATTGACTAAGTACAAAAGCAGAGATACAAAATTATTTTGGGTATCAAAGATCGAGATCGATAAGTTATGACATGCGAGCTTAGAGGAAGACACTATGGGGTATGTGTGACCTACACCTAAGATCTAATTTGTTTTGGTAATGTTTACAGCGAGTTAGAGAGAATTGAAGACAGACAGACTGCAGCAGAACAATGATACATAGCAGTTGGACAGTAGCGATGATTAAGGGAGTATGACGTGGAATCCTAGCAATCAGAGTTGGATTATGGTTGATGATAACCTATACATTGACTATGTAAGAGCGTCGACTATGCATTTGATATTTACTTTATTAAATTTAGTTTGTATTGAAAGCGGACTATGTAATATTTGCATTGAGAGCTGACTTGGTGAAAGAGAAAGATATATATGTAAGATCTTTTTGTGAAAGTAAAATGAGACATGGATTGATGAGATGATATATATGCGAATGACAGAGCAGAGGATGACAGAGATCATTGATGAGCTATAAACAGGAACTATCTAAGCATTAGAGATGCTTGTTATTATTCTTAACTGAGAACATTTTGTAACAGAATTCTATTGTAGAGCTGTATGCTCAGTTGGCCCCTAACAATGTGTTGTATGCCTTTAACAGGGTTGTAATTCCTTTAACAATGAAATGTGCTATGTACTATTCAGCTCCTAATAGGGCTAGGTCTCCTAACAAGGACACTATACTTTAGTGCATGCTTGTGGGTATCATCCCCACCGAGGGTTTCCCTTGGCCAGGGTTTCCTCGACAACAAATAATGGTGTTATGAGTTCTGTGTTATTTTTTTATGTTCTTTTCATTTCTACAAGCTTATGGTTAATATTTAATTGGTTGAAGAATTTAATTAAGTTCAGTAATACTGATTCACCCCCTCTCAGTATTATCCAATCCTAACAATTGGTATCAGAGCTTTTGGCCCTTGGAGAGAAAGTCTAACAACTTAAGGGAGATCATAATGAATTTGGATAGTTTGCAAGAAAACTTTGATGTTGCACTTGAAGACCTTGACAAAGCAAAATCATAGAATGGAGAATTGAGATTAAACATTCGAAGAGCTGAGAAACTTATAAAGAAACTCAAGAAACAATTTGAACTTTTCAGAAGTCAAAGACAAGATCTTATGATTCAGATAAAAGAGGATTCAAACGAAGATAATTCAGATCAGATAAAGAAACTTAAAGAATAAAATGAAACCTTGAAAATTGAGAATGAGGCTATGACTAAAGAAATTTAGATACAAACGGATTCTAAGAAGAAAGTTGAAGACTCTCTAAACAGTGCATTAGATCAAATGAAGAATGAGGCTGACAACTACAAGAACAAGTATCTAGAACTGGAGAAATACAATCAGATCATAAAAGGCGAACTTGTTGAAGCAAAGAAACACATTGAGAAACTTCATACCAGCACTGATTTGATCGATGTACAAAGAGATAGACAGAAACCTAAAGGTGATATGATTGGTATTGGCTTCAATGAAGTTGAATGCTCAAAGAATCAAGAAGAGAAATTTCAAGAGAAGATTGATGTTGAAAAACCTCCTATTGAATAACCTAGAGAGAAAATCAAACCCTTCAAAGCTAGATGCTTTGGTTGTAACAAATTTGGACACATGAAGAGAGACTGCAGAGGCAATGCCCCTTTTAAAACTTTTTCTGGTTATTGTTTTAATTGCAATGGATATGAGCACAAGAAAGAAAAATGTAGGAAACCTAATCAACATGGATATAAATAAGACAATGGAAGAGAACCTACATGCTATAAATTCCATAATCTTGGACACATTGCGAAGTATTGTAAGTTGCAAGAAAATCGGGAAAGAAGACCTCCTATATGTTACAAATGCAATAATCCACGACATATAGCGAAGTTTTGCAAGTATAAGAGAGTAAACCACAGAAGAGTACCACCTCCTATGAATTCACAAAAGAGTGGAAGTGATATTGGCAAGAGTGTTGCAGATTTGAAGAGTAATTTTGACAGTTTTTTTAAGAAAGCAGAATATAACAACATTGGTAAAATTTAGAAGATCAAAGAAACCAGTGAGACACTAGTTCAGGGAGAGACAATAGATGCTACTAGATCTTCGCCTGATGGCAGCAAAGCTGAATCGACCTAATTGGCCGATCATGGCCTTAGGGGGAGCATTGGATATAGATATCAGAGTATATCCAGCCCTGAATATTGTGGACTGAGCTCGAGCGAGCTTAGGTATGAACATGGCCGACATAATGCAGTATACATCTGAGAGCACAACATCAACCGATGCATATATTGTGATCGCAAGATTTGCAGCCGACTAGACAGTATTGAGTAAAATAAACCCTTCTAACTTAAACTTGTATAAAGCACCATACGATGATCTATTTCCTTACCATTTGACAAGAGCGACCTAAGGAAATCAGAGAGCGAAGGAACTCAATCTATTCTACAATTTCTATGCGTGATCGATTAAAGCAAAAACTTGAAATTCATCAGATTAGAGGTATTTACGTCATCTAGCTATGGATGCACTTGTTAGTTACGATGTTGTAGACCGACCTAGGTATAAATTCAAGAAACATCCGTTCAAGTCTTGTGAAGATCCCGAAGGAGCATTTTCTCAGACCCCTCATGGCGTATTACACGTAGAAGGTATTAGGGCTTACATTCATTGTTAGTATGATATACTTGGTACTGATGAGATTTCCACTGAGATGGAGTATATGATTGAGAAAAGAATTACGAGAGATGAATACAAACACATTGATCAGTTGAGCATAATGAAAATTTTGGATTTGTATGAATTCAACGAAACAGAATGGATCAAGATATTGTTGAGCAGAGTACATGATCAGTTCATTTGGATAGGCGAACACCCTGTGAAGACCTGTAGTGATTTAATTCATGAGATTACTGGACTGGACAACACTGGAATCATTCCTGTTGCAGAAAAACATGTGAAGAAAGAAGTCAAAACCCTAACTCACTCGAAATGGGATAGGTGAGCAATGACAGTAAATGACATCTTTCAACAAGATGTGAGAATAATCTCTATGATACTTGGCTACAAATTCTACTACAACAGTAGACCTAATTCGGTATCTACAGGAGTTATTATGATGACATGGATAATGGTGAAAGAAAATGTGAAATATAACCTATGCAAAGTATTGGCACAACAATTTCTGGAGAATGTTAAACCGATAAAGAAAGACAGATCAAAGACCTTTAGATTTGGCTCACTTTTGATGCATATGTTTATACACATTGAACACAAATTTCCTAGCATGCACCCTAGTGGTTGGAGAAAAGGGATACCTATTGGTATTCAGATTTCACAGAGCTACATTAGACAGAACAGAACAAAACATGGGTTGATGGGGAATTGTTTGGTATGATTAAGATTCTTCAGAGGCAAATGAAAACTAGATACAGATTGCATGAAGACATTGTTGAAAAATACAAGGATACAATCTATTTCATGGTTGAAACAGATTGTGTATGCTTTGAGGCAGTCACTCCTAGGAATAAATGGTGTTATCCAAAGGGATAAGAAGTAAGTTCAGAGGTATTGACCATGCAAGTTGAACATGTTCTTGCATCTGAGATTGATACATCAGAAGAAAGATGGGGTACATACGAGGAGAAATCAGCTAAGGTAAGAGAGAAATAGACTAGAGGTCTGAGGAAAAGGAAAATTGATAACATTATACATGAATGTGGTGTTAAGGTAGGATTGACAGAAGAAGAGCTGAAAGAAGTAAAAAGGAAAATGACAGAATGATCTTCTGGTTTGGCAAGTGCTAGTACTATAGCCCTTCCCACTCTTGGAGTACTAATGGTAGACAGTCCACCTCCTCCATCACAAAAGACATCACCAACTGAAAACATTACTCCTAGAGTAAACACTAGATCTAGCAAGCAAACATCATCTATGGAACCAAGCATTGTGAGAGAAGAGAAGAAACTTGAAAAGAGTAATCAAGCATGGAAGCTTGACTTGAAGATGATAGAGAAGAGAGCTATAGAACAAGGGAAGCTAGTTTCAATTGACAAACACTATGACAGGTATGATTAGACTGACAAACATAAAATTGAAGATGTTGTAGTTAATCACCTACTTGTTTTCAGAAAGACTGTATTGGAAATTGAGAGCAGCATACTTGAAGAACTGTATGGGAGATTAGAGACAAGGAAACAATTAGCTCAAATTGAAGATGAAACAATTAGAAATCAGGAAATTGACAACATGTTGCCTGTGATATCTTTACAAGAAAGAGAGAGAATATTCAAGGAATTGAAACCTTTGTTGAGGACAAAGGTAAGATTGCTGAAAATCATGGCAAGAAAATATGATGAAGTCACTGAGGAAACTTAGAAGGCACTGGAGAAAATATTGATGAATACTACTCCTGAGAAGCCTCCACCTCCTAAAACCACTTCGCCTACACCATTAGGAATGGCAGAAAGTTCAAAGACAACTGAGTCAAATGCTGAGAAGAGTGAAGCTGATTCACAACTAGATTTCTATGTTTCTGGTG
Source organism: Thuja plicata (assembly GCA_018584345.1). Taxonomy (NCBI): domain Eukaryota; kingdom Viridiplantae; phylum Streptophyta; class Pinopsida; order Cupressales; family Cupressaceae; genus Thuja; species Thuja plicata. Next base: position 4,756,599 of record MU227859.1, on the reverse strand, counting down.
TGCTTGTGACACTTGATACATCACATGATGAAAAGGACCCATTTGCAGGGAATGTGGACAACACTATTGCAGATGAAGCAGAGAAGAAAGAGGGAGAATAACAGAAGGAAGAACAAAAAGAGATGAACAGAAAGAGGTAAACACATCTTCCATCTCATTGTTGACAAGCAAAGATAAAACAACAGAAGTTAATGTTGACTGCATGGATGAAGATGAGCTAGTAAAATTAGCTTTTACTGCACTAACTAAAGTCAAGGAAAGATCAGAACAGAAAGGTGATAAAAAGGCTAAAGTAATTACCAGGGCAATTGATACTGTGAACAAATTGCTTCCAATACCTATTGTTTTCTAGCACAGAGATGACATTGAAAATCTAAAAATAACACTTGATGAATTTCATGGATATTATGAGAATTTGTTAAAGATTGCAGAAGAGAAGGCAGAAAAGAACTATTCGGAGAAGAAACTATCTGAAGTTTGCAAGTCTATGGCATGTTACTTGGGCATTCTGAAAACTTGTTTGACAAATGCAAAGAGTTGCATTGCACATGGAAGGAAATTGTTTAGTTACTGTATGAATCCTATCAGGCATGTTCAGAACGTTGAAGACATTATTGCCTAGGAGAGGGCAACTCTGAACGATAAGATGGACAGTTGTGAAAGCTCTTCACAATCTGTAACGGAGTTAGACAAAGAAGTAACTAGAGTTTTGGCGAAACTCAGTGTATTGGATATTGAGAAAGGGAGAGTATTAACAAGATTCAATTTGCTGAAGAGTTTAATCACTCCTATGCTATCCATACTTGAGGCACATGTATCAAACTCAGAGAAAGTTACAGAGTCATTGACTAACTCTATGCCTACAGAATTGAAAGAAGCAGAGACCACATCATTTTCATTGAATGGACTAATTCATGTTAGTCAAATATTGTTTAAAACATGGAGTACAGAAGTGAAGATTTTGGAAGATTCCTTTCAAGATATTTTGAAACTGGTGAGCAAACACTAATCCTATTATTTTGTATGCACCTTTGTCATTGTTGTCAAAGGGGGAGAAGAGAAGAAAAAAATGAATGGGAGAAGAGATAAGAAGGAAGTAATAAGGAGAGAAAATAGAGGAGACAACTTTGTTTTGTTGGAACACTTAGTCATTTTTTTTTGTTAAGTGTTTCCATTAATGCCAAAGGGAGATATTGTTGGCAAGTGATCAATTTTGTGTAAAGTGATTCACTTTTTGGTTGTCATTTATGGAAACACATCTGGTTTATAGATCGATTCCTATAAAGTTAAGTTTTTCTAACTCCGAAATCGACTAAGTACAGAAGTAGAAATACAAAAGCATTTTGGGTATCAAAGATCGAGATCGATGAGTTATGACATGCGAGCTTAGAGGAAGACAATATGGGGTATGTGTGATCTCCACCTAAGATTGATTTTGTTTTGGTAATGTTTGCAACGAGTTAGAAAGAATTGAAGACAAACAGACTGCAGCAGAACAGTGATACAGAGCAGTTGGACAGTAGCAATGATTAAGGGAGTATGACGTGGACTCCTAGCAATCGGAGTTGGATTATGGTTGATGATAACCTATACTTTGACTATGTAAGAGCGCTCACAATGCATTTGATATTTACTTTATTAAATGTATTTTGTATTGAAAGTCGACTATGAAATATTTGCATGCAGAGCCGACTTGGTGAAAGAGAGATATATATGTAAGATCTTTTTGTGAAAGTAAAATCAGACATGGATTGATGAGATGATATAGATGTGAATGACAGAGCAGAGGATGATAGAGATCATTGATGAGCTATAAACAGGAACTATCTAAGCATTAGAGATGCTTGTTATTGTTCTTTACTGACAACATTTTGTAACATAATTTTATTGTAGACCTGTATGCTCAATTGGCCCCTAACAGGGTGTTGTATGCCTTTAACAGGGTTGTAATTCCTTTAACAAGAAAATGTACTATGTAATATTCAGCTCCTAGCAGAGCTAGGTCTCTTAACAGGGACACTATACTTTAGTGCATGCTTTTGGGTATCATCCCCACCGGGGTTTTCGCTTGGCCAGGGTTTCCTCGACAACAAATAATGGTGTTATGAGTACTGTGTTATTTGCTTATGTTCTTTTCATTTCTGCAAGCTTATGGTTAATGTTTAATTGGTTGAAGAATTTAATTAAGTTCAGTAATATTGATTCACCCCCCCTCTCAGTATTATCCAATCCTAACATCTTCTAGGTTCTCTCTGATTAGGTTTAACTTCAATGATTTGCTTCTCTTTGCCATTGTTGTTAGCTTGTTTCTCCCTTCCTCTAGGGTTACTTTGTCTTCTCTTCAACTTATCTTCTACTCTCAATGCATACTGATAAGCATCCTCAATAGTAGAAATCCTCAACATACTTAATTCATCCTGAATGTTAAATCTGAGACCATTAACATACCTAGCCACCTTCTCCTGAGATACTTCTTTGTGTCCAGATCTGATAATCATCTTATAGAATTCTTCTGTGTATTCATGCACACTCATGTCTTTCTGCTTCAAGTTCTCCAACTTCTTGAACAACTCTAACTCATAGTCCTCGGGGATGAATTTAGCTTTTAACCTAGTAATCATTACCTTCCATCTAGTGATTTTTGTTTCACCATGTTCCTCCCTAACTTTTTGCTATTCTTTCCACCATAAGGTGGCATGACCCTTCAACTTAGTCTGTGCTGATCTAACCCTCTGTGGATCTCTGATATCTTCTAGCTCAAAGTAGTCTTCTAGTTCTCCAATCTGGAATCTATCAAATCCTCAGGATGCAATGAACCGGTGAAAGTATAAACATCCATCCTATGATTTTTACTTACTTGTGCCATAGCTCTCAACAATCTTTCCTCATTTGCAAGGATCTCAACATCTACAGTCTCAAGATCTTCAACAACTTCCTCATATTCTTCTTCAGTCTCTGGATTCCATCTTAATCCAGTCAACACATTTATGATTTCATTTCTCATCTAAATTCTGAAGTCTTCCATCATTTGTTCTAGCCTTCTAGGATTCATCCTTCTAGGCGAAATCTCTCCAATTCTTAGGTGCAACTGCCTCTCCAACCAGTGATCTATTAGACACACTTGCAACCTGCCTCCAACCGGTGATCTGTACACCCTTGGTATGCCTTCACCTCTCAAAAATCAACAACAATCCTTCCTAGCCACCTTGCACAAGTACTCTATGATTCCAAGTCAGATCTTCACTCCACCACCTCACGATCAACAAATCTAGGGATTCACAAGTCAGGAACTCGGATTTGCCAACACAGGAACCTCAACCTCGCTCAACCTTGCTCAAAGCTTTGATACCACTTGATGCAATCAAGGATGGAGAAAAATCAATGAGATCTGTCCAAACCTTGTAGCCATTATAACACAATGGAAGCAACAAGACAAATAGGAAGAAATGAGAGATTCATCCTATAATTATCACCAGAAAATCATCTACAACAGACCAACAATATGCAATCTCACATGCCAAGCCTACATGCCCGATTCAATTAGAAACCCTTACAATCCTAGCCAAGCTAAGCCAAATAATCTTATGAAGATCACATGTCCCTTATGAACAAGTCCATAAGCTTATAAAGCCATCTCAACATCAGGTCGACCTAGAAAAGATTACATTTCTCAATAATTGAGAAAACGTATTAGAACAAATAGGTCAGGACCCAAATCATCAAGAACAACATCCAAAGAAAGAAATATGAGATGTGATCATATAAGAAGGTCGGCATCAAACATAACATGATTGAGAAATGAGCTGGTATGACTATGTTCGGAAATACTAATCGCATGATTAGAAAATACAATGACTAACCGAGAAAATGAATAACAAGACAGTCTCACGAAGAATCTACAATATCTCATGCGGGATGAAACCAAATGATGTGCAATCATAGGATAAGATCCAACACGAAGCCAAGAACACACTGTAACGATCACATAAAAAATAAAAAAGCACAGATCAACCGCTAACAGAAACACCAGACTGATCAAACATGAAACAAATATTTTTGGTTGATGCAAGATTTCCAACAACCCAAAGATGATCTTGCATCACAAAAGGATGACAACGTTGCATTTAGTTTTTCATTTAGCTTGCATTCAACTTAGGTTTCATTTCATCCTTGCATATAGTGGATTCTCAAAGCTGGAAGCTTATCATTCACTATATTTCTTATGAATGAGGCAAAAATCATCAAGTGCCTAAACAATATCTAAGAAATGCTCCCCCAGAGGCTATTGATTTACCAGTTGTCATGCCCCTAATCTACCAATCTACAAATTAAATTGGCTATATCACATCACTCAATCACTCATCACTTGTCTTATACATGACATCTATCTTGAAACAAGACATTGTCACTAGTCTTATACAGGAGGGATCCTTCTTGAAACCAGACATGATTCTCCATCAACCATCTTTGTATCAAACATCGATCAATCCTCATATGACTCTCATCTATCATGAGGTCATGCATCACATCAACATATTTATTTTTTTGATCACATTGAATCAGGGCATCACCTTCACATCTTATTTATCGGGAGCTAAATCAGAAATGGTTAGAAAATCGCAAAATCTTTCCAATTTACCTCCTGACGGGGCATACATGTTGCTATTAGAAAATCTTCAAATATTGAACATTCTCAAATCTGTTGCATCAAACAAACCATCTGAGACATCGATTAAACCAATTTTCAACATCAGGAGCACTAATCAAATCACATCACCACACCAGACAAGGGCATTTAACAAGTATTCTTTGAATCAACATGCTGCCCACACATTGATTCAAAGAGGGGCAAAATGTATACACTAAAATTTGGTCCAAATGCATTTTTAATTAAATACCAGATATTTAATTAAGATCCTAAGTCTTCTATTATGTAATTCACAATCCCCCTAATGGGTTAAAATCACCTTTTTGAATACATTTTATTTATTTAAATTCCCCCATTTCCCTTCTAAATCTTTGATTAAATTAATTAAACTTAATTTAATCCTAATCCAAGATTTAATTTAATTTAATCTAGCCCAGATCCTCTCCTACACCCATCACCCTCATCCCACTAAGCCTACCCACTTGTCTTAAACCTTGATTAACCCCTTAAAAAGGTGATTCTTAACCTATTAGCACTAATTGGTTGCTCACACATGTGTGAGCAACCTTACCAAATTTCACCTTTTCAACAAATACTAAATTTGTTTAAACAAGGAATTCTTACACTCCTTACACCTCTTACACTTTCTAAAAGTGTTTCAATGGGCCTTCCTCTTACGTGGTTACTTTTGGTTACCCATGAAGCATCACATCACAAGTTGCTCCAACATGTGAGCAACTCTCTCTCTCTCTCTCTCTCTCTCTCATGTTACCTATGTGGCATCTACCTAAGATCCACATTACCAAGGCTCTCAAAAACTCTATAAATAGAGCCCTTCTTCCATGCATTTGGATCATCTCTTGTTTTAGTGTTATCATGCCCATTTTGCTTTCAAGCTCTCTCTTTTGCAATATAATAGCTTCATTATCATTGCTTGCATATCATAATAGCTTAGTATCATATAATTTTTCTTCACTAGTTTAAAAGCTTGCATTTACTTACTCATCATTTGGTTCATATTTTAAGTTGGTTCCTCATACCGATTTTGTGATTTCATGAACCTTCATTTAGTAGCAATAACAATCACCTCTTATTATCTTGCATCTCAATCATGTCTTTGGATATTATGTCTACTCCCATTTTAGTTAGTTTTCATGCATTTTAAGTATAAAAGCATCCCCCGTTCTTTGAGTTGTCATCCATGATTTGATCAAATGTGCCACAACCGATAGCCATTTAAGAGATCGAATTGGGGTCCTTGGAGATAGAGAACATGAGACGCTCTCGTTTGAACTATCTTGCTTATTGGCATTTGTGAATAGTTCAATGAATTAATGTTTCATGAGTATGTTCAGGGTTATTTTGATTTTGAACTAACCCTATTTCCTAACATAGAGGCTCCCATCGTCCCATCGGAGTGTTAAAATTTGAACCAGAAATATATATAAAGCAAGATACAAAACCACAATCCAATTACCCTGGAAAAACCCTCTTCGCAGAGGGAAACAACCCAACCCACGAAAGCATTACTCCTTTATTTATATTCAATGTATGAAATACAATAGATGAAGAATCTCGAAGGAAAGATAAAAGAATCAATAAATCCTCACTGATCGAGTGCAAGGAAAAGATTGCAGCTCTGTGATGATTAAGCACGAAGGAAAGCAGTCATGTTGTCTGCTCGTATACACAGGAGCTTATAGCATAGATCGAACAGTGCCTCACTGTCAGAACAATACACCATGAAAGACGTCGACACTCTGCAATGGCAATACGTAGGAAATGTACCCGCTCACTGGTTGAGCAATCACACAAATGCGGAGGCAACAACATATAGTAGAAAAGATACGCACTACAACCGCTCTTTCTTCCGTGATAATTTGTTGATCATACTCATGCGCTAAGTGAATACGCACAACCCTGGGAAAGAGGCGTTGAGCAAGGTGATGCTTCACCTTGCTTGGCATTACAGCCAGCAAGGTGAGGCACCACCGCTTTGCCGTTACAAGAGGAGGTGGTCTTCCGATGCCGAGAGACGACATGCCAGGTGTAGCCAAGTGTAGAATACGTAACTACATACTACGTAAGTAGTAAACCGATTAACGATGATTGTTGATGCACTACTTTAGAAACAATCACGACAGTCATGTAAAGTGCTTAACTGAAAATAACTGTTGGAGCAGTTACGCGAACTAGGAGAATACAAAATACAATAATTTCAATGAATACATTATTGTAATGGCGGGAAGAGAACCAATAGATTTTATATAGCAGCTACAAGATTCAACACTCCCTCTTAGCAAGATAGAGACCTTATGTGGAATTTACCTGAACAAATGTATTCAGCTGCAAAGGAACAACGTCAATAGACATACTCAATATATTTAAATTCCGTTATCTTATACAAAAGAGTTGACCAAGGCTAATCTAGAGGGCAACAATGAAAATCACAAACCATTCATTATACCTACATCTAGAGCATGAATATAACATATCACAACAAAATATTCAACATGATTATTTAAAGATCACAACCAAAATCATGGAATCCACATGAACAACTTCCACCATGGCTACTCCCAGAGGGTGGATCAAGGGCTTTCACCTCAAACTTCTCCCTGAGAAGAATGCATTATCACCTTGCCTACTCGCAGAGGGTGATCCCACCATACCTACA
>MU227859.1:4711446-4736805 GCA_018584345.1 Thuja plicata | reverse complement strand
AAAGACTACCTAAGAGCTAGTTATGAAGACTTTGACATTTGGCATTGATCAATGATCAAGCATCATAGATTCATACTATGAAATACCAGGATGGAGAGCGAGTCACACACATCATCAGAGATACCAAGCGAGGAGGCACAGTCACGCCCAGTGCAAGGTTCTACTACTAGGACTAGACCCTCTAGTTCCTCTTTCGTATTTGTTAGTAGAGCTGGGAAGAGGAAGATGTAAATGTGATGATGTATTTACTTCTAGTTTTGTAGAAACTATTTAGTACTATTTTACTTCTAGCCATCAACATCCCGCATGAGAATGCGATTTTGTACCCACTTTGCATTTATATGTATCTAAACTCAACTAGTTTCTTTTGTGTTCTCATTAATAAACTCATTGGATGCATCCTCTCATTGAATTTTGCAAAAAAAATGCATTTCTAATTTAAATTAAGCTGTTTTTTAAGTTCCCGAGTTTTTCCCCATTTGTTTTTTCAGGCCTTGGTGAGTTTTTGCCGAGTGCGAGTTTTGCAACCTTGGTTGAAAGAATTGAATAATGCATATATTGTGAAGTTTGTTTTTCAAAGGCAAGGGATCTCCTGAACTCAATATGGATTGCTGCTTAAATAGTTTCGGAGTATGTGGGTCTTGGGAATTGTACCTTTCAAAGGGGTCATGAGACAACATGATGGAACACTATGGATGTAGCTCAACATGGATTGTTCTCTAGTAATATGGGAGATTTGTGATTTAAGAAAGAGGTGGTAACTTGGGAACTTTGGAATTTAGCTTGTGAGATACACCCTTTTGAGGGTAGCGAGGCAGCTTGATAGAGTTCTACCTGGTTTAGGAATTGTTTTTTCAAAGAATAACTTCTAAAGAATATGTGTGTTTGTTTTGATCAACATGTTTTGTTGTGTGAAATGTTAACCTTAAGTAAAATCTAAAACTTAAGTGGGAGTGTTGCAATATAAAGCTTATACATATTGTAATCAAGTCACCTTTATAACTTGTAATTTATTATTCTTATTAAAAACAATTAATTGCATTCCCATAAAATGGTGGTTTGGAAAGTTATATTTAAAAAGCTTTATAAAAACCATATTGTAGTAAATTCCCGAATGAATTCAATGATATGATTATTATATGTATTTCTTTTTTTTATTGTGCAAACATAAATGTCATTTTTCATTTAGCTCCCATTGAAACCCTCGAAGATGATTCTTTAAATATACCTTTTATACTGGTTATTAACTTAATACCCAAATTGTGTACCCTTTCATTTTGACCTAATGACCAAGCTCAGGAGAAAATCTTAACATGTCGGTCCACCTAGAACAGGAGTATACAAAAATAAGGATTCCTTGTAGAGGAGATTTTCAGTGACTGCTGCGAAGGGGGAACAGTGTTTGCAATACATGCTTATTGATTTCACTGCTACGGTGCAACCTACATCTGGTCTAGACTAAGAATAAATTCTAGATTATCTAATATACCAAATAAGATATTCAGTGGCAATTTCGAATAAAGACAGTTAACAACCTGTGATGTAGCTAAAAATTACATATTTCAAGGGGAAATTTTTCTGCAAAACAATCCTAAATTTAATTAGCATCACCTGCTAAAAAACTTGGGAAGCCCTAAACACGAATACACTAAATAAATAGAAGCTTACCAAAAAAAAGTTAATTGCAACTTCAAATTACAGCCAAAACTTTAACAAAAAGAAACAGGGATTTCTGAAGCAAGTTATGTACAGATTATTGTGGGAAAACACGACAATGAAATATTAGTTCACAGACAAAGCTCTATACATTAAGGTGTGTAATGCATGTGTGTAGTGTATAAAGTTCATAGGAGCATTAATCGTTTTGGGAATAAATGGGCAAAACCAGAGTAGGATTTTTTGAAAAAATCGGAAAAAAACAGATTTAGGGTTTAGGGTTTAGGGATCACAAATGACAAATTACTATCCTGTTTGCGGTGATACAAACTACAGGCAGGCACGGCGAATAAATAGAAAAACCTGGCAATTTTTGGCACGGTTTAGGGTTTTTTCCCAGCAAAAATTTTGCATGATTAATCACAATTTTTTGCAAGGAGTAATCGCGATTTTTACCGATTATTTGGCATAAAAACCTCAAAAAATCGTTGACTAAAGTTGACCAAAAAATTCTATTTTTGGGGGGAATTGATCAGCAGAAAGCCCGAGTCACGATTAATCGGGAATAATGGGATTAAATGCAGATTTCTGCTTCTATGGTATAAACTATATTTGGTGAAGGCCTTTTTCCTAGCCAAGGAGAGTTGAACCCTTAGGACCGGGTCACAGCCAACAAGCATCCCTGAGAATTGAATCTGGGTTACCAAGGGTAAACTCTCACCAATTTACTACGAGACCTTCGCCCAGCCGACAGAATGGACTTATTTTCTATTTGCTCTCCTTATTTGCAGTTTTAATTATGTGAAAATTGTTTTGTTTAAGAGATATCAACTAGTACAAAGTGGCTCTCATAGTTGCAGACCTCTTAATGGCTTTTTGAGTTCAAAACAAGCAGCAATCACAAATTCCCATGTTTTCTCACCCGGTTCTCTTAGGGCAGAAAATCGGGTATTTTAGATCAGATGCTCTTTTCAGTATTGGGTTGAGTTGTCATTGTAGCCAAATTGAATAACAAACACAACATTTCTTCTATCAGACTAAGTCTTACTTTCATACGGGGAAAAATGTTAAGCAAGATCAAACGGCCATTCACAGTTCGAAAAAAAACAATGAATAAACATAACTCTTCAACCCACAAAAGGAAAAGATAAAGTGCAACTGCGTGAATGTTCATTCACCATTTTAAGCTACAGAAAAGCGGAAAGAATAGAGTATACGTGATGAAATAGTTACCTCCCAAAGTTCCAATTGCCCATACCCAAAGGATCCTCACACCAGCGTTCTCCCCAAACATATTATTATCTCAACGATAGAATACCCAGATGCCCTTAATTTATATTTTTCTATCTAGGCGCTTTACGACCCGAACCTTTTTACACAATATATATCACCATAAAATAATATAATACTTTATGCCCCAATTTAATTGTACCAAATAAGTCCAATGTGCTCGTGGGCTCCATAATCGTATAAACTCTTGGGTATATGGACAAGATACTCTCAAGTAACAGGACATTCTCGGGAGGGCAAGGCAATGGCATCCTTGTGCAATCCATTTAGGACTTCAGGTGTCTCCAACTGTATTAATGCACTGACCTCTTCGAAAAGGATTCCACCTCGGAGTCCTTGGGATGGAGGACGTCCGTGCTCTCAAAGGTGTTCCAGAACCACGATAAGGTGCAGTGCGGAAACCAATAATTCCAATGTCGCATTTAAGACTTGCAGGAATTGCAAAAAGCAGTTTGATCCACTGAAGAACCACCCTCGTGCATGTGGCTACCATACTGCACATTTTGGAGGTAATCCCTGTGGTACACAGTGCACAATCCGTGTTTTCAGAAACATGTCTATATTTATGTTGTGTGTGTTTCTTTGATTTTAATGAATAAGGTATTCCTGGCATTGTTAAATGTTAGAATTTTATTTGGAGGAGTGGATTTTCCCTGGTGACCACCTATCTTGAAAGTAATGTTTCATAGGCCATACCCATCCGGTAAGAAAACTTTCTTGTTGTGTTCAAGCTTAGTTCTACGTCTTAGTAACCAGCTCCATAGTGCATTATTCTGTGTTTTACGAAACATGTCTGTAGATATGTTAGAATTTGATTTGTGATGGAACAGATTTTCCTCATGGTGCATACCCATCTTGAAAATAATATTTGATTGGCCATAATCATCTGATAAGAAGCCTTTACTGTTGTGTAAAAGCTCCGTTCGGTGCCTCAGTAGCCGACTATTGACATATCTTAATTGTTTAATTGTTGAAAAGACGATTAGTGTGGTTGACTGCTCTACGGCTCCAGAGTTTAGCAGCGTTTTATTCTTGTGGACAGCTAAGATGCTCCAACATGTGTGGCTGCAAAAAGGGATGAGACCAGGTGCAATCCAGGGGTAGCTTTTGGATATTCCTCAGATGTTGGATCCTTGATGCGTGTACATGCCAATAAATGCAGCGTAAGAATGTCGACAGAAGGTTACACACTGATGAAGGAAAGTTTCAAGACTGAGATCCTAAAGAATGTTCATTTGTCGAATAAGGAATCAGTTTATCGAGATGACGAGATGTACAGGTGGAAAGATCTGTATTCACTGTTCTTTCAGCTTTGAGCATATATTTGTCATTGGTGCTTAACCCATTATAAATTTTCTATTCAAATGCCTGCCCTCAATCGATCCTTTTGCTATAAGAACCTGAAATAATTCCCTGGTCATCAAGGGAATTCTGAGGAGAAGTAAACAAAAATCGAGCGATGAGCATCAACAAAGGTAATTCCAAATGTCAGATGAATTTTAGTCAGATCGTAGAACTTGTCTATAAATATCTAAGACTATCTCCAGCTATATTCACCTCCCTGCTATACCTGCTAGAGATATTTTTCCTACGAAAAAAACAAGAAAAAAATACGATTAAATGTGTATATCAGCCTCTACAAAGGGCACCGTGTCAAACATATGCTCAAAAGACGAGGATATTTAAAAGATTTACTATGCATTCTGAAACCCTTTGCCCACTTGACTGTGCTTAGACTATGGGCAATGCATAACTTATAACCCCCTCAGGACTAAAATCTCCATCTCGAAGATAGAAAATGGATCTATATAATAAGGATCACTAAGGCATATAGGTATATTCAATGAAAAGCTTTATATTAAAAAAATGATCAAGGAAGAACATTTAAAACAGTAAGTTCAAAATACAGAAAACCCTTGTGCAAGCCTCAAAGTTCTTGCACTGTTTTATCCCTGATGGCTAGCCTCTGGGATTATTATCTGAAAGCTATTGATTCACGTGTTTTCTTTCAATCCAATTTCAAGATCATTGGCACGGTAAATCATCAGGTAACAGACTCAAGACAGTGTGACACTAGAAGCCATCGATTTCCTTTCACATATGTTTGCCATCATATCTAAAAGAAGGCCATAATTTTTTAAGATCTTTTGCTGTCCTTCGACAACGGGTACCGTCACCTATATTTTCTTTACCTCAACAACCTGTAGTCAGCAAAGAAATATGTAATTACCAGGATACTTAGGTACTGTCTAAACCCATCCATCAAATTTATTGCCCTGCCAGAAGTTAGCAATGTTGCTAAAGGCAAGTGTAATTAGGTGAAAGAGGACTTATTGCCTTACTGGCAGGCTCATTGGCACGTTCCTTTGAATTGTAGCATGACAAAAGATATGTTATCCATGGGCCATAGTATTAAAGCTTGGACACAGCTTGAAATTGCAGGGCACATGTTAGGCTTGGACTTGGCTTTGAGCATGGGGCGAAAAAACCTCTACATGACTTGACAAATTAAAATACCTTAAATTTTGAACAGAAACTCTGAATTAAACTCTGGAGTAGCTACTAAAATTGAAGTCTTCAAATTAAAAAGTGTCAGGCACATAAGACTTTTGTTGCAGGGTCTAATATTTGGTCTAACAATTCATGATGTAGAGTTTTCAGTTCATTTTTTTTAATATATATTGTTATGTTTTTGTAAAATAATGTGGATCCAATCATATGACTCGATGAACTGAAGGGAAAATATGGCAAGTATACAGGTAACTTGGCAAATATGAAAAGGCTAATAACTAACATCAATCTCGTTCAACTTCACATTCACCTTCAAATGATTTTTTATGAATTGATAAGAAAACTGCATTCTCTATGCAGGCAGCAAAGGTAGAACTTCACTATGTGAAGGTTATGTTTGTCTCAAATATCACACTCATCTCTGCAGACATAAAAAAATACCATCTTTGGCCTCCGTACAAGGGTGGCCATCAAATTTAACCATTTGAGCTAACAAGACTTTTGCAAAGGCTGAATAAACTCCCTTGTCAGCCTGGTGGAGGAGGTGAAACTCGCTGCTACCATCTCATCTTGTGAAACTGTGAGCTTGGCAGAGACACACAGAATCTGAATACTATTTTTACCTGACATCAAGCCATTCAATCTTTGAGGAAATCTATCTTTGTGGCCAACGCATCTGGACTTGTTATAGAAGTTTTTTCTGTTCTTATCAGTTTGCAAATCTGTTAAACTGTTTTGGATGTATTACGAATACTCATGGCTTCTGTTCAAATTTTGCAGACCGAAACAGTGCAAGTCCTAAACTTGGTTGATAGAAGCTCTTCTGAGTTTAACTTTAACCTTTATGTCTGGATGGGATATGCATAGTACGCAAAAAGAGAGATACTTCTATATGCTCAACAGTAGTGAATCAATTTTTCTGCTCCAGTTTTTACTGGTAGTTTCATAGGAGTTTAGCTCTATGGGTATTTGCACATTTCAATAGTCTGTCCTGATTGGCCATCCAAGTGAAAGTCAAGTGTGTGTTTATCTATTCAAGTTGGTGACTTTGTAAAGAAAGTGGTTTGGTCGTTTGGACAAGGAGCCATTTCCACAAAAAAGTCATGCTATATTTTTATGGGCTTAATATACAAGAACTACACTAGTGGAAGTGGGTACCATTCCATAGATCCCTGCTTGATCTTTTGGTGAAGGATTAATGTCCACGAGTAAGAAGTTTCATGTTCACTGTTGTATATCATGTGTGTGCATGTCTGATAAGTCTATGCAAGTTCCAATATAACATAAGAATTTATTTCGTATCATTACATTTTCTGAAAATAGTTTATTCTTATTTTCCTAGGCACATGTTGATGTTAGTTTCTTTCCAGGGGAAACAAGGAGAAAGTTTGAAAGCGTGCATACTGGGGGGACCATGAGTACACCAGATGGAGGCAAAATATCTCAATATTGGCACTGTTGTGGCTCTGAAGATCCTTTTGATGTCGGGTGTGTTGCAGCACCTCATTCTTCATATGATGACTAAGATTTCATGTTATTTGTTATGGAAATGGTGATGTTACTTGATGCAGATTGAACCTCTGTTCTCTGCAAGCAAGTCTCAGTAACGCTGTTCATTTTTATTCTTAGTACTTTCCATGATGTACTCTACCTTATTCATTCTCTGAAAAAAACAAAAAGAACAGTAAATACATCTTTCTATTTATAAGCCCACCGATATGCAGAACAGATTCGCCGAGTCAGAATGTATATGTTCAGTCCAGAAATCACAAACAGCAGTATTAACTTATCTTTCATCAAACCAAATAAAAACAAATTGCAGATTGGAACCAAAAATTCTCTCCAAACTGAAAGACCAGCAGCTAAAATCATCTCCACAACAAGAACACCAAAAATTCCTAAAATAAGGAGTCACCAAAGAAATCAAAACCCAAAAATAAGGACTGCCTGAAACAGCAGTTACACCCCACAACCCCACAAACAGTTACAAAATAGCTGACAGAGAGTGGGGATCTGCATCTTAAACAGCCATTAAATTATTACTCAAGAATCATTAATTCTTTGGAATCCATTTCTTGGCCTAGCATTTCTAAAAGCTTTTATTGTTTTGTTAGAAACTAAAATTCAAAATTTGATGGGAATACTAGTTTGGAAAGGTTCTTATTAAGCCTACCCTGGTGATTGTTATATTGTAACTAAATCAAGCAAGGTTACAGGTGTATGGGGGAGTGTAGTAATTTGTTTTAAGAATGTTTTTTATTGTTTTATATAGAAGTTTGGCTGGGATTAAAGAATTGCGAGTACTTTTCCTTTTTGGCCTTGTTAATGATCATCCGAATTTTGCACAAATGACTCATCCTAAGAGCCTTACTATGCATTAAAGGAAACGGAAATATGCGTTGTGGTGCGGGAGCGCACAGGTGGACTGGCGATCAGCACTGACCAAGAAGAAAAGAAAAAATCTTTAGTTTGTTTCCTTCAGTTTCATTCTAGTTTGCTTTGGCAACTCTCTGTTCTGCTAGCTGTGACAAGCAAGTTAAAATATAAACTTTCTTTTGTTGATCTGTTAAGTAAAAGCTTTGGTTTGAGGCATGCAATCCATCAAATTACAAAGCATAAGATTTTATTAAAGGTTGTAGTTGCAACTGGCCAAGCATACATGTATGCAAATGTGGAAGCACAGACAGGGCATATAAACTGTTTGACAGAATGCCTCCGCGATGTCTCATGGAAATCCATGATTGCGGGATATGCACAGAATGGAATTTGTTGAAAAGGCTTTAGAAACTCTGAAGAAAGTCCAGATGGCAGGTGTAACGCCAAATTCCACGTGTGCCAGCATTCAATAAAAGACATTGCAGGAATTTGAAGAGGCAGCACTGAAGATGACAGAGGGCTGTTTTGAAAAGATAAACATATGAAAACAGCAGTTGCGTAGGGGAACAGGGGAGACCGCAAGGAGAAAAGGAGGAGAGGGGCATAAAAGAACAGAAACCCCTGCGTGAAGAGAGAAGCCTGCACAGTGTGAAGTGAAGTCTTCATTACAGGCTTAACCTCAGATTTCAGATTTAAAAATCAATAAAATTTACAAAGCAAAGTAAGGCGCAGGAAATAGAGAGAGAATGCACATGGATTGAAGATTAAAAGATTGAGAATTGCAGGGTGCATAAGGAAGAGCCTGTGAGAAGAAGAGCAGAGGAGGGCGAAAATATGGACTGATAAAAATAAAAAGGATTGAATTTGCAGATTAAAGAATATTAAAATCTTGAGATTTGAGTGGAACAAGATAGACAGAAGAGGGTATACAATTTAATGAGAGGTTTAGTGGCTGATTGAAGACAAAAGTGCAGATTTTTAAACAAAACTGCAAGAAGAGAACAGAGCCTTTGGACAGGAAGCTGAGGAGGAATAAATTGACTCTGCAAATAATAGAGAAGTTTGGAGAAGAGTGGGGTCTCTCAAGACAACAGGGCAAGAAATCTACATTATGGAGAGGCAGATTTGAATTTATTAATTACAATTATAATAAGTTCATTTTTAATTGAGGAGTTTGCTATGAGTAAGCTGGTGAATAATTTGCTGATACAAGTAAATGAGATTTATGTTTAGTTGGGTATTTAAAAAGTACTTTTGGAGGAATTTGTAGGCTCCCGGATTGGGCTTATCCCCAATAGTCTTGCCTCGTGTTGTTAGGGGAGATGCATTTTATTAAAGAATAACAATAAGAAAGCAAAACGGATTAAATTCATGGCAATGGCACCATGCTTGTTTTTTATACTAACATCAAAACAAAACGGAATACTTTTGCAATGGCAATCTTCTATACCACAAAAACTTGTTCACACTTAAGGTGTGAAGCCCTTAGACACCAACAAGAGATGCTTTCGAACTTTGGCTACCTAGAGGTATAAAGAGAACATTGATAATGAAGTACTTCAGTCTCTTTCTTTGTCTGTGTCTTAAATGGTTACAACTAGATAGATAGGGCATGCTTATGGAATTCTGTCTTCTCTAACATATAGAAGATACATGCCATGATTATAGAGAGGATAGGGTTCTGTCTCAAAAACCTTCTGCAATCATGGTGATTTCCTCTCTAGGAAATAAAGATTTTAATTTTCAGGACTTTTTTGCACTCAATTGAGTCAAACAATTGGTGGTTATCAAAGCTGTTTGTACATATTCGAAAAAATCCTTTCTAACAATTTTCAACAAATATGTAGCCTTTTGAAGCATATGGCTTTATCTCTCTGATTTAAAATTTGAGCTTCTGGGATTTATAAGGTTAGTGTCAGAAGAGTAGAGTCAATTTTCCTTTTGTTCCTTGCCGACATATATCATTTTTCATCAAATAATATATAACATTATAGTAAAAATCAATAGTTATGCCTAACTGTACACTTGATCCTAATTGATGCTTTAAACCTTTAAATAGCTGATAATACACATTGTGCACACATCTATAGAGAATCGTCCGTTTTGTAACCCATTAAGATAGCTTTTGTTATTGTTTGCAAACAAATTGAAAATGGTTCTTTAATGTTTAATAGCTTCAATTTGCTTGTAACATTTTCTAGTTTTATATTGTTGAACCATTAATGGATGCATTAACCTAATCTGAAACTGAAATAATTAGAACATAGACATTGTTTAAATTCAAATATTTGATTTTAAACTAACAAAGACATACTCCTACTTCATTGGGCGATAGAGTCATAACAACAAAGAGGAAGAAAAATACATTTAGCATAGCATCAACAAAACTAGGTTTATAGTCGTATAGAAAACATACATTAGATTTCAATAATAATAAACATACATAATTATCCATAAGCAAAACTACGATTACCCATATAGGTTGAAAGTGTTACATCCCTTCCCTGGAGACCTTTCATATAACTATTTCATGGGAAGTATGAAGTCAGTTAATTTTGAGGATTATTGATTAATGAAGTTATAATGTTTAATTATGAGGATTATCGATTCATGAAGTTATTTTGCTTAATCATGAGAATTGTTGACTAAATGATGTTTTAAATATTCAAGAATGAATATTGTTGTATATCGACAACTTGATGATAATCTATATGATTTTATTTTCTCTAAAATGTTATTAAAAAATATGTGCATGGATAATTCGTTCTTTCAATAGCGGATAGAGGAGAAGATCACCCTTACGAAGGGAGGGAGAGTATCATTAGCGAGAGAGTGCAGACATGAGGTGAAGGGTCAGAGCTGCCATCCGAGTAGGAACCCGTAGCTAAGTATCTTTGTCATAAGGTCACCTTGTGTTAGGGTTAGGTTTGATCATTGGTCACCTATTGTCGAGGAAGGGTTGGAAGTCCTTTCATCATTAGTCTTTTAATATAAAATAAAATAAAATATTCTTTGATAAGAATTTACTTATAAAAGGAATTTACCCTGAGCATCTCCATTATCTCTTAGGTTTTCTGCCTTTGCTCTTAGTACATTGGTATCTCCTCCATGTACAAGCTTCAACTTATCCCACATTTGCTTTGCAGAGGTGCAGGTTTTTACATCTTCAAACTCAACATTGGAGAGTGTTGATGCAAGTTCTATCATCATGCAGTTATGTTCATGTTTTACTCTTAATCGCTCAAGAGTGTGAGGTCTTGTAGCCAACACATATTCAGTATCTAAGTATTGAACAATATCATTTCCAATACCTGATAGGTGAAGTCTTATTCTGTTTTGCCATGATGTAAAGTTGTCTTTATTCAACTTGGGCACATCTCGTCTGTTCATCTTGTGATATTTTGCTTGAGCTGTTAAACTCCCTTTCTAAGCACACAAGCTCTAATACCAATTGTTAGTAATAACTGAGAGGGGGGTGAATCGGTGGCCTCAAAAATATTCCAATAATCAACCCAAAAAAAAACTTAGTACCACAATATTAAGCCTCTAGTTATCTTCAGTCCTATAAAATGAATGCCTTCAAATACTTTTATTAAATTACTATTGCTCGAAATGCTTTGTAAAACCTTCTACTGTACATTTACCGAATATCAGTCTGTTAATTTACCGAAAGACGGTAAATTATCTAGCGTATACCAAATAATCCAATTAAGTTAACTGTAATGTAAAACACTAAAGTAATGACTCATAAACACATTGACATATGAATTTTTAACGTGGAAACCCTGTTAAGGGAAAAACCACTTGGGATCGGTAACCCAAAATTTTCACTCTTCTGAAGTGAGCTCGGTGAAGAGCCAACCCTGTTAAAGGTTACAAACACACTATTAGGTGTGACCTTGTTAGAGGATTTAAAAGTTTAGTCTGTCACTTGATATCAGGCATCTTTATGCTACCTTCCTTGATCAAACACTCACTTCGCCTGTCAATAGGTATCAGACATCTCATGCTATCTTTATGATCAAACTTTTTGATACTCCTTGGGATGTGTCTCAATATAGAAAGGATCTTTAAATCTCGCTCGATTAAGAGACTTTCTGAATCAATGGTTAAACTGAAACAGTATGATCTGTTCACATATACAACTTATAATTGCAGATTTTCAGATCTATTGTAATCTCATAAAACTATTCTGGTCAATATATCTTGGTTTATACCTTTGCCCCACTTTGATTCTGCTCGGTGATGCTATGCTCTGTTGCTCGGTGTCCACAGAAAACTTTCGCTCTTTCCTCAGCTTGTTGATTAGGACTGTATGAAGTTGCTCTTCATCAGTTTCTCTTCAGCATCCTCTTTTCATTCACCCACCACACCAATTCGTAATGAATTGAGTTGTCTCTTCATAGACATGATATCACCGTTGTTAGGTTCTTGATTTTTTTGATCTTGGCGTGATCCACAATTCTCGCCAATTAGATTTAAAAGAAAAACTCTCATTTTATCTCGTAGAGATCTTCTTGCCAACTGGACAAAACAACTTTAAATCCCTTACTTATCTTTGGCTTTATCTTGTCGATGAAAACAAAGATAACTACCAGTTAAGTCCATATTTAGCTCTGCCACCGAGATATTTTATCGTTTATGAACTCAAGTTAATTTCGGTGTTTAACTCTTTGATAGCTTCGGTTAACACTCCAGTTCTCCTCGGTTTTCTCCGTCGGTTTACACTATGTTTCTAGCTGTCGGTTATGCTTGTGATTCTGCTCGTCGGTAATTCTTGTCGGTGTTCTTGCTCGGGCATCACTATGACTTGACTTTCGGTGATCTATGTTCGTCGGTGTCCACTGACCGTCGGTGTTTGAAGTCATAATGTGAATGCTTGTCTTTTATGCATTAACGAAAGCATAATCTTTTTCTCTTTGATTCTCTGAATTCTTTGACACTTTGATTATAACAGATTAGATTATATCAAGTTGACATCAATGACAATACAATCCATTAACTGATTTAATGTCTTTCATTATCCTTCTGCATATCGGTGATCAACTTAATATCTTCAAACATTCAATCAGTTACATGTCATCAATCTCTCCCTTTGGCATTGATGGCAACATACTACATTATCATACTATACTATCACTAATACAATATGAAATATACGGTTTCATCAAGCTTTCCTAATGTAACTATTACAAATGTTTGACTCTCGGTAAGCTCAAAAATAGCTTAGATTTGTTTCCTGCAGAGTGGTTGTCTTCAATCTTCAATCCCTTCTCTGGATAGATAATCTCTTTTTCCTTTGACAACAATCTTTCTCTTTGTTTGAACTCTCTCCCTTTGTTACTTCTATCTCTTAAATGGATATTTCATATGTAATCAATTTCTCCCCCTTAGAATATTAATTAACTCTTCCTTCTGATTCTCAGAAACTTCTCTTCATGGATAATGATATAATCTCTCCTTTTATGATCATCTCTCCTTTTATATGATAATGGAATCATATCTCCCTTTGTATGATAATGAGATCATATCTCCCTTTGTATGATAATGAGATCATCTCTCCCTTTGACAACAATGCCAAACAAAAATTCTTCTCCTTGTTGTATCATCTATATCATGTACCATCCCTTTGCATAATATATTCCTTGAACTTCCCTATCCATCAGCAATACAATGTCTCTGGTTTTCAGTGTAAATATGTACCCTGTTATGTAAAGATATATCTATTGTTGTTCATCTCAGTGTTTGCATCAACATGACTGATCTTCAGATGTGGTATAGACTGATGCAACCTCCTAATCATCTTACTGGCCTATAGACAAGGGTTGGACCCTTAGTCTCTGTCTCGGATACTCAAATGTATCATTCGGTAATGGTTTGGTGAATATATCAACTAACTGTTCCTTTGATTGAACATATTTTAGTGTCACTTCCTTTGCTTGCACTTGTTCTCTTAGATAGTGATACTTGATAGCAATATGCGTAGTCTTAGCATGCATGACTGGATTCTTAGAAATGTTAATTACACCGGTGTTATCACAATAGATAATTATTGGTTCAAGGATCTTAATATTCATTGGACTTCCAACAATTGTTTGATCCGTGCAATATTAGAGCAATTTGCAGCAACAACCACATACTTTGCTTCTGCAGTTGACTGAGAGATGCATCCTTGCTTCTTGTTGATCCATGTGACAAGTCTGTCACCCATGAAGAATGTTCCTCCAGTTGTGCTCTTTCAGTCATTAATGTTTCCAGCCCAATCAACGTCTGTATAGACTTGTAGCTCAAATTTTCCTTCTCTTTTGTACCATAAGCCATAGTCCTTGGTGTTCTTCAGATATCTCAAAATTCTCTTTACAACAGTCATATGTGATTCTTTGGGATTAGCAGAGAATCTTGCAACTATTCCAACTGCGTGTACTATATCTGGTCCGGTGTGAACAACATACATCAATTTGCCAATCATTGATCTATATAAGGTTTGATTTACCTCATTGGATTTGTCTTCTTTTGTCAGCTTACATCCGGTAGCCATAGGTGTTCCAACTGGTTTGGAATCTTCCATCTTGAATATCTTCAGCACTTCCTTGATGTATTTAGACTAAGTGATGTATATGTCTGCATCTTGTTGAAGAATCTGTAGACCAAGAAAAAATTTGATCTCTCCAAACATAGACATTTCAAATTCCTTGCTCATTTCATTAGCAAAGGATATGCACAACAATTCATTTCTCCCAAAAATGATATCATTAACAAAAAATTCACCAATCAGAATATTACCGTCGGTATCTTCTTTTAAGTACAGATTGTTATTTTCACTTGTTCTAACAAATTTTATGCTAATGTGATATGAGTGAAGTCTTTCATACCAGGCTCTCGGTACTTGTTTTAATCCATACAAGGCTTTATGTAGTCTACATACCATGTTTCTCTTGTCTGGATCAACAAACCCTTCTGGTTGTTCAATGTATACCTCTTCTTCTAGTATTCCATTTAGGAATGCATATTTGACATCCATTTGGTATACCTTGAATCCTTTAAATGCAACATAAGCAAGTAGTATTCTAACTCCTTCTAGTCTAGCAACGGGTGCAAAGGTTTCTCCATAATCAATACCTTCTTCTTGTGCATATCCCTTGCATATTAATCTTAGTTTGTTTCTAGTGACTTCTCCATTCTCATTCAGCCTATTTCTGAATATCCATTTGGTACCGATGACATTGTTGTCATCTGGTCTCGGTACTAGTGTCCATGTATTGTTCTTCTCAATCTGTTCTATTTCCTCATTCATGGCACTTACCCATTCTTCATTCTCAAGTGCATTGTTAACAGATTTAGGCTCAAAATCACAAAGTAAACATCTGGTGTTAAGTGACTTACTTCTTGTTCTTGTTCCAACCTTTTTGTCTCCTATGATTTGATTATGTGGATGATGTCTTCTGACATACTTGGCAAGTTTCGGTTCAGCTCTGTGTTCATCATTCTAATCATCTTCTTCACCTTCATTCTCATCTCCATTGTTCAGAACATCATCTTGAGGATTATCCTGATTGTCAGTAATTGCAACCTGTTGCTCGGGTGCAATGTTCTGATGCTTAGGAGCGACACACTGTTGCTCAGGTAGAGTGTCAAGTTTTGTATAAACAAACTTGTTTTAGTCCTCTAGTTCCTTTTTGCTTTCCTTATCATTCTTTTCTGCAAATTCATCTATTTTTACATTTGCACTTTCAATGATCTTGTTAGATGACTTGTTAAGACATTTATAAGCCTTGCTTTTGGTTGAGTACCCAAGAAAGATACCTTCTTTACTTTTGCAGTCAAGTTTTCCATTTCTATCATCCTTCAATATATAACATTGACTACCAAAAAATCTGAAGTAACTTACATTGGGTGTATGACCATACCAAAGCTCATGCGTCTTCTTTGTGTCCTTCAATTGTACTTTGTTTAGTGTGTAGACAACAGTACTAACAACTTCCCTCCAAAAAGTTTGAGTGATGTTTTTCTCAATCATCAATGTTCTTGCATAATCAACAATTGATTTGTTTCTCCTTTCAGCAATTCTATTTTGTTGTGGTGTCCTCGGTGCAAAAACCTGTCTATTAATTCTATGCTCATTGCAATAGTTAGTGAATTCTTCTGAAGTAAATTCCCCTCCTCTATCTGACCTTAAGCATTTCAATTTATTTTCACTTTATTTTTCTACCATTTCTTTATACCATTTAAACATCTTAAATGCTTCTGATTTATCTTTTAAAAACATGATTGTCATCATTCTAGAAAAATCATCAACAAAGAGAATAAAATACCTATCTCCATAGTAGCTCTTTGTCCTCATGGGTTCACATAGATCTGTATGGACTAATTCTAGAATTGCAGTAGATGTATGGGGTTTACTCTTGAAACTAGACTTTGTCATCTTACCTTTTTGACAATTCTTGCACATGATATGTGCAGGCTTAGTCATGCTTGGTAAGCCTCTGACATTCCTTATGTTGCTTATCTTTATTATGTTGTCAAAGCTCACATGACACAATCTTTTGTGCCACAACCATATGTCTTCGTTTCTAGCCATTAAACAAGTGTTAGTGTCATCAAGATAGAAAATGTTACCTTTTGTCTACTCACAGGTACTAATCAACCTTCCTGATTCATTGTAAATCTTTGCCTTCTTATTTTCAAATAATACTCTGTGACCTGAATTGTTAAGCTGTGAAACACTTAACAAATTATAATTCGGTCCTTTGACCCTGTAGGCATTTTCACATTTTATCAGGTTATTTAACATTATGGTTCATTTACCTTCAACTGGACAAGGTGTATCATTTCTCATTCTTACTGAACCACCATTATAGTATTCAAAAGTCTCAAACTTTTGTTTGTCACCGGTCATATGGTGAGTGCAGCCACTATCTATGATCCAGACATCATTTTTACTAACTTTAGATATGAGTGCAGTTTCTACATACCTTTCTTCATCTTCATCTAAATCATCCTTCATGGCTACAAATACAATCTCGATGTCTTCTTCTGATTCGGTGTCGATGTCATCAGCTTTGTTCTCAACTAGGTAACAAGCTTTCTTCCCTTTGTCCTTGTAGTCTCGTATATCTCTATTGTTAGATTGTCGGTTGCTTCGGTAATCTTTGTTATCACCTTTATCAAACTTCTCATATGATCTGTCATTTCCTGTGTCATCTTTTCTTCGGTTTGGACATCTTGCAGCAAAGTGTCCAACCTCTTTACAATTGAAACATACAAGTGGTAATTTACTTTTGTATCTACCTTTGCCTCTCTGCAATCTTTTGGCCATAAGTGCTTCAATCTCATCAAGTCCTTGATCCTTATTATCACTGTCACTATCATTTCTAACAGCATTGCTATGACTTGAGTTACTTATCTTTAGAGAAGATTTGAATGCAGATTCTATAGATGGTAAGACACTATTATCAAAGGTGTTCATCTCAAATGAAATTAGTCTACCAATCAAACTATCTAGAGTAACTGTATTGTTTGCAACTGCTCTCATTTCTTGAATATCAGAAACTCTAATAGCATATACAGGCAATAAGGTTCTTAAGATTTTGCTTACCCCTGTCTCTTCTTCAAGTACACCTTCAACTCCTCGGATAGCATTTACTACCTCTTTGATTTTGCAGCTATACTGAGTGATGTTTTCTCCTTCTTTCATCCTTCTGTCATCAAACCTCCCTCTTAGGCTTTCTTCCTTTGCTCTGAGTACATTGGCATCTCCTCCAAGTACAAACTTCAACTTATCCCACATTTACTTTGCAGAGGTGCAGGTTTTGACATCTTCAAACTCAGCATCAGAGAGTGATGATGCAAGTTTTGTCATCATGCAATTATGCTTATGCTTTACTCTTAATTGCTCAAGAGTGTGAGGTCCCGTAGGCAACACAAATTCAGTATCTAAGTATTGAACAATATCATTTCCAATACCTGATAGGTGGAGTCTTATTCTGCTTTGCCATGATGCAAAGTTGTCTTTATTCAACTTGGGCACATCTCGTCTGTTCATCTTGTGATATTTTGCTTGAGCTGTTAAAATCCCTTTCTAAGCACACAAGCTCTGATACCAATTGTTAGTAATAACTAAGAGGGGGTTGAATCAGTGGCCTCAAAAATATTCCAATAATCAACCCAAAAACAAACTTAGTACCACAATATTAAGCCTCTAGTTATCTTCAGCCCTATAAGATGAATGTCTTCAAATACTTTTATTAAATTACTACTGCTCGGAATGCTTTGTAAAATCTTCTACTGTATATTTACTTAATAACAGTCTGTTAATTTACCGAAAGATAGTAAATTATCTAGAGTATACCGATCAATCCAATTAAGTTAACTGTAATGCAAAACACTAAAGTAATGACTCATAAACACATTGACACATGAATTTTTAACGTGGAAACCCTGTTAAGGAAAAAACCACTTGGGACCGGTAACCCAAAATTTTCACTCTTCTGAAGTGAGCTCGGTGAAGAGCCAACCCTGTTAAAGGTTACAAACACACTGTTAGGTGTGACCTTGTTAGAGGATTTAAAATTTTAGTCTGTCACTTGATATCGGGCATCTCTATGCTACCTTCCTTGATCAAACACTCACTTGGCCTGTCAATATGTATCTGGCATCTCACGCTCTCTTTATAATCAAACTTTTTGATACTCCTTGGGATGTATCTCAATATAGAAAGAATCTTTAAATCTCACTCAGTTAGGAGACTTTCTAAATCAATGGTTAAACTGAAACAATATGATCTGTTCACATATACAACTTATACCTAAGATATTCAAATCTATTGTAATCTCATAAAACTATTCTGATCAATATATCTTGGTTTATACCTTTGCTCCACTTTGATTCTGCTCGGTGATGTTGTGCTCTGTTGCTCGGTGTCTGCGGAAAACTTTAGCTCTTTCTTCAGCTTGTTGATTAGGACTGTATGAAGTTGCTCTTCATCAGTTTCTCTTCAGCATCCTCTTTTTATTCACCCACCACACCAATTCGTAATGAATTGAGTTGTCTCTTTATAGACATGATATCACTGTTCTTAGGTTCTTGATTTTCTTGATCTTGGCGTGATCCACAATTCTCGCCAATTAGATTTAAAGAAAAACTCATGTTTTATCTCGTAAAGATCTTCTTGCCAATTGGACAAAACAACTTTAAATCCCTTACTTATCTCTGGCTTTATCTTGTTGATGAAAACAAATATAACTACCAGTTAAGTCCATATTTAGCTCTGCACTCAAGTTAATTTCGGTGCTTAACTCTTTGATAGCTTCGGTCAACACTCCAGTTCTCTTCAGTTTTCTCCATCGATTTATACTATGTTTCTGGCCGTCGATTATTCTTGTGATTCTACTCGTCGATAATGCTTGTCGGTGTTCTTGCTCGGGCATCACTATGACTTGACTTTCAATGATCTCTGTCAGTCAGTGTCAACTGACCATCGGTGTTTGAAGTCATAATGTGAATGCTTGTCTTTTATGCATTACTGAAAGCATAATCTTTTTCTCTTTGATTCTTTGAAGTCTTTGACACTTTGATTATAACCGATTAAATTATATCAATTTGACATCAATGACAATACAATCCATTAACTAATTTAATGTCTTGCATTATCCTTCTGTATATCGGTGATCAACTTAATATCTTCAAACATTCAATCAGTTTTATATATATATATATATATATATGAGTTATCACTAATGCATATTCGTACTCTTCTTTACACACACACATAGATATATGTATATATATATACATATACATATATACACATACATTTATATATATATATATATAGACACACACACACATACATAAATGTGTGTGTATCTATATATAGATGTATATGTATGTATATATATATGTGTGTGTCTATATATATATATATATATATATATACATATATACACATAGATATATATACACATATGTACACACAAACAAACACACACACACACACAATTTTATTCAAATTGAGTTGGAGAGTTTATTAAAGATATAGATTCATTTTCAAACCAAAGCTTACGACTAAAAAAAAGTCAAATTACTTCTGTGATTTTAAAGAAGCCGTGGAACCTTGACATGAAACATACAAGGAGGAGATCATCACTCCTAAGTGTCAATAATGAAAAACGTGGAAGGTGATGAGGTAATTTATGTGTTTCATTTCTTTGAGTACGTATTTATTTTCTTTTTGCAAACCAAGAACATGAGGGGGAGGGAAAAGGCGAAAGTTTTTCTTCGCTTTATGTCTCCTCTTTTAAAAATCCTTAGGGGTATATTAATCAGGCAACAACCATCACCAAGGTGTCGCATATTCAATAACTTACTCTAACTTTATCTTCATTTTGAGAGTACTTTTCTTGGCAATTTTTGAATTCAAGAACCCATAGCTTACTCCATCATCAGAGAACCATCAATCAATGATAGTTCTTCTTTGTGTACGTTTATTGGGTGGAAATTGGTTTAATAGAGTAACACCTTCAATTTGTTGGTAATCGAGCGAGATTGAGTCTTCCTTGATCTCAAATTTTATCAAACATGCTTGTCTTCATTATAAATATCTCCACAATGGAATTTCAGTATCGTGCATGTTATTCATAGCATTCATCTCATCTTTTGATTATATAGATTGATCAATTTTGTAGTGCCTCTCATGTTTGCATCCTATTTTGTATTATTTTGATTCGAGCTAGACTCTTTCCATGTTTTGTGACACTTTACAATACATTCTTTTGGTTTTACTAGTATCATTGTTGGTGTAGATGTTAGATTATACTTTTGCTTGCTATTTTGATCATATCTGCATGATGATCTAGTTGTGATGTGACACGAACCTTTATGATATCTAGTCTATTTTGTATTCGAGAACATTGTTTATGTTATCATGATGTTATTACTGATTAACTGCAATATTATGGCTTATCATGTTGATGAATATATTATTCGGGGTATATGTTTCAAATATCGTGAAATGATTATTTAAATGTTTTAATTTAATGAATCAATTAAATAATGATGCATAATGAGGATTAAATATGAAAGGAATGATTTTGTAACATTCAAATACATACAAACGATTACACTGCTATAATATCCTTTCATTAGTTGCATTTTGGATTATTTATACATGTGCTTCGACTATTTATATTGTGAGCAACTACATTTGATGTGCACGTGTTTTCAAATGTGCACGTGTTTTAGTGAAGAACCACCAGACATCAACTATGCATGAGCTGCACGTTTGAGGGTGTCTTATCCCTGGTAGTGGTTATAGGAGATAGTTACATTGGTCATTTTGCATACTTAGCCAATATCGTTCTTGGACGGAACAATGTATCTGGTTTGCATTATTACCCTCTGACTGTTGTGAAGGTGAAATCCTGAATTTCATTGCATATTGTTTTGGACCAATTTTTTTAGTGCATCCTACATGATCAGTAGCGGTCTCAGTGATATTATATCTCATATAATGTTGATTGATATATTTAATTGCTAATTAACTAAATTACTAACAAAATGTGCCTTTGGGTGTGGCCCATTTAGTGGAATTGATTAATTTATTCTCTGGGCTTTTGGAGATTTTATATGAGCTTTAAGTGATTTATTTTTCATTGACTTATTTAATTAGGGAAATTACCTGATGCAGAGGGGTGTGTGACGCAGGGAGGGATGGCAGGAGGGGCCAAGGGCTCTCCCCACTACCAAACCAACTTGCAGAGACAATGCGGAAGCAACAACACAATGAGAGAAGAAACAACATCAATCCTTTTCATTAATTGGTCAAACTCATTACATGGCGGGTTGTAAGGCCTTCCCGGTTTGGGCCATATACATTCAATAAATTACAAATTGATCTTCATACATGCAAGGTCACATACCTGCTTTACAGATAATTCAATCCTTCTTCTTCTATCTTCTAAAATTGATATCAAAATCCTATTGAAGAACTTCCCCTAAACTAAGAACATAGAAACAAAATTATACAAGAGTCCAATAGAGACGTCGGCGCTCAAATCCACAAGTGAGACCCACATTTAGGTCCACACAAATCCCAATGAGAGAACCCAAATTACTTAAGCCACGAAAATTAATTGAAGAAGTTGGCCACCAGATCCAACTCCAAAATAAACAACTCGAGCAAAGGATGACCGAGTAATAGAGTGACTCGGGAAAAGAACAACCCGAGCAAAAAAAACATGACTCGGGCCAAGCATACCCGAGCAATAGAATACAAACCTGAGCGACATAAACTGAACTCAAAAACAAGCATGCCCGAGCAACAGAAACCAACTTGGAACAAGCATAACTGAGCAACAGAAGACAAACCCGAGCAATAGAGTACTTCCCGAACAGCCTCCAAACAAACTAAAGAACAAAACAAACATCTTTTTGGTTAAGTAGGATTTCCAAGGACCCAAGATGCTTCTGCATCAGACACCTGGGGTTACAAGAAATGATTCCCCAAATCATGTATCCGGTCCAACCTGAAATGAATCCAACTTAGATTGAGAAATCCAAGATGAGTCCTCAATCGGTCTGTTCTTCCACTTTACCAGATACTCCATGTATTCCTTTCCTCTTGTACTTCTGCCAATTCTTTGTTTCAAAATTTGTTCAACTTCCTCTATCTATTTCTTAGGATAATCACTTGGTACTGTTACTTCTTCATCAGGTTCATGATATTCATACAAGTCTGAAATATTGAATATAGGTGATATATCCATGTCATCAGGTAATTCAACTTCATAAGCATTTCCACTGTCAAATCTTCTTAGTATTCTGCAAGGACCAAATTTCTTCATCTTCAATTTTCCATAAGTTCCAACAAGAAATCTTCCTTTCTTCAAATGAACCATTACTACATCACCAACTTCAAATGTTTTATGTCTTCTTGACATGTCTGCACTATCTTTGTACTTCTGATTACTTTTCTCCAGCTTTTGTTTTACATCTTCATGCAATGTCTTCATGAACTCAGCAAATTCTTCTGCTTCAACACTTCTTTTCTCTTCTCCAACAATATCTCTCAAGTCTGATATACCTCTCGGTTGTGTGCCATGAACTATCTCAAAAGGTGTCTTTCTAGTACTTTTATTCACTGAACTGTTGTATGCGAACTCTTCTTGTGCCAACATCAAATCCCAATTACTTGGTGTGTCTCCAACTACGCATCTCAACAAATTACCCAAACTTTGGTTTACAACCTCTATTTTTCCATCAGTCTGCGGATGAAAGGTAGAACTAAACTTCAACTCAGTATCCAACTTCTTCCAGAGTGTTCTCCAAAAATAGCTTACAAATTTACTATTTCGATCAGAGATAATACTCCTCAGTAATCCATGCAATCTGACAATCTCCTCAAAGAAAAGATCTGTTATATGTACTGCATCTGATGTTTTCTTACTTGGTATGAAATGTGTCATCTTAGAAAATCTATCCACAACAACAAATCTGTGTAACATATAAAATGTAACATATAACAATGTGTAACATAAGAAATGTAACATTTGAAATAAGTGGGGGAAAGATAAAATATTCCTCTTCCATCCCAAGATGCACAAAGGAAAAATCCAAATTGATCAACCCAAAAAGGATCAATACACAAATCAATCAATCATTTGGAAATGAGAGCAAAGAGGAAAGTCTTAAATTCCCCGTTTAATGGGATAGAATGAATGTGTGATAGATTTAGAATGATTAAGGATTTGAATTGAAATGGATAGGAGAAATGCACTAACCTTGAAATATTGCAGATTAAAGAATGCTATTTTCTGGGGTCTGTACTCTGTTTCTGGAAAATCTAAAGTATGATCCGGAAAGGAAGCGCAGAGACAAACAAAACCCAGAAATCATTTTCCGATCTGACACCATCTTATGAAAAGGTCGACCTTGACCCACAAATGTCACCACTGACCTAGAAATGTCGATTCTGACCTAGGTCAGGGGTGAGGTCGACCTTGACCTAGGTCAAGGGTGAGGTCGACCTTGACTTTTTAGCACTGTGTTGAAATTTTTTTTGAATCTCTTGGTCTTTTATTTTCCTGGGCTTTCATGTTTTCAAATCATGTGTTTTGCCGCTCAAAATAAGTCTATCCCTTTTTGAAATCATGTTTTATCCTTAGTCGCTTTATCGCATCGGTCTTCTTGCAATATTTTTTTAGTTGTGCGAGTAGGCGACGAGCTGCCAGTGAAGAGAATCGCGCAATCGCGAGCTGTTTGTGTCAAGTTTCGGTATAACTGCGAGTGAGCGATTGGACAGAATATGAGTTAAAGAAGATGAATATCGCTCAGTCACCCAGTCAATGAAGACAAAAGGAGATCAGCTCGCGGATGTGCGACGAGAAAAGAAAGAAGGATGTCGCGCGCTCGCTAGTAAATGCAGATGATCAGAAAAGAGCTCGCGAGTGGGCGACAAAGGAAAAAGTGAAGCAGTCACGCACTCGCAGTATGTAATGAAATGAAAGTTTTGAGGCTGCGGGTATGCGATGAGCACAAGGGAGAAAGGCATTGCTCAGTCGCCCATATCAAAAAGTGCAGTTTAAAGGCTTGCGAGTGTGCGATTAAAGAATAAGCTGAAAGATGAGAAATATGGTCGCTCAGTCGCCCAAGTTCAAGTGACACCGGAGATCAACTCGCGAGGGTGCGACGAGTAAAATTTAAAAGCATCGCTCACTCGCATGAAAAGAAAAGCAAAAGCATGACAGATAGCGAGTACGCGATAGACTTAAGATTAAGCCAGGGGCTAGGTCATCGCTCACTCGCGGAAGATAAAAGGTTGAGCAAGGATGGATAGCGAGTATGCGACCAGTCAGGTAACGGGGATGTGTCGCTCACTCGCAAGGGTATTTCTAATAGTGAATAAAGTGTAAAGTGATGGCAAGTTGGAGGCTGACGAGTGCCAGATGGGAAAAATTGTACACTCTCTCTTCCAGATAGGATCTAACAGTACAAGTTGATCGCAGCATTAATGACAGAATGAAATCTCTGTGACAGTTCAAGTGCAGAAATTCGGCTTTCAAGTTGACAACACACAGTCCTTAAATGGCTATAAGTGTAAATGATTGAGTTGGATTTGGTACAACTCTCATTTCTGCATTCTGAGTTTTCTGCGAAGAGTAAGGAGCTTATTTGTTTGAAGCTGTGAGTCTGATACAGTAGAATTCAAAAGAATCAAGATGAGTCAAGCTATTGTTCCCGCCACCTCACAGGAGTCTGGGAAGAAGAAGGAATTCGTACCCAAAAAATACACAGAGGAATTTGTCGAATTGCTGCCTGGGACTCTGAACACAAACAGCGCGGATTGGGAGGAATGGACCGACAAATGGTCTCAATGCAGAAATCCGGTAATCCCAGATTATTCTGGTATTTCTCTATTTCATTATTTCTGGAACAATAGGGTTAAACCAGTCCCAATTTGCAATCCATGGGATTTGGGTATGGCCAAGTTGATTGTGCCTGATGTATATGTGGATATTGGTCTCATTAGGG
>MU227859.1:4682833-4702990 GCA_018584345.1 Thuja plicata | reverse complement strand
TATTCCTCTTCCATCCCAAGATGCACAAAGGAAAAATCCAAATTGATCAACCCAAAAAGGATCAATACACAAATGAATCAATCATTTGGAAATGAGAGCAAAGAGGAAAGTCTTAAATTCCCCGTTTAATGGGATGGAATGAATGTGCGATAGATTTAGAATGATTAAGGATTTGAATTGAAATGGATAGGAGAAATGCACTAACCTTGAAATATTGCAGATCAAAGAATGTTGTTTTCTAGGGCCTGTACTCTATTTCTAGAAAATTTGAAGTATGATTCAGAAAGGAAATGCAGAGATGAACAAAACCCAGAAATCATTTTTTGATCTAACACTGTCTTATGAAAAAGGTCGACCTTGACCCACAAATGTCACCACTGACCCAGAAATGTCGATTCTGACCTAGGTCAGGGGTGAGGTCGACCTTGACCTAGGTTAGGGGTGACATCGACCCTGACCCAATAATGTTGACCCTGACCTGCACAGCCTCGACAAAAATTTTGTTTGCGGAGTCTGAAAGAAAGCCGAAAAGGGTATCCAGATCTGAGTCCAAATCTGCAGTCCCAAACCTGTACCTGCAAGAAAAAGAGATTTGTTTGTTGGGGGGGAGGGGTTTGCCTTGGTCAAACCCAGGTTTTGGAATTAACCTCAAATATATAATTTAAATTGCAGAAGTAAACAAAGTAAATGCTTAAATTCACCTTGCTTGTAAAAGTCCTTGTGGAGGATTTGAATCCTTGAACCCACAAGTATGTATGCACCAATGGATCTAGAATGTGGAATTTATAATTTAGGATGTCTTCAATCTCTTGCTTGTAGATCTCCAACACCAAGTCTTGAATGGGTTCTTGATTTGGAAGAGGCTTGGAGGAAGGTGGATAGAGAGATTACCAAAAGGGCACTATGTAGCTTGAATCCTTCAATGGCCTCCAATGGATCTCCTTCATGAAAATGGATGCTAGAATGCTTGAGGATGTATGAATGCTTGCTTGAATTCTTTCTCCTTAGATTTCTAGAATTGCACTCGATGATAGTTTGAGAATGCTTGATCACCATTAGAAGACTTAGAGAAAATGAGGGGAGAAAGGCTCCTTTTTATATGAAACTAGGGCACAATCTTCTAAGGAGGCCGACATAGGATAATTAAATTCCCATTAAAGCCTTTACCCCTAGGAGAGGCCTATATTAAATATAATTTAGGAATCGACGCTTTGGAACCCGAAACAGCCGACCCAAAAGCGGGAAATAACTTTTGTAAAGACCGACATCCGGAAACTGCAAGACCCTAAAGTTTGAACCCTGGGTCAAGGTCGAGGTCGACCTTGACCTAGGTCAGGTTTGAGGTCGACCTTGACCTAGGTCAGGGTCGAGGTTGACATAGACCAAAAAGGTCGACCTTGACCTTGAAGTCCAGAATCTCAGGTCTGCAGTCCAGAATGCATAAATCAGGCTAGAAAGAAGTGGAAAGGGGCTGAACAGGGGGAAATCCAGGTCTAACTCAGGAACCCATTCAAGGTGCTTTATATGACCCCAAACCACTTACTCGAAAGGCTAAACAAGTCTATAATGGAAGTGCTTCCATTTTTTGACTATACAATATGAAATCATTACCTCTTGATGTCCTAGGTAAGCCAAGAACAAAATCCATGCTGATATCACTCCAATGTTTCTTAGGAACATTAATTGGTGTATACAAACCAGTATTCTGACTCACTCATTTTACAACTTGACAAAATCCACATCTTTTCACAAATTTCTGAACATCCTTATATAATTGAGGCCAAAAATACCTTTCCTTAAGCAAACTCAATGTCTTATTAATACCAAAATGTCCAGCCAAACCACTACTATGTTTCTCCTTAATAAAATTAGTTCTCATTGAACCTCTTGGTATACACAAATGAATACCTTTGAATAAAATATCTTCCTGAGTGAAATAGTCTTCACACTTACTTGATTTATTTGAATTAGGTGCTCTGCACACTCTCCACTACTCAGAAAAATTAGGATCACTTTCATACAAATGCTTCATGTCATCAAAACCAAGAACTTCAATTCTCATTTCAGTCAACAAAGATCTTGTTCTACTCAATGCATCAGCAACTCGATTAGAAACTCCACTATTATTTTTAATCACAAATGTGAAACTCTACAAATACTCTACCCATTTCATATGTCTCTGATTCAACTTATTCTGACTACCCAAATATTGTGAAGTCTTATGATCAGTATACAACACAAATTCATTTGGCATCAAATAATGTCTCCATTTCTTCATAGCTTGAACAATAACATAGAACTCTTGATCATAGACATAATATTTCCTCTTAGCATCATTCAACTTTTCACTAAAGAAAGCAACAGGTTTACCTTCTTGAGACAACACAGCTCCAATTACACTTCCACTTGCATCACATTCAACTTGAAATACCTTATTGAAATTGGGTAATTCAACAACCTTCAACTTCAAAGCCTCAAAACTCTTATCATCTCCATGTGTCCATTTGAATTCTCTTTTGTCTCCTCTCATTGTCTCAAACATATCATTGCAAATAGAACTGAAATTTCTGATAAACTTCTTATAAAAACTTGTCAATCCATGAATGATCTTACCTCAGTGACATTCTCAGGTGTAGGCCAACTAAGTATAGCTTCAACCTTCTCAGGATCCATCTTCAAACCATTAGCTAAAATTACAAAACAAAAATACACAAGCTCTTCTTTCATGAAGGAACACTTCTTCAGATTTATTAACAACTTTTCCTCTTTCAATCTCTACAACACTTGCCTTATATGCATCAAATGCTCTTCTCTAGTCTTACTGTATATCAGAATACCATCCAAGTATACAATCACACACTTATTCAAGAATTTCTTCAAAACCTCATTCATTAATATCATAAAAGTACTTGATGCATTAGTTAAACCAAAAGGCATAACCAACCACTCATACAAACCTTCCTTTGTCTTGAAAGCAGTCTTCCATTCATCACCTTCTCTGATTCTGATCTGCTGATATCCATTTTTCAAATCAATTTTGGTAAAATATCTTGCTCCACTCAAACAATCCATTATGTCATCCATTCTCGGTATAGGAAACCTATACTTCACTGTGATCATATTGATTTCTCTTGAATCGGTGCACATTATCCATTCTCCATTCTTCTTAGGTACCAACATAGCTGGTACTGCTCATGGACTCAAACTTTCAAGGATCAAAAATTTGTTCCACAATTCATCAACTTGTCGGTTAAGCTCTTCATTCTCGGTCAGTGTTAACCTATGTGGTGCTTTGTTTGGTAAACTAGCTCTAGGAATCAGATCCATACAATGACTGATATCTCTCATTGGTGGTAAACCATCAGGTACATTATCTAAAATTATCTCCTTGTACTCAGTGAGTAACTTATCAACTTTTGTAGGAATGTCATCTTTTGTATTCTTACTCGATTTGTTAGGAATCAAAGCATTAGAAATATCATTTCTTTTCAAATCCTCAACAAAATGTCTACCTTCCATCAAACAAACTTTCACATATGTACATATCTCACCAACAGATTCTTCAACCAAAGGTAACAAAACTTGCTTCTTACCATCAACCCAAATAGAGCATTTATTCAATCTTCCATCATGTATAGCATGTCTATCATATTTCCAAGGTCTACCCAACAAAATATGACAACAATCCATAGGCATAATATCACACAACACCTTATCATAATACTTTCCAATTTTCAGATTCACAAAACATTGTTCACTCACCATTAATGTGTGCTCATCCTTGATCCATGAGATCTGATAGGGCTTGGGATGCTTCATCCTTTCCAACTGCAACTTTGTAACCATTTCCTCATATGCCAAATTCTCTGAGCTTCCATTATCAACAATCACCTTCCAAACTTTGTTGGCAACTCTACATCTTGTCTTAAATGAACTTTTCTTGATAGGATCTTGCTTATCTCTCTCACTCCATAGTATCCTTTAGATCATGAGATTTCCTTCCTTCTCAGCTTCATTTAGTGACTCCTCTTGCACCAAAGCATTTCTAATACTACCAACCTTCTTGCTTGCATGTGTACATTCAAAGGATTTATGTCCTTCCTCTCCACAATTGTAACAAGTTTCTTGGAATCCCTTTCTGCTATAACCACCTTTGGAGTAATTGCCTCTTCCTCGGTATGAACTTCCACCTTTCCATTAAGTCTTTCCTTTTTGTTGAGATATGTCTGAAATTAACTTTTCTGGTTTAGATCTACTATTTTCACCATGAGATCTATCTCTTCCTCTAGGGAATCTACCACCTCCGCCTCTTTGTCTTTGTTCATATCTTCTGTTCATCTTTTCCTCAGCTTTTAGGGCAAATTGATATGCCTCCTCAATGCTTTCTATCTTAACCAAACTGATCTCATCTTGTATGGAACTTCTCAATCCATTCAAGTATCTTGCTACTCTTTCCACTTCATCTTCAACATGTCCAGATCTGATGTCCAATCTATAGAATTCTTCAGTATAGTCTTTTATAGATCTCTCTTTCTTCTTCAAACTTTGCATTCTCCTATTTAGGTTAATCTGAAGATCACAAGGTAGAAACTTGCCTTTCAATTTGTTTACCATCTTATCCCATACCTTGATTTTTTCTTTACCTTTCTTCTTTCGATCCAATATCAGATGTTCCCACCATAAGGATGCATGACCTTTCAACTTTGTGCTTGCAATCTTCACCTTCTTGTCCTTTGATACATTCTCATATTCAAAATACTTTTCCATCTCAGTTATCCAGTCAATCAATTCATCAGAATCCATTTTTCCACTGTACTCGGGAGGGTTAAACTGAGGTGTGGACTTCAAACTTGTCAAAGCTCGCAGGAATATTTATTCTTCCTGATCCATCACAGGTGCAGGTGTAGCTTCACCTTGAACCTTTTATAATTCATCATCACTAACATCCTCAAGATGTCTTCCTCTATGTTGGGCTGTCTCAAAAACTTCCAATCTAGCAGTCATCTGTCTAAGCATATCTGCGAGACTTGGATCTACATTTCCTCTTCCACGAACCATATTGAATCCCTCTACAATTGTAGGTCAAATCACAATCTACTACCCCACAACAATATCACCAACTAGGGTTAGGGTTTACAAGAAGGAACTTAGATCTCACCAATGCTCTGATACCACCTGACGTAAGGAGGGATGGCAGGCGGGGCCAAGGGCTCTCCCAACTACCAAACAACCTTGCAGAGACAATGCAGAAGAAACAACAACATAGTGAGAGAAAAAAA
Source organism: Thuja plicata (assembly GCA_018584345.1). Classification (NCBI taxonomy): domain Eukaryota; kingdom Viridiplantae; phylum Streptophyta; class Pinopsida; order Cupressales; family Cupressaceae; genus Thuja; species Thuja plicata. Next base: position 4,697,711 of record MU227859.1, on the reverse strand, counting down.
AAAGTGATCCTTTTCATTAATTGATCAAACTCATTACATGTCATGGTGTAAGGCCTTCCAGTTTGGGCTTTATACATTTAATTGATTACAAATTAATCTTAATACATGCGAGGTCACAAACCTGCTTTATAGATAATTCAATCCTTCTTCTTATATCTTCTAAAACTGATATCAAAATCCTACTAAAGAACTTCTCCTAAACTAATAACATAGAAAAAAATATATACAAGAGACCAACAGAGAGGTCGGTGCTCAAATCCATAAGTGAGACCCAGATTTAGGTCCACACAGATCCCAATGAGAGACCCCAAATTACTTAAGCCACAGAAAATTAACTGAAGAAGTTAGCCACCAGATCCAACTCCAAAATAAATAACTCAGGCAAAGAATGACCGAGCAACAGAGTGACTCGGGCAAAGAACAACCCGACAAACAGAAACATGACTCAGGCCAAGCATACCCGAGCAACAGAATACAAACCCAAGCAACATAAAATGAACTTGGAAACAAGCATTCCCGAGCAATAGAAACTCGAGCAACAGGGCCAACTCAGAACAAGCATAACCGAGCAATAGAAGATAAACTCGAGCGATAGAGTACTTCTCGAGAAGCCTCCAAGCAAACTAAATAACAAAACAAACATATTTTTGGTTGAGAAGGATTGCTAAGGACCCAAGATGCTCCTGCATCAATGTGATATCCTAGTGGCCCATACCATGGTCAATAGGGTGATCAATCAGTCAGCACTGTGAGATGCAACCTCCCACTTCATAAATTGTCTCTTAGAAACTCTGTCAAAATACATTCTTCAATAAATCTCAAATAACTGTCACTAACAATTGAATCTCCATATGTGTTATTGATAGGGTTCCTCAAGGTCCGCTCGCACAAGCCAAATCTAGGACTTCACTGTTCCTAGCCTTCTCAAGATCCTACTCTCTCTTATAGGATCTTCCAAGCCCTTGCTCAACTAGCCTAGGACTTCTCCAACCCAACTCTATGAGTTGGTCTCTTTTGTGCTTCACCTTGGGGTACCTATCAACAATGTGTTTTTCAATCCTTTAGTCCTTCTTGGATGCCTCCAAGTGCATTTTCATCTCCATCTCATCACAAGTATTTCAAGGGGTGAAAATATTGCTAAGACAACTTCTTGCCTCCCATATGATCCCATTAGAATAGGACATCAACATTTTTTCAAATGATCTCAAGACAATCTATGGATTTGGTCTTTTAGGCCTAATAGGTCAATTAGCCCTAATCAGTGAGTTTTTTCCACTTATCTCAAAAAATCCCAAATAACCCCGAAAAAAAATTAGATATTCAGACACCCTTTTCCAAGACATCAAGGATTTTGGTGGTCTTAGGGTTCTAGGGCCTCCATACAGTAGGTTCCTAGAATTCAAGGCTAATAGGGCAAATAGGGCTAGTTTTGTGCAGTCTACTAATTTCTGCTTGGAAATCTATCTCAATGGATTGGCCAATGCCTCATCTCACCAGGAAGTATTTGTAGGACCTCTATACTTGTGAAACCATAGTTGGTTCCATTCTCCCAATCATTCCCCTGCAATAAAACAACATTAGATCATTGTCATGAACCTAACCGGGTACACTGAACTCGCCTAGGACATGACTTTAAAATTAGCCATCTTGCTCTTCAGAACTCCTCCTTCCATATGTACACTGTAGAATGGATTCCCTTCCATATCCCTCTAGGCTGTGATGATTTGCACGGTGGAGATATATGGGGGAGGCATGTTTCCTAAAACTGCCTAAACAACACCAGCAACTGTGCTACTAACAAAACAATTTAATAGACTAATCTACTGAACTCAAAAAAACTTCAAAGCTAAACAAAAATTTCTTTAAAATACCCCTAATACATTAATACAACAGTGGATATCAACCTTCAATCCATCTATTAACTCACAAAAATCAAAATGGTTGACTGTATGCTAAAACCAGTAACATAGCTTCTTCTTGCAAATTCAAATCACTCATTACATCCATCTACCTTAGGAAATGGGATCCTCCATGTCTAAATATGCCTTCCCCATGATTATAGGTCATTACATTAACTAACCACCATCATTCTTTGAAAAGAATCCAATCATGCCAAATGTTGTCATGCAACTTTTAAAAGTTGCAAATGTTGTTATGCAACATTTTGACAACTTTGACAACTTTGCATAAAATAAATCCCAATGACCTCTAATCGGCCTACAATGATGTAAAAACATCCTAGAGGCCCTTTTAGGCACATTTCTAGCCTAGCCTAAGCCTTGAAGGCTTTTGGACCCATTTTCTCATTTTAGGCTTAATCTAGCATAAACCACTAACAAAGCATAAACATCTAGGTTGGATTGATCCTAGTCAAGTCCACCTAGGAACACACTTGCAAGACCTTCTAAGGTCAAAACTAAACTCTACTGACTTGGCTAAGGTCAGTACAAGCCAAAAAAAAAATTGTGATTAGGGACTAGCCTAGGTGCTACTACACCATTCTCTCCAAATGAAAAATTTCAATCTATCCTTGGATTGAGTAAGGTGGAATCAATTCCCAACTTCTTGAACTCTGTCTCCTTGATCCAAGTGGCCTCTGCATCTCCTTTTCCATGACATTTGATCAGATGCTCATAGTATGTCCTTTGTTTGGTCTTCTTGTAGGCCCTTGAGTCAAGTGTCTTCTCTGCCTTCTTAGGTGGTGTAGGGTTCAAATTCAAGTCTTCCACTTCTTGTATAACCTCATTAAGGCTCTGGTCTAGATCTGGAGTAGGCCCCTTGTAGAGGAATAGATCTACAAAATTGAAGACTGGAGACAAACCGATATCCTCAGGGAGCTCTACCTTGTATGCATTATTGCTATATTTGGCCAGAATAGTACATGGTCCTAATATTATCATATTTAGTTTCTTTGGCACTCCCTTCTATAGACTTGCTTTGTTCAGATGGACCATAACAAGATCCCCTACTTGGAATTGATCTTTCATTTTCCTTTCATCCACCTTTTTCTTGATCTTTGCAGTATTCTCTGTTAGAGTCTTTCTCACTGTTACATGCACCTCTTTCATGGAGTGTGCAAAGTCTTCAACATAACCACTACCCTTGGCTCCATCTTTTAGTTCTCTAAGCTCAAATATTCATCTAGGGTTCATTCCATAAACAATTTCAAGGGGGATCTTTCCAATAGTCCTATTAACAGTATCATTATATGCATACTCTGCCTGTCCTAAGAGTTGATCCCAAGTTTCGCTATACTCTTTTGTGAGAAACCTCAATAGGTTCCCAAGGCTTCTATTAACTACCTCAGTTTGACCATCTTTCTACAGGTGATATGCAGACCCAAAGGATAGATTGGTTCCCAATTTGTGTCACAATGTCTTCCAAAAGTGACTCATGAATTTAGTGTCTCTGTTTGATACTAGATCCTCAAAGGTAGTCTATGAATTCTCACCACTTCCTTGAAGAATTATTGTGCAATGTGACAATCATCATACACTGTCTTACATGGGACAAAGTGTGCCATCTTACTAAATCTTTCTACTATGACATAGATACTGTCCAATCCTTATTTTTTCATTGGCAATCCCACAACAAAATCCATGCTCAAACATTCCCAAGGTCTACTTGGAATGGGGAGAGTTTGATAAAGGTCTGCATTGGAGGATGTGCCCTTGGCTTTATGACACACCACACAACATTTCACATACTTCCTGATATCTAAATTCATTTTAGGCCAAAATTAAAACCTCTACAATAATTCTTGGGTTTTATTGACTCCAAAGTGACCACTAAGTGCACCATTGTGCTTTTCTTGGATCAAATTTTCCCTAATTGATCCTCTAGGGACACATAACTGACTTCCTTTAAACAGTAGATTACTTTGCATAGTATAATCAAAAAATTCACCATGGAAATTATTCTTATACTCCTTACATACCTTATATATCTCTGCAAAGTCTTCATCTTTTGCATATAGGTCTTTGAAACTCTTAATACCCATGCTCTGCAGTTGTAGTTCTTGTACCGTCAGAAGTCTTCTACTAAGTGCATCAGCCACTTTGTTCTGCACTCCTTTCTTTTGTTTGATGTTGAAGGTGTAAGCCTACAAGTACTCCACCCATTTCATGTGCTTGTGACTAAGCTTGTCTTGTGAATTCAGAAAGCTAAGTGCTTGCTTGTCTGAATACACCACAAATTCCTTTGGAAGCAGATAGTACCTCCATGTCCTTAGAGCTTGGACTAGAGAATACATCTCTAATTCATAGGAATAATTCTTCTTCATAGCATCACTAAGCTTCTCACTGTGAAAATCCACTGGTCTCCCTTCTTAGCTTAGAACTTCCCCAATGGAAACATTTCTCGCATTAGACTCAACTGTAAAAAGTCTCTCAAAACTTGGTAATGTCAAGAAGGGTTGAGTGGCAATCTTCTTATTCAACAACTCAAATCCAAGGTTATCTTTCTCATTCCATACAAACTTAGTTTTCATCCCATCTTTTATGGTGTCTAGCATAGGAGTACAAATAGCACTAAACTGCTTAATAAATTTCCTATAATATTGAGCTAAACCATGAAAGCTTCTCACTTGTGTTGCAAATTTGGGAGTAGGCCATTTGACTATGGCTTCCACCTTGCTTGGATCCATCTTGAGTTTTCCATGAGACAACACAAACCCAAGATATACTAACTCCTATTTTAGGAATTCACACTTTTCCAAATTGATCATCAACTTTTCTTCATGCAGCCTCTTGGACACAATTTGCAGATGCTTTAAGTGTTCCTCTTTAGTCTTACTAAAGATTAGGATATCATCCAAATATACTACAACAAACTTACCAATGTAGTCCTTGAGTACTTCGTTCATCAACCTCATGAATGTAGATAGGGCATTAGATAGCCCAAATGGCATCACAAGCCATTCATACAAACCTTTTGTAGTTTTGAACGCAGTCTTCCATTCATCTCCCTCATTGACCCTAACTTGATGATAAACACTCTTTAGGTCAATCTTTGTAAAATACTTTGCTCCTCCTAAACAGTCCATTAGGTCTTCTATCCTAGGAATAGGAAACCTATACATAATGGTGATTCAGTTAATGGCTCTAGAATCAGTGCATAGCCTCCAAGTTCCTCCCTTTTTGGGTGCTAGGACAGTGGGTACGGCACATGGGCTTATACTTTTCCTAATGAGGCCTTTGTTTAGGAGCTCTTGGATTTGCTTGGCAATTTTCTCATTTTGTTGAGGGGTCATCTTATAGGCAGCTTTGTTAGGAAGGGTAGCTCATGGGATAAAGTCAATTTGGTGACTAATAACTCTTAGGGGTTAGGCTTATTGGTTTTCCATCACTGACAATGTCTTTGTATTCCTCAAGTAACTCTTGTACTTCTTTAGGAATCTCTATCTTCTTTACTGTCCATTCTGCATCGTCTTCCTTTGGCTTCAAAACCAAAGCATATGATACTCCCTCTCATTCTTCTAAAGCTTCTAGGAACTCCTTCTCACTCACCAATAAGACATTAGGACCTAAAGTCTTCACTTCTCCTTCTTCTAATAGTGACTGGATTTTGAAAGTCACACCATCCTTCTTGAAGGAATATGCATTCTTAGCTCCATCATGCATGGCTTGTCTGTCAAATTGCCATGGTATGAAAAGTAAAAGGTGACATGCATCCATAGGTAGGAAATCACACAATACCTTATTTTTATACCTTCCAATTGATAATTGCACACATGCTTGTTCATTCACAAGGACATGTTGTCCCTTGTTCAACCAAGTAACCTTGTATGGGTTACTATGTGAAATCCTCTTCATCTTTATCTTACTAACTGCCTCCTCTGACACAATGTTGTCAATAGACCCTGAGTCAATGATGACTCTACATACTTTACCCATCATGTTATACTTCACTCTGAATAGTGCTCTCCCCTGGCTTGGCTCCTCTTTCACTGGTTTTTTGATCAGTGTTCTCCTTATCATCAGATTTTCTCCTTCCTCTAACTCTAGGGGTAGCTCAGGGTGTTTGTTTCCACCACTAGACTCCTCTTGCACAAATTTCACTCTCTTGTCTCCTCCTTGAGAAGTAGAGGCTTTCTCTGGACACCTATAGGCAGGATGTCCCATTTGATTATAGTGATAGCATTTCATTGTTGCAAAGTAGGAACCTCTTCCTTGGCTATTACCTCTTCCTCTCCAATTTGTATTAGAGCCTCTTCCTCTATTAAAGCTTCCTTTGCTTGAGCTTTCATCTTGTTGTTCAGTAAGCTTAATCTCTCCTTAAGTCTTGGACTCTGACCTTCTACCACCATATCTACTCCTTTGTCCTCGGTTATCTCTTCCTCTACCTCTGCCTTTCGTATTACTTGAATCTTGTTTCTTCCTCAATTTCTCTTCCACCTTTGTGGCAAGTTTGTGGCATCTCTGAATAGTGGTAGGAGTAAGAAAACTCAATTCATCTTGTATAGTCCATTTAAGACCATTGAGGTATCTAGCTACCTTCACACTTTCCTCTTCTGCAATTCTTGATCTCATGCATAGCCTTTAAAACTCTTTAGTATAAGAGTAAACATCCAAGACTTTTTGTCTCCTTTTATGCAACTGAATTTCATAGTCTTCAAGTACATAGTCTTCTCTGATTTTGGCTACCATAGTCTTCCAAGTAGCAATGGGTCTCTTTCCTTCCTTCTCTCTCTCATATTGGATAAATTTCTACCAAGTGAGTGCAGACCCTCTCAATCTAGCCTTTGCCACTTTCACTTTCTGAGCTTTAGTTATACCATCACATTCAAAGTGATTTTCTAGTCCTTCAATCCAATCTAGGACTATCTATCGTTCCATCTTTCCAGTGAAGGTAGGAACTCCTTCCAATGCCTTTCCACTCAAATATTTTAGTTATTTCAAGAATGGTTCTTCGGTGAGGACAGAGTCAACTTCAGGGACCTCATCATCAAAGGCTATCTCTTTACTCTTTCCTTCAACTTTATATTTCACTTCCTCAGTGTTTTCCTCCACTTGGTCCACTTTGTGTTCCAATTGTGTCAATCTCTCTCTGAGAAATCTATTCTCTTCTTCTTTGTCATCCACTTTCTTTGCCAACTCTACATTTGTCACCATTGTAGACTCTCCTACTAAGTTTGTTGGTTGAAACATTCACCACAAGCCAAATCTTATTGGCTCTGATACCAATCTGATAGGGTTCCTCAAGGTGTGCTTGCACAAGCCAAATATATGACTTCACTGTTCCTAGCCTTCTCAAGATCCTACTCTCTCTTCTAGGATCTGATGACATGTAACTGATCGAATGTTTGAAGATGTTAATTTGATGATCATGCAAGGCATTAAATCAATTAATGTATTGTATTGTCATTGATGTCAACTTTATATAATCTATATGGTTATGAAAATATTGCAAAAGACTTCAAAGAACCAATGAATCAAAGGCTATGCTATTAGTAATGCATATAAGCCAAGTATTCACTAAGTGACTATATACACCAATGGAGTGCACGCCGACAGACAGAGTAAAAGAACAAAAGTCATAGTGTTACTTGATGAGCTAATGCACAGCATTACCGACGAGCAAAATCATAGTGTTTCCCGACAAGCAAAACACAGAGTAACCCAATGGAAAGAATTACAGTGTTGGCCGACGGAAAAGACAAGGACAGAGATCCCGATGACAACTGAAGTCACACCGACGGAATAGTCAGTTATCACCGATGACTAACTGGAGTGTTGACTGACAAAATAGAGAGTTTAGAAAATGACAAAATATGTAGCTGTCAAGAGCTATAAATAGACTTAACGAAAACTTATCATTGTTTTAATCATCCAGATAAAGTCGGGGATAAGTAATTGAGTTAAAGTTGATTTGTCCAGTTGACAAGAAGATCTCTTTGAGATAAAACAGAAGTTTGCTTTAAATCTAATTGGCAAGAATATTTGTGGATCACGCCAAGAATCAAGAAAGCCAAGAAAAGGTAAAACATGACTATAAAGAGACAAACCCATTTCATTATGAATGGGGTGTGTGGGGTGAACAAGAGAAGAGGAAAGATGCTAAAGAAAATTTGAAGAAGAAGAAAGTCTTCATTCAGTCCTGATCAACAAGCTGAAGAAAGAGCTAAGATTATGTAGACACCAACGAATAGTGAGACATCATCACAGAGCAGAAAATGTGTAGCAAAGGTATATAATTGATTATATTGATCAGAGAGGTAATGCACTTACAATAGATCTGAAAATTTGTAATTGAGTTGTATGTATGAACAGATCATTAGTGTTTCAATTTAACCATTGAAGTATCAAGTCTCTTAACCGAGCAGGACTTAAAATTCTTTTACAATTGAGATACATCCCAAGGAGTATCAAAAGGTTTGATCATGAAAGTAGCATTGGATATGCCCAATACCTATTGACAGGCCAAGTGAGTTTTTGATCAAGGATAGTAGCATTAGATGCCAGATACTAGGTGACAAACTATCTTTTAAATCCTCTAACAAGGTCACACCTAACAGTGTGTTTGTAACCTTTAACAGAGTTGGCTCTTAATAGGGCTCACTTTAGAAGAGTGAAAATTTGGGGTACCAGTCCCAGTGGTTTTTCCCCTTACAGGGTTTCCATGTTAACAATCCATGTGTTATGTGTTTATGTTTTATTACTTTACTATTTTACATTTCACAAATGCAATTCTAGATTTATCAGTATACTTTGCTTATTTACTATGTTTCGGTAAATAGTTGACTGCTTATCGGTAATCATACAGAAGAGAGATTTACAAAGTAATATGGCAAGTAGTAAATTGATAAAAGTATTTCAAGGCATTCATCTTGTAGGACAGAAGATAACTAGAGACATAATTTGTGGTTATAATTTTTAAATGATTGATTTAAAGTTAATTTTTTAGGCCACTGATTCACCCCCCCCCCTCTTAGTTATTACTAACAATTGGTATCAAAGCTTGTGTGCTTAGAAGGAAGGTTTCAAGACCTAAGCTAAATATCACAAGATGAACAGATGAGATGTGCCCAAGTTGAACAAAGATAATTTTTCTTCATGGCAGAGCAGAATAAGACTCCACTTATCAGGTATTGGTAATGATGTTACTCAATACTTAGATACTGAATATGTGTTGCCCACAGGAGCACCAACAATTGAACAAATGAGAGAGAAGCATGAGCACAATTGCATGATGATAGAGCTTGCTTTCTCACTCTCTGATGTTGAATTTGAAGATGTTAAAACCTGTAAGACTGCAAAGCAGATGTGGGACAAATTGATGCTTGTACATTGTGGTGACAAAAATGTTTTGAGAGCCAAGGAAGAAAGCCTTAGAGAAAATTTTGATGATCTCAAAATGAAAGAAGGTGAAAACATCACATAGTACAACACAAGAATCAAAGAGGTAGTTAATGCTATCTGAGGAGTTGGAGGTGTACTAGAAGAAGATACAGTGGTCAGTAAAATTCTAAGAACCTTACTGCCTACTTATGCTATTAGAGTATCTGTCATTCAAGAAATGAGACCAGTAGCAAATAGCAATGTTACTCTAGACAGTTTGATTAGAAGATTGATTTCATTTGAGATGAAATTTTTTGATAATAGTGTATTACCAAACATAGAGTCTGCATTCAAATCTTCTTTGAGAATAAGTAAATCAAGTCATAAACACACTAGGAGAAAAGATAGTGATAGTGCAAGTGAAGAAGAAGATCTTGATGAAATTGAAGCACTTATGGCAAGAAGAATGTAGAGATGCAAAGGTAAATACAAAGGTAAATTACCACTTGTTTATTTTAATTGTAAAGAGATTGGACACTTTGTTGCAAGATGTCCTAACAGAAGTAATGATAGGTCATTTGAAAAGAAATATGACAAAGGTGATTACATAAGCTATCGACAATCAGAAAGAAGAGATACACGAGACTACAAGGATAAAGAAAAGAAAGCCAGTTACCTAGCTAAATGCAAAGATGATGACACTGACACTGAATCTAAGGAAGACATTGAGATGGTGTTTGTGGCAGTAAAAGATGATTCATATGATGATGAAGAAAGGTATGTAGAAACTACACTCATATCTAAAGTTAGTAAAAATGATGTATGGATCGTAGATAGTAGTTGCACTCACCATATGACCGGTGACAAGCAAAATTTTGAGACTTTTGAATACTATAAAGGTGGTTCAGTAAGAATGGGTAATGACACACCTTGTCTAGTTGAAGGTAGAGGAACCATAATGTTGAATAAACAGATAAAATGTGAAAAATTTTATTGGGTAAATGGATTGAAGTATAATCTATTGAGTGTTTCTCAGTTGAATAATTCAGGTCACAGAGTAGCATTTGTAAATAAGAAGGCAAAAATCTTCAATAAATCAGGAAATCTGATTGGTACCGGTGAGCAGACAAAAGGTAACTTATTCTATCTGAATGATACTAACACCACTTGTTTGATTTCTACAAATGAAGACATATGGTTGTGGCATAAAATATTATGTCATGTGAACTTTGATAACATGATAAAGATTAGCAAAAAGAGAAATGTCAGAGGCTTACCGACGATGACTAAGCCCGACAACATCATGTGTAAGAATTGTCAAAAAGGTAAGATGACAAAGTATAGTTTCAAAAGAAAAACCCATACATCTGATGCCATTCTAGAATTAGTCCATACTGATTTATGTGGACCTATGAGGACAAAGAATTATTATGGAGATAGATATTTTATTCTCTTTGTTGATGATTACTCTAGAATGATGATAGTCGTGTTTCTAAAAGATAAATCAGAAGCATTTAAGATGTTTAAATAGTATAAGGAAATGGTTGAGAAACAAAGTGATAAGGAGTTAAAATGCTTAAGATTAGATAGACGAGAGGAATTTATGAATTCACTAACTTTTGTAATGAGCATGGAATCAAAAGACAGATCTCTGCACCAAGAACACCACAACAAAATGGAATTGCTGAAAGAAGGAACAGATCCATAGTTTATTGTGCAAGGACACTAATGATAGAGAAAGGGATCACCCAAATCTTCTAGCGGGAAGTTGTCAGTACTGTTGTTTACACATTGAACAAAGTACAATTGAAGAAAGACAACAAAAAGACACCTTATGAGCTTTGGTATGGATACACACCAAATGTAAGTTATTTCAAAAGTTTTGGCAGTCAGTGTTATATCTCAAAAGATGATAGAAATGGAGAACTTGTCTCCAAGAGTGATGAAGGAATATTTCTAGGGTATTCCACCAAGATCAAAGCTTATAAATGTCTAAATAAGGCCTCTAACAAAATTGTTGAAAGTGCAAATGTAAAGATAGATGAATTTGCAGAGAAGAATGAAAAGGAAAACACTAATGAACCAGAGGACTACAATAGGTTTTCTTACAATGAGGAACCTAAAACTCTACCTGACCAACAATGTAGAGCTCCCGAGCAACAGATCATTGCACCTGAGCATCAGGCTGCAAATACCGATGATCAGGATATTGCTCAAAATGATGCACAAAGTGATGGAGAACTGAATGAAGAACAAAATGATGATTAAGCTGATAGACAAAGAGATGAACCTATGGTTGCAAGATTTGTTACAAAGAACCATCCACAGAACCAGATTATTGGAGACAAGAAGGATGGTATGAGAACCAGAAGTAAGTCTCTAAATACAAGTTGTCTTATTTGTGATTATGAGCCCAAATCTGTCAATGTTGCACTAGATAATGATGAATGGATAGATGCTATGAATGAGGATATTGAACATATAGAGAAAAACAAGACATGGACACTTGTACCGAGACCAGATGACAAGAATGTCATTGGTACAAAATGGATATTCAGGAATAAGCTAAATGAGAATGGAGAAGTCGCCAGAAATAAAGCAAGACTAGTATGCAAGGGGTATGCACAAGAAGGGATTGACTATGGGGAGACCTTTACACCCGTTGCCGGGCTAGAAGAAGTGAGAATATTACTTTCTTATGCTGCATATAAAGGATTCAAGGTATATCAAATGGATGTCAAGTCTGCATTCCTAAATGGAATACTTGAAGAAGAGGTATACATTGAACAACCAGAAGGGTTTTTTGATCCAAACAAGAGGGACATGGTATGTAGACTACACAAAGCCCTGTATGGATTGAAACAAGCACCTCGAGCTTGGTATGAAATACTTCATTTCTATCTTATAAGTATTGGATTTGTAAGGACTAGTGAAAATAGTAATCTTTATTTGAAGGAAGATACTGATGCTAACATTTTGATTGCTGAGATATTTGTTGATGACATCATATTTGGAGGCAATGATATGCTATGCAGATAATTTTCAAATAAAATGAGCAAAGAGTTTGAGATGTCTATGTTTGGAGAGATCAAGTTCTTTCTTGGTCTACAGATCATGCAACAAGATGAAGGTATCTTCATTACACAATCCAAATACATCAAAGAAGTACTGAAAATATTCAAGATGGAAGAGTCCAAACCAGTTGGAACACCGATGGCAACTGGATGTAAGCTGACAAAGGAGGAAAAGTCATCAGAGGTAAATCAGACTTTGTACAGATCAATGATTGGAAAAATCATGTATGTTGTACACACTAGACCAGATATTGCACATGCAGTAGGAATAGTTGCAAGATTTTATGCTAATCATAGGGAATCAGATATGACTGCTGTGAAAAGAATCCTAAGATATTTGAGGAATACCAAGGAATATGGCTTATGGTATAGAAGAGAAGGAAATTTTAAACTAAAGGTCTTTACCGACGCTGATTGGGCTAGAAATATTGATGACTGGAAGAGCACAATTGGAGGAGCATTCTTTATGGGTGACAGACTTGTCACATGGATCAACAAGAAGCAAGGATGCATCTCTCAGTCTACTACAGAAGTAGAGTATGTTGTTGCTGGTGCAAATTGCTCAAATATTGCATGGATCAAATAGTTACTAGAAGGTATGCATATGAAAATTCTACAACCAGTAATTATCTATTGTGATAATACAAGTGCAATAAAAGTTTCCAATAATCTAGTCATGCATGCTAAAACAAAGCACATTGCCATCAAGTATCATTATTTGAGAGAACAAGTTCAGGAAAAGGAGGTGATACTTGAGTATGTGCAATCAAAGGAAAAATTGGTCGATATCTTCACCAAACCACTACCTAAGGATGCATTTGAGTACTTGAGAAAGAGACTAGGGGTCAGACCCTTGTCTACTAGTCAGTAAGATCACTAGAAGGCTGCATCAGCCTATATATTATCAGAATATCATTCATGTTGATGCAAGCAAAGAAATGGACTTCAAAGATACATCTATACACAACAAAGTATTTATCTACTCCAAGCACCATAGTTATTATCGATGGATTAGGAAATTGAAGGAATATATTATGGATAAAAAGGATCTGTTTCTCATCACTGTCAAAAGCTTGTTTAAACAAAGATGTTTGTTTGGAATTGTTGTCAAAGGGAGAGAGATATCTCATTATCATACTGATAAAGGGAGATATTATATCCATTATCATCTCAAGAAGAGATTATATCCATCAAAGTATCCAAAGGGAAAGATGTAACAAGAAAGGGAGAGTACACACCAAGAGAAAGAATTGTTGACAAGAGACATCACAAGAAAGGAGAACAGTCAAAGGAAGAGAGTTTGACACAGAAGAAAAACACATCACATCAGAGAAAGAAATATTCTACATCTATCCAGTAAAGGGATTGAAGACAGAAAGAAAGCTGCAAGAATCAAATCAAAGTTATTTGAGCTTACCGATAGCCAGACATTTGTAATAGTTACATTAGAAAAGCTTGATGAAACTGTATATTTCATTTTGTATTAGTAATAGTATAGTATGATAATGTAGTATGTTTCCATCAATGCCAAATGGAGAGATTGATGACATGTAACTGATTGAATGTTTGAAGATGTTAAGTTGATGATCATGCAAGGCATTAAATCAATTAATATATTGTATTGTTATTGATGTCAACTTGATATAATCTGTATGCTCATGGAAATATTGTAAAAGACTTCAAAGAACCAATGAATCAAAGGCTATGCTATCAGTAATGTATATAAGCCAAGTATTCACTAAGTGACTATATACACCAATGGAGTGCACGCCGACGGACAGAGTAAAAGAACAAAAGTCACAGTGTTACCCGATGAGCTAAGCACAACATTACTGACAAGAAAAGTCACAGTGTTGCCCGGCGAGAAAAGCATAGAGTAACCCAATGGAAATAATTACAATGTTGCTCGACATAAAAGACAAGGATGGAGATCTCGATGACAACTGAAGTCACACCGACAGAACAGTCAGTTATCACCGATGACTAACTAGAGTGTTGACCGATAGAATAGAGAGTTCAAAAAATGACAAAATACTTAGTTGTCAAGAGCTATAAATAGACTTAATGGATACTTATCATTGTTTTAATCATCCAGATAAAGCCGAAGATAAGTAATTGATTTAAAGCTGATTTGTCCAGTTGGCAAGAATATCTCTTTGAGATAAAACTGAAGTTTTCTTTAAATCTAATTGGCGAGAATTGTGGATCATGCTAAGAATCAAGAAAGATAAGAAAAGGTAAAACATGTCTATAAAGAGACAACCCCAATTCATTATGAATGGGTGTGTGGAGTGAACAAGAGAAGAGGAAAGATGCTAAAGAAAATCTGAAGAAGAAGAAAGTCTTCATTCAACCCTGATCAACAAGCTAAAGAAAGAGCTAAGATTTTGCAGACACCGACGAACAGTGAGACAACATCACAGAGAAAAATAGTGTGGAGCAAAGGTATAGAATTGATTATATTGATCAGAGAGGTAATGCACTTACAATAGATCTAAAAATCTGCAATTGAGTTGTATGTATGAA